>JAACNH010000024.1:10683-137471 GCA_019447015.1 Hymenochirus boettgeri
ATTGGTTGGGGCAAAATTAGCACCATTTTAAACGATATGAACAGTGTTTACTGGGATGAACTGGTTATTAGGAAAACTGTAATAAAATGGAATCATATGGGGCACCTCCCTGTATTCAGGCCATGTAAGGAATAGAATTATAAAGGCATGGGCAGAAATTTAAAACACAACTTTTATCTATATATTTATTATTACAGTATATACCGTATATATAATTTATATTATTGTATTGTATTAATTTATATTACAATATTTAGTTGTATATGGGGGGTACACGTTTACCAATCAGATTTTAGCTTTTCATTAGTCTTGTGCAGTTAGACAACATCTTATTGGCTACCCTTACCCCTCTACAGATAAAATATGTGGGGATTGTAGCTCTCCTTTTCTAGGCAATTTTCAGGGGATGGCCCTGTTAAAGTGACAGTTACCTATTTACAATGGTTTAACACAGGCTTTATGGTGAATTTTGGAATAACAGTACATAGCCAGGGTGGATTTACCATTAGGTACAGTAGGGATGTCAATAATCATATAGTAGGTTATTTTGCTATAGGCTATAGTCCGCAGTGGCTGCCAATCAGCTCCCACATCCTCACACTGCCAGACAGCAAACGATAGACAAGATTTCCGCACTTCCGATATCAAAACAGCTTTATTTCTTTATTTAACGCTAGAGATGTTCGAAACTGTTGAGTTTCGATTCGTTTTGAAATTTTCACAATTTTGCGAAATTTCGATTTTCGAATTTCGAAAATCATCTGCTTCGATTTTCGACAAAAATCCAAAATGTTAAAAATTCGGGTTCCGTGAAATTCGAGAGTTCCGAAAGTTTCGTCGGGACTTCGAAACCCTCAGATTCGATCCGATACTGGGTTCTATTCGAATTTGATCCCCCGACTGTTGGCACTTTTATTTGCAACACATTAATTATCCGACATCCTCCAGATTTATCGTTAATTTCTGAAACAGTTTGTGGTTTTGTGCGGTTTATAAATTTCACCTTAATACAGCCCGATTTCCGAAAATGCAAAAAATCTGGCGTGGTTTGTGGGCGTGGCCTGTTTGTTGGGATGAGGTTTAAGGTGCCAATCTTTTTGTTCCTTTAGGCTCTAATGTTGGCCAATTGGTGTGACCTCACTAGGTGCGTTGCCTTACGTTGCGCAGTGATCCACTTTTCGGAGCGCATGTGATCAGCATTTATTTTGTGCACAACCACATGTGCTCAGGTTGAGCGACATTCAGCGCTCCACTAACGCACACACGATCATTCGCGTTTCAGCACATTTACGATTTTATGCATGTTGATTTTTTTTCAGGAGAATCATTGGTGGTCTGTAGTGCTAGAGAACAGAATCTGACTGTGGATTAGCAAGAAAACAGATAATGATGGGTACACACAGTGTCACGAACCCCTACCCACCTATCAGTTACCGGAAAACACTATCCAAGTAACCGACAGGTGAATAAAACAGAACGGACAAGGTGGGGTTTAGTGAACAAAGCAATATAGCACACAATTAATATTACTTAATATCTACTGTATATACTTGCTGCCACCACCTTCCTAAAAATAGGGGAAGGACCTTCTAAATCTATCTATGGGGTTAGACACACACCCCTGACTTATAATGAGCCTGCAGGAAAAGGGTTAACCACACCTATTACTCTATACTGTTATATATATATACCTAAACAATACTCTTCTATAATAGCGTTGTCACGAACTTACCTGCCGCTCCGGTCCTGTGCCACTCTGCACTTCCGGGTGGGCGGCGTCGCAGACGTCATAACGTCACAACGCCGACACCCCGGGCAGAGCGAGAATTTAAAAGCCGGTGTCCTCCTGGACCTGGTAGCAACAAAAAAATCCAAGAAACCTCCCCCCTTATGCATTTAACTGGTGAGGTAGGTATATGCAGTAGGGTTACCGCATTCCCCTCACACCAGTTCACAAAATAAGCAAAAGTATTACACCCCCCTGGAAACACAGAGGCATCTCGAGGAGGATCAGGCAGCCAGGAAGGTGCAGCGGGATCTAGAGCTACCCTACTCAGTGTTCCGACCGGAGCATCGGGTTGCTATAGCTACGCTTATCCTGCCTTGGATCCTGCTCCTCTCCTGTTCATACTACTTACCTTTTCCGCTCCAGAGACTACCTACCTTGCCTGCTCCTGTGTGCACTACCTAGCCTGATCCTGTTTCCAGCCTACAGTTCCCAGCAGCACCTTGATCCTGTTTCCAGCCTACAGTTCCCAGCAGCACCTTGTTCCTGTTTCCAGCCTACAGCTCCCAGCAGCACCTTGTTCCAGCCTACAGTTCCCAGCAGCACCTTGATCCTGTTTCCAGCCTACAGTTCCCAGCAGCACCTTGTTCCAGCATTCAGCCTACAGTTCCCAGAAGCACCTTGTTCCTGTTTCCAGCTTTTACGATAAAAGTTCTTATCGTAAAAAAATGGTGCTAATTTCCCCCCAACCAATCAGATGTTAGCTTTCAAATGTTAAATAAGATCTGATTGGTTGGGGTAAAATTAGCACCTTGCACTGGTGGCACAATGTGTAAATCCTGCATTTTTAAAAAAAACACACAGCCCAAGAAGTCACAAGTTCAAATCCCCTGGTTTACTTATTAAAAAAAGCAACATGGCCTACTGAATGAGATTATTGCTTTATCTTTTTGTTTCCATCATGTTTCTAGATAAATCTAAAGTTTCTACATATGTACAAACTTTATATATAGCAGCTCTGTTTGTTATTTACCAACCAGCGTGAATTGCTACACAATAGTCAACTGATTTTACTGCCATTTTTTTATAGCAAAAGATAAAGATTTGAATTGAACTTGCATGTGCAGTGGTGGATCACTGCGAAGGTGCTGGTTTTGGAGACAAACCAACCATTGGGCTTCCTTTTTTTTTGTTTCTATTATGATCCTAGAAAAATATAAATATTCTACATGTATCAATATCCCACCTTAGTAGCCCTTTTGGCATAGCAGTATAAAGCTTTCTTTTTAGCAGGACACAGTATCGAAGGTTGCGGGTCTAATTCCCCATACATACTTTTCATTGCATCAACCTTTTTCCGATCCAGAGGCACACCACCGGACATGAGGGAATCAGCAAAAATAAGAAACAATGGCCTAGATAAAACTGAACTTAGCTCCCTAAGTACCCGAGGATGTATTTTATCCGGTCCAGGAGATTTATTAATATTAACCTTATTTAGTTCTTTCTGTACCATATCCTCGGTTAACCAAAGTGCACTTGAATCTTTTATACCATTATTGCTACTATAATGATATCTGTGAGATCTTCTATACTGTATACAGAGGGGGGGGGGGGCTTTATCGCCATCCTCCGTAACTAACTTTAAGGTACTTACCCGGGTGTCCGCTCCAGCGATGATTCGCTGGGCGGCACTCCAGCCCCAGTGACGCCGACGCTCGCTCGCGCGTCCTGCACGAGCGCCGTCATGACGTCACCACGCAGGGGCGCCGGCCGGCGCAAAGTTTAAATGTCCGCTCAGTCCATCCCTAGACGCCCGCTTGTCAGTTGTTTCTGGCGTCTAGGGGTTTTGTTGTTTGGACTCGTGCAGTCCAGTTTCCAGTATCCTGCCATTGTTCCTGTTACCAGCCATTGTATCCAGCCATTGTTCCTGTTACCATTGTATCCAGCTATTGTATCCAGCCATTGCTCCTGTTACCATCCATCAGCCATTGTATCCAGCCATTGCTCCTGTTACCATTGTATCCAGTCATTGTTCCTGTTACCATCTATCCAGCCATTATATCCAGCCATTGCTCCTGTTACCATCCATCAGCCATTGTATCCAGCCATTGTTCCTGTTACCATCTATCCAGCCATTGTATCCAGCCATTGTTCCTGTTACCATCTATTCAGCCATTGTATCCAGCCATTGTATCCAGCCATTGTTCCTGTTACCGTCTATCCAGCTATTGTGTCCAGCCATTGTTCCAGTTACCACCTATCCAGCTATTGTATCCAGCCATTGTTCCTGTTACCACCTTTCCAGCCAGTGTATTCCAGTATCCAGCCACAGTCTCCAGTGCACTCCCGTATCCAGCCATAGTTGCCAGTGTACTCCAACATCCAGCTCCGGTCTCCAGTGCATTCCAGCATCCAGTTCCCACTACTTCCTCCTTCATCCAACTAAAACGTGAGTCTTCCCTGTACTCTACCCCAATGGAGTCAGGGCAGCTTTACAGTACAAGCGGGCCATGGATGCCTCTGAGGGAGTAATGTCCGAACTATCTAAAACTCTCCAAGCCTTATCTACCCGGATGGACGTTTTTGAACACCAACAGAACCGTATGGCACAATTTATGGACTCACTGGCCTCACGCCTATCCCCTGTTGACACATCACCTTCTCTCCCGTCTAATCCTGCACCTGCAATGCAAGTTGGCCATGAACCCCGTATTCCTTCTCCTCCTCGCTATGATGGGAACCCCCAAGGCTGTAGAGGGTTCCTTAATCAATGTCAAATTTAATTTGAACTACAACCCTCCCGTTTTGTCTCAGATAGAGCAAAAGTGGGTTATATTGTTGCTTTGTTGGAAGGTGGAGCCCTAGCTTGGGCCTCTCCACTGTGGGAGAACGATGACCCATTAGTGTCTAACATCACCAATTTTCTTGCTACATTCCGGAAGGTATTCGACGCTCCTGGTCGTAAAATAAGTGCTTCCACACGTTTGTTGCAACTACAACAGGGCAATCGTTCTGTTGGACATTTTGCCTTTGAGTTCCGTACACTTGCAGCAGAAGTCTCCTGGAATAACGAGGCTCTTGTTGCGGCCTTTCTACAGGGTCTATCAGACCGTATTAAAGATGACCTTGTCTACAAAGACATGCCTTCCTTGTTGGAAGATCTGATTGCTCTTTGCATCCGTATTGATACACGGTATCGGGAGCAGCAGGTCGAGAGAAACCGAGATCGTCAGTTGCCTCCCAGATCTGCTTCTCGCCCAGTGAAACCTATCTTCTCTGCTCCTATGCCCACTACCGAAGAACCCATGCAGATTGGGGGAACTCGTTTATCTCCAGAAGAAAAAACACGTAGGAGATCTCTGGGCCTGTGTCTTTATTGCGCTGGCTCAGGACATTTTGCCAAAATCTGCCCTGTTAAGCCGGGAAACTACTCTGCCTAGAGGTTAGAGGAGAAAATCTTCTAGGCAAAAAGAAACCTTCTCCTCGTCTTCTTGTACCTGTAACCATAAAATTCAACTCTAAAGTCCTATCCAGGGACGCCTTTTTTTTGTAATATGGGCCAGAATCCAATGTGTTTTCCCCAAGATTTTCTCTTTTCCAATAATCCAGCCACTGACGATATGCTTGCCCATATGTCGGCTATCTGGGATTCTACAAGGAATAATCTTTTGAAATCCTCGTTAATTCAGAAAAAAGCTGCAGACAAAAGACGAAGGCCGGCTCCTCGATATTCCATTGGAGATAGAGTTTGGCTATCCTCACAAAATATTCATCTTCACGTACCAACCCCTAAATTAGGTCCCAAATTCATTGGCCCCTTTTCTATCTCCGAAATAATTAGTCCTACAGCTTTCCGTCTTGAGTTACCACCTACTATGAAGATCTCAAATGTCTTCCATGTATCCTTACTCAAACCATTTATTGTCAACCAATTTTCCAGTTCTAATCTGTCTCCAGCTCCCATTTTAGTTGATGGTCAGCAAGAGTTTGAAATTCAGGAAATTCTTGATTCCATATATGTCAGAAACTCTCTACAATACCTGATTCATTGGAAAGGCTTTGGTCCGGAAGAACGCTCCTGGATTAAACTTGTTGACATCCATGCACCTCGTTTAATCAAAACATTTCATAAGAATCATCCTTTCAAACCTGGAGGCAGTGGTCCTGAGGCCCCCCGTGGAGGAGGGGGTACTGTAAGGTACTTACCCGGGTGTCCGCTCCAGCGACGATCCGCTGGGCGGCGCTCCAGCCCAGTGACGCCGAGCGCTGCGCGTCCTGCGCGAGCGCCGTCTTACGTACCACGCAGGGGCGCCGGCCGGCGGAAGGTTAAATGTCCTCAGCCCATCCCTAGACCCCCGTGTCAGTTGTTTCTGGCGTCTAGGGTTTTGTTTTTTTGGACTCGTGCATTCCAGTTTCAGTATCCTGCCATTGTTCCTGTTCCACTTGTATCCAGCCATTGTCCTGTACCATTGTATTCCAGCCATTGTATCCATCATTGTCCTGTTACCATCCATCAGCCTTTTGTTATCCAGCCATTGTTCCTGTTACCATCTATCCAGCCATTGTATCCAGCCATTGTATCCAGCCATTGTTCCTGTTACCGTCTATCCAGCTATTGTGTCCAGCCATTTCATTCGTCTTCCCACCTTCTCCTGGGGCTGGGGCTGGATTCTTTCTTGTCGAAAGAAAATGTAGGTTTATGCCCCTCGCCCTATAGGGTTTAAAACAAATATGGGCTGGACTATTATCGTTTTAACACAAAATGGCTCATTTTGTGCCTCTACCCAATTTGCCCTCAGCACTGAACTCTCTCATTATTTATCTCCTCACATTTCCCGTATACTGGATTAACCTGCAGAAAGTGTCTCCTCGCGCATGGAACCACAATGCTTTCCAAATTCTGGAGAGCCTCTATGTAAATCCTTGAACTTAAACTCAATTTTCCTCTGCATATCACCCATATCCATGGTTGGCTGCTGAACGATTAATCAGTCTCGTAACAGTTCTCCGGTGTCAATTCTCATTTTCTCAATGATTGGTCTCGACTTGTTTACCATGTGTCGGAAATTTTGCATATCGAAGGACCCCACACTCTCCTTCTTCCTTGGACTTCCCTTTTTTTTGTAATATGGGCCAAGAATCCACTGTTTTTCCCCAAGATTTTCTCTTTCTTTCCAATAATCCACCCTGACGATATGCTTGCCCATTGTCGGCTATCGGGATTCTACAGGAATAATCTTTTTGAAATCCTCGTTAATTTCGAGAACAAGAGCTGCAGACAAAGACAAGGCCGTCTTCCTCGATATTCCTATGGAGATAGAGTTTTGGCTATCCTCAGAAAATAATATTCATCTTCACGTACCAACCCCTAAATTAGGTCCCAATTCATTGGCCCCTTTTCTATCTCCGAATAATTAGTCCTACAGCTTTCCGTCTTGATTTACCACCTACTATGAAGATCTCAATGTCTTCCATGTATCCTTACCAAACCATTTATGTCAACCATTTTTCCAGTTCTAATCTGTCTCCATCTCCCATTTTGTTGATGGTCAGCAAGATTTGAAATTCAGGAAATTCTTGATTCCATATATGTCAGAAACTCTCTACAATACCTGATTCATTGGAAAGGCTTGGTCGGAAGACCTCGCTCTGTGAACTGGTTGACATCCATGCACCTCGTTTTAATCAAAACATTCATAGATCATCCTTTCAAACCTGGGCCGTGGTCCTGAGGCCCCCCTGGGTAGGGGGTACTGTAAGGTACTTACCCGGGTGTCCGCTCCAGCGACGATTCGCTGGGCGGCGCTCCAGCCCCATTGACGCCAGCGCTCGCGCGTCCTGCGCGAGCGCCGTCGTTACGTCACCACGCAGGTGCGCCGGCCGGCGCGAAGTTTAAAGGTCCTCTCAGTCCATCCCTAACCCCCGACTTGTCAGTTGTTTCTGGCGTCTAGGGTTTTGTTTTTTTGGACTCGTGCATTCCAGTTTCAGTATCCTGCCATTGTTCCTGTTCCACTTGTATCCAGCCATTGTCCTGTACCATTGTATTCCAGCCATTGTATCCACATTGTCCTGTTTACCGATCCATCAGCCATTGTTATCCAGCCATTGTTCCTGTTTACCATCTATCCAGCCATTGTATCCAGCCATTGTATCCAGCCATTGTTCCTGTTACCGTCTATCCAGCTATTGTGTCCAGCCATTGTTCCAGTTACCACCTATCCCAAGAACCCATGCAGAGGGGGTAACTCGTTTGATCATCCAGCAGAAAAAAATCACGTAGGAGACTCTGGGCCTGTGTCTTATTGCCGCTGGCCCTCAGGACATTTTGCCAAAATTCTCATCCCCTGTTTAGCCGGAAACTACTCTGCCTAGTAGGTTAGAGAGGACAAATCTTCCTAGGCAAAAAGGAAACCTTCATCCTCGTCTTCTTGTACCTGTAACCATAAAATTCAACTCTAAAGTCCTATCAGGACGACTTTTCCTGGACTCCAAGGGGCGCAGCAGGAACAACTTCATTGATTCTTCGTTGGTCAACAACATGCATATTCCTCCTTCGATCATTGTACTAAAACCCTTCCGTGTACTGGCATATTGACATAGACCCCTATCTTCAGGAAATATGTCACTCAATCACGCCAGAGTATATCATTCCAGACGGGCCCCTGCATAAGAAAAGTGTGTCCTTCTTGTCATGATGTGTCCATCCACACCATATTTAGGCTTCCCTGGCTTCAAAACTCCAGAAACCCGTCTATTGATGGCTTTCGGAGAAATAGTTGTCTTGGAGTGTCTAAACTGCAGTTCCCTGTCTTCCTTGTCACAACTATTCCTTGCTCCACTCTTCTTCCGGAAAAGGACGCTTCTGTTTATTCCTGAACCATATAAGACTTTTGGACTGATGTTTTGTAAGAAATGAGACGAGACTTTGCCGCTATTCCATAGACCTAACTCATTGCTCCATTGACCTCCCTGCTGGAACCGATGCCCCTCGTGGACGGACTTACCCTTGTATTCAGCCTGAAACCACGGGCCATGAGGATCATTCAGGATAACTTGTCCGCGAGTTCATTCGTCCTTCCACTTCTCCTGCTGGGGCTGGATTCTTTTTTGTCGAAAAGAAAGATGTAGGTTTATGCCCCTGCATAGACTATAGGGGATTAAACAAAATATGGGTGACTATTGATCGTTTTAGCAAAATGGCTCATTTTGTCTCTACCCAAGTTGCCCTCAGCACTGGAACTCTTCATTTTTATCTCCCACATTTTGCTTACATGGATTACCTGCAGAAAGTGTCTCCGAAGAGGAACACAATTCATTTCCAATTCTGGAGAGCCTTATGTAAATCCTTGAACATTAAACTTCAATTTTCCTCTGCATATCACCCATATCCAATGGTGCTGCTGAACGGATTAATCAGTCTCTTAAACAGTTCCTTCGGTGTCATATGTTCCATTTCTCAAAATGATTGGTGACTTGTTACCATGGGCGGAATTTGCATATAATAATTCCCCACACTCTTCCTCTGGGACTTCTCCTTTTTTTTGTATAATAGGGCCAGAATCCAAGTGTTTTCCCAAGATTTCTCTTTTCCAATAACCCAGCCTGACGATATGCTTGCCCATATGTCGGCTATCTGGGATTCTCAAGGATAATCTTTTTGAAATCCTCGTTAATTCAGAAAAAAGCTGCAGACAAAAGACGAAGGCCGGCTCCTCGATATTCCATGGAGATAGAGTTTGGCTATCCTCACAAAATATTCATCTTCACGTACCAACCCCTAAATTAGGTCCCAAATTCATTGGCCCCTTTTCTATCTCCGAAATAATAGTCCTACAGCTTTCCGTCTTGTTACCACCTACTATGAAGATCTCAAATGTCTTCCATGTATCCTTACTCAAACCATTATTGTCAACCAATTTTCCAGTTCTAATCTGTCTCCAGCTCCCATTTAGTTGATGGTCAGCAAGAGTTTGAAATTCAGGAAATTCTTGATTCCAGATAATGTCAGAAACTCTCTACAATACCTGATTCATTGGAAAGGCTTTGGTCCGGAAGAAAGCTCCTGGATTAAACTTGTTGACATCCATGCACCTCGTTTAATCAAAACATTCATAGAGAATCATCCTTTCAAACCTGGAGGCAGTGGTCCTGAGGCCCCCGTGGAGGAGGGGGTACTGTAAGGTACTTACCCGGGTGTCCGCTCCAGCGACGATTCGCTGGGCGGCGCTCCAGCCCAGTGACGCCGACGCTCGCGCGTCCTGCGCGAGCGCCGTCGTTACGTCACCACGCAGGGGCGCCGGCCGGCGCGAAGTTTAAAGTCCGCTCAGTCCATCCCTAGAGCCCGCTTGTCAGTTGTTCTGGCGTCTAGGGTTTTTGGTTGGACTCGTGCAGCAAGTTTCCAGTATCCTGCCATTGTTCCTGTTACAGCCATTGTATCCAGCCATTTTGTTTGTCCTGTTATCATGTATCCAGCCATTGTATCCAGCCATTGTTCCTGTTACCATCCATCACCATTATCCAGCCATGTTCTGTTACCTTCTACCAAGCCATTGTATCCAGCCATTGTATCCAGCCATTGTTCCTGTTACCGTCTATCCAGCTATTGTGTCCAGCCATTGTTCCAGTTACCACCTATCCAGCTATTGATCCAGCCATTGTCCCGTGTACCACCTATCCAGCAAGTGTATTCCAGTATCCAGCCACAGTCTCCATGCACTCCCGTATCCAGCCATAGGTTGCCAGTGTACTCCAACATCCAGCTCCGGTCTCCAGTGCATTCCAGCATCCAGTATCCCACTTCCTTTCCTCCTTCATCCAAACTAAAACGT
This sequence comes from Hymenochirus boettgeri, assembly GCA_019447015.1. NCBI lineage: Eukaryota > Metazoa > Chordata > Amphibia > Anura > Pipidae > Hymenochirus > Hymenochirus boettgeri. The sequence continues at coordinate 21,241 of JAACNH010000024.1, forward strand.
GAGTCTTCCCTGTACTCTACCCCAACGGAGTCAGGGCAGCTTTACACTAACTTATCCCCATTAATTAACGGTGCCACATTTTCAGTCCTTATCTTCTTACTATTAATATACTATACTAAAAAAATAACTTCATTATTAATTTTAGCTAGTTTAATTGCTTTCTTACACTCCTTGTTACAGTTTTTATACTCCCTAAAGGCCCTTTCCGTTCCTTTGGCCTTAAAGGTTTTAAATGCCTTTTTCTTCCTTTCCATTTCCCTCTTTACATCAGAATTCAGCCACATGGTTGCAGACTTGGTTTTTTTACATTTATTTCCCAAGGGTATAATCCCCTTGAACACAGTCCACTTCTGTTCAGTATCTTTACCTGATAATACATTATCCCAGTTGACATTCTGAAGAGCTGCTTTTAACCTGGGGAAATTTGCCTTCCCGAAATTAAAAGTCTTTGTTAACCCAGCGCACTTTTCCTTTCGATTACAAAGTCCAAACGCCACTATTTCATGGTCACTATTCCCTAAGCCTCCAGTTACCTTTATATCTATAATGCGCTCCACAATGTTAGATATTACCAGATCCAACAGAGCTCCTTTTATAATAGGAACCTCAACCACCTGAGAGAGAAAATTATCCTGCAGCAAATTCAGGAACTCATCGCCTTTTTCTGTGTTGGCAGTTCCACTCTACCAATCATTGTCAGGGTAATTAAAGTCCATCATAATGAGCACACTACACCAATCAATGTCAGGGTAATTAAAGTCCCCATAATGAGCACACTACACCAATCAATGTCAGGGTAATTAAAGTCCCCCATAATGAGTACACTACACCAATCAATGTCAGGGTAATTAAAGTCCCCCATAATGAGCACACTACACCAATCAATGTCAGGGTAATTAAAGTCCCCCATAATGAGCACACTCCACCAATCAATGTCAGGGTAATTAAAGTCCCCCATAATGAGTACACTCTACCAATCAATGTCAGGGTAATTAAAGTCCCCCATAATGAGTACACTCCACCAATCAATATCAGGGTAATTAAAGTCTCCCATAATGAGCACACTACACCAATCAATGTCAGGGTAATTAAAGTCCCCCATAATGAGCACACTCCACCAATCAATAGGGTAAATTAAAGTCCCCCATAATGAGCAACTACACCAATCAAGGTCAGGGTAATTAAAGTTCCCCATAATGAGCACTACACCAATCAATGTCAGGGTAATTAAAGTCCCCCATAATGAGTACACTACACCAATCAATGTCAGGGTAATTAAGTCCCCCATAATGAGCACACTACACAATCAATGTCAGGGTAATAAAGTCCCCCATAATGAGACACTACACCATCAATGTCAGGGTAATTAAAGTCCCCATAATGAGTACACTCACCAATCAATGTCAGGGTAATTAAAGTCCCCCATAATGAGTACACTCACCAATCAATGTAGGGTAATTAAAGTCCCTATAATGAGCACACTACACCAATCAATGTCAGGGTAATTAAAGTCCCCCAATGAGCCACTACACAAAATCAATGTCAGGGTAATTAAAGTCCCCATAATGAGCACACTACACCAATCAATGTCAGGGTAATTAAAGTCCCCATAATGAGTACACTCAACCAATCAATGTCAGGGTAATTAAAGTCCCCCATAATGAGTACACTCCACCAATCAATGTAAGGGTAATTAAAGTCCCATAATGAGCACCACTACACCAATCAATGTCAGGGTAATTAAAGTCCCCCATAATGAGTACACTACACCAATCAATGTCAGGGTAATTAAAGTCCCCCATAATGAGCACACTCCACCAATCAATGTCAGGGTAATTAAAGTCCCCCATAATGAGTACACTACATCTTCACGTACCAACCCTAAATTAGGTCCCAAATTCATTGGCCCCTTTTCTATCTCCGAAATAATTAGTCCTACAGCTTTCCGTCTTGAGTTACCACCTACTATGAAGATCTCAAATGTCTTCCATGTATCCTTACTCAAACCATTTATGTCAACCAATTTTCCAGTTCTAATCTGTTCCAGTCCCATTTTAGTTGATGGTCAGCAAGAGTTTGAAATTCAGGAAATTCTTGATTCCAGATATGTCAGAAACTCTCTACAATACCTGATTCTGGAAAGGCTTTGGTCGGAAGAACGCTCCTGGATTAAACTTGTTGACATCCATGCACCTCGTTTAATCAAAACATTCATAGAATCATCCTTTCAAACCTGGAGGCAGTGTCCTGAGGCCCCCCGTGGAGAGGGGGTACTGTAAGGTACTTACCCGGGTGTCCGCTCCAGGACGATTCGCTGGGCGGCGCTCCAGCCCCAGTGACGCCGAAGCGCGCGCGTCCTGCGCGAGCGCCGCTTACGTCACCACGCAGGGCGCCGGCCGGCGCGAAGTTAAATGTCCGTCAGTCCATCCCTAGACGCCCGCTTGTCAGTTGTTTCTGGCGTTAGGGTTTTGTTGTTTGGACTCGTGCAGTCCAGTTTCCAGTATCCTGCCATTGTTCCTGTTACCAGCCATTGTATCCAGCCATTGTTCCTGTTACCATGTATTCCAGCCATTGTATCCAGCCATATGTTCTGTTACCACCATCAGCCATGTATCAGCCATGTTCCTGTTACCATCTATCCAGCCATTGTATCCAGCCATTGTATCCAGCCAGTGTTCCTGTTACCGTCTATCCAGCTATTGTGTCCAGCCATTGTTCCCGTTACCACCATCCAGCTATTGTATCCAGCCATGTCCCTGTACACACCTATCCAGCAAGTGTATTCCAGTATCCAGCCACAGTCTCCAGTGCACTCCCGTATCCAGCCATAGTTGCCAGTGTACTCAACATCCAGCTCCGGTCTCCAGTGCATTCCAGCATCCAGTTCCCACTACTTCCTCCTCATCAACCTAAAACGTGAGTCTTCCCTGTACTTACCCCAACGGAGTCAGGGCAGCTTTACACTAACTTATCCCCATTAATTAACGGTGCCACATTTTCAGTCCTTATCTTCTTACTATTAAATACTATACTAAAAAATAACTTCATTATTAATTTTAGCTAGTTTAATTGCTTTCTTACACTCCTTGTTACAGTTTTTATACTCCCTAAAGGCCCTTCCGTTCCTTTGGCCTTAAAGGTTTTAAATGCCTTTTTCTTCTTTCCATTTCCCTCTTACATCAGAATTCAGCCACATGGTTGCAGACTTGGTTTTTTTACATTTATTTCCCAAGGGTATAATCCCCTTGAACACAGTCCACTTCTGTTCAGTATCTTACCTGATAATAATTATCCAGTTGACATTCTGAAGAGCTGCTTTTAACCTGGGGAAATTTGCCTTCCCGAAATTAAAAGTCTTTGTAACCCAGCGCACTTTTCCTTTCGATTACAAAGTCCAAACGAACTTTCATGGTCACTATTCCTAAGCCTCCAGTTACCTTTATATCTATAATGCGCTCCACAATGTTAGATATTACCAGATCCAACAGAGCTCCTTTTTAGTAGGACCTCAACCACCTGGAGAGAGAAAATTATCCTGCAGCACATTCAGAAACTTATCGCCCTTTCTGTGTTGGCAGTTCAACTTACCAATCATGTCAGGGTAATTAAAGTCCATAATAATGCAGCCACTACACCAATCAATGTCAGGGTAATTAAAGTCCCATAATGAGCACACTACACCAATCAATGTCAGGGTAATTAAAGTCCCCCATAATGAGTACACTACACCAATCAATGTCAGGGTAATTAAAGTCCCCCATAATGAGCACACTACACCAATCAATGTCAGGGTAATTAAGTCCCCCATAATGAGCACACTCTACCAATCAATGTCAGGGTAATTAAAGTCCCCCATAATGAGTACACTCTACCAATCAATGTCAGGGTAATTAAAGTCCCCCATAATGAGTACACTCCACCAATCAATGTCAGGGTAATTAAAGTCTCATAATGCCACTACACCAATCAATGTAGGGTAATTAAAGTCCCCCATAATGAGCACACTCCACAATCATGTCAGGGTAATTAAAGCCCCATAAGAGCACACTCTACCAATCAATGTCAGGGTAATTAAAGTCCCCCATAATGAGTACACTCTACCAATCAATGTCAGGGTAATTAAAGTCCCCCATATGAGTACATCCACCAATCAAGTCAGGGTAATTAAAGTCTCCATAATGAGCACACTACACCAATCAATGTCAGGGTAATTAAAGTTCCCAAATGAGCACACTACACCAATCAGTCAGGGTAATTAAAGTCCCCCATAATGAGCACACTACACCAATCAATGTCAGGGTAATTAAAGTTCCCCATAATGAGCACACTACACCAATCAATGTCAGGGTAATTAAAGTCCCCATAATGAGTACACTACACCAATCAATGTCAGGGTAATTAAAGTCCCCATAATGAGGACACTACACAAATCAATGTCAGGGTAATTAAAGTCCCCCATAATGAGTACACTACACCAATCAATGTCAGGGTAATTAAAGTCCCCAATAATGAGTACCCTACCCAATCAATGTCAGGGTAATTAAAGTCCCCCATAATGAGTACACTAACCAATCAATGTCAGGGTAATTAAAGTCCCCATAATGAGTACACTCACCAATCAATGTAAGGGTAATTAAAGTCCCCCATAATGAGCACACTACCAAATCAATGTCAGGGTAATTAAAGCCCCATAATGGTCACTACACCAATCAATGTCAGGGTAATTAAAGTCCCCCATAATGAGCACACTACACCAATCAATGTCAGGGTAATTAAAGTCCCCATAATGAGAACACTACACCAATCAATGTCAGGGTAATTAAAGTCCCCCATAATGAGCACACTACACCCAATCAATGTCAGGGTAATTAAAGTCCCCCATAATGAGCACACTCCACCAATCAATGTCAGGGTAATTAAAGTCCCCCATAATGAGTACACTCCACCACGCTCCAGCCCCAGTGACGCCGACGCTCGCGCGTCCTGCGCGAGCGCCGTCGTTACGTCACCACGCAGGGGCGCCGGCCGGCGCGAAGGTTAAATGTCCGCTCAGTCCATCCCTAGACGCCCCGCTTGTCAGTTGTTCTGGCGTCTAGGGTTTTTGTCAGGTAATAAAGTCCCCATAATGAGTACACTCCACCAATCAATGTCAGGGTAATTAAAGTCCCCCATAATGAGCACGCTACACAAATCAATGTCAGGGTAATTAAAGTCCCCCATAATGAGCACACTACACCAATCAATGTCAGGGTAATTAAAGTCCCCCATAATGAGCACACTCCACCAATCAATATCAGGGTAATTAAAGTCCCCCATAATGAGCACACTACACCAATCAATGTCAGGGTAATTAAAGTTCCCCATAATGAGCACACTACACCAATCAATGTCAGGGTAATTAAAGTCCCCCATAATGAGTACACTACACCAATCAATGTCAGGGTAATTAAAGTCCCCCATAATGAGTACACTCCACCAATCAATGTCAGGGTAATTAAAGTCCCCCATAATGAGCACACTACACCAATCAATGTCATGGTAATTAAAGTCCCCCATAATGAGCACACTCCACCAATCAATGTCAGGGTAATTAATGTCCCCCATAATGAGGATGCTCCCCAAACTTGCAGCCCTTGCCAACTGCATATGAAGCTGACTCACTTCCTTTCTGCTAGCATTTGGGGGCTTATAGCAGACACCAACAATGACATTACCCCCTTTCCTGTTGCCTAATTATACCCATATTGCCTCCACTTTAACATCCATATCGCCAGTTATTTCTTCTTTTAAATTTGACTTCAATTATTTTTTAACATAAAGACATTCTCCTCCCCCTTTCCTTTTTTCTCTGTCCTGCCTAAACAAGGCATAATCTTCTAAATTTACAGCCCAGTCGTGAGAACTGTTCAACCCCGTTTCTGCTATACCTATTACATCAAACTTTTCATTCAACGCCATTATCTCCAATTCTCGCATTTGCAAGCATACATTTTAGATTATGATCCTGTAATTTATGCATACACTTTAATGCTATCCCCTATGCTAGCCCCATCCCCCTTTCCATTCCCCACTGGCCTATCTACACCCTGCTTTCCTCCTGGGCTATCTATCCCAGTGTGACTGCTAATACCCTCCCCCCCAAACCTAGTTTAAAATCTCCTCCAACCCTCTAGCCATCTTCTCCCCTAAAACAGCTGCACCGCCATCAGTGAGGTGCAACCCATCCCTACTAAAGAGCCTGTAGCTGACAGCAAAGTTTGCCCAGTTCTCTATAAACTCAAACCCTTCTTCCTTACACCAACCTCTTAGCCACGCATTAATGCTCTTAAGCTCCCGCTGTCTCCCTGGCTTAACATGTGGCTGCGGTAGTATTTCTGAAAACACTATGTGTCGCTTTATGTATTTCAACATACAAGCCAGGTACACCTGTTGTATTCAATTAGATCAACTGGACTTGAAATGTAGTTCTTGAAGACGTTTCGCTAGTCATCCGACTGGCTTTCTCAATTCAGAATGACTTGTACAAGAATCTGTGGCAATTATGTACCCTGGAAAATCCCAATTAGCATATCACAGCCAGGTGTTAAGGGTGTGATTAGATAGTGGCTAAGAGGTGTTATAGGAACGCCCAGAGTAAGGTGTTAAAACAGCATTGTACATGGCAGACAGTTGGTGTCGAACCCCCCCACCTCTATTTAGGCTTGGTTTCTTTATTTTCACATAAATGGCCTCCTTAACACCTCTCTTGAACCAGTCACGTTCCTTCGCCAGTATGTTAACATTACAATCTTCAAAGGTATGTCCTTTATCCTTAAGATGCAGATACACGGCTGAGTCCTGACCCGAGGAATTGGCTCTTCTGTGCTGGGCCATACGTTGATGCAGTTGCTGTTTGGTCTCCCCCACATACAAATCAGAGCATTCTTCACTGCCACTGCACTGCATATATGATGTCGCTTTTCTTGTGTTTAGGTATTGGGTCTTTCGGATGTACCAATTGCTGCCTCAGTGTGTTGTTCGGTTTAAAGCAGACAGGGATACGATGTTTTTTGAAAATTCTTCTTAATTTCTCGGAGACCCCTGCTACATATGGGATGACCATGTTCTTCCTCCTGTCTTGCTTTTGCCCTTCACTGTTGGTATTCGTGTTCTTTTCTTTCCTTCTACTTCTTTTGACAAAGGCCCAGTCTGGATATCCACAAGTTTTAAGGGCTCCTCTGAGATGTTTTATTTCTTTAGCCTTCGCCTCTGTGCTAGTGGGGATGTTCTCGGCTCTGTGTTGCAGGGTTCTGATGACCCCCAGCTTGTGATCTAAAGGGTGGTGGGAGTCAAACATCAAATACTGATCTGTGTGTGTTGGTTTTCTGTAAACCTCTACTTCCAGTTTACCATTTTCCTTAACTTCTACCAAGCAGTCCAAGAAAGCCAGTTTGTTGTTTTGTATCTTCCCTTGTAAATTTGATGTTTGGTCTACCGCATTAATGTGTTCTGTGAAAGCTTGTACTTCCTTCTGGTTGATTTTAACCCAGGTGTCATCAACATATCTGAACCAGTGGCTGGGTGCTATGCCCTTAAAGGTATTAAGCGCCTGTGTTTCTACCTCCTCCATGTAAAGGTTGGCCACAATAGGTGAAACTGGAGATCCCATAGAACATCCATGTTTTTGCTTATAGAACTTATCCCTGTATTTGAAATAGGTGGTATTCAGGCACAAGTCCCAAAAGTCTTTTTGAGGACTAACCCCCCTTATAAGTTTTTTGGACAAATTTATTTTAAGGTCTTTTAGAGGTCTACTGACCCTATTTAAAAACACACAGTATTGCAGTTTAGCGATACAGCGCATTATCGATAATGTACAACCGCTGCAGTAAATTAACGCCGAACATTCGTTAATTAACAAACCAATTCTGGAGGACCAAGACAGTGATATGGATGTCAAAATGATGCACCAGCCAGTGCTATGTACCCCTCCATTATAGTGCACTAGTTCATGACTAGAGATGGACTAGACCTGAACTTGAACCCGAGCTTTAACAGTTTGAATGGACCCGAACTATTTCGGATTTTAAACTTCTGAACTTTAAATGATGATTGAATTTTCGATAATTATTGAACGTTCAAATTCATGTTCCCCGACTTTAGCGCTCCGTAACCTATACAGAAAAAAGGGGAGCGGTCACTTACCCCCTCCATTAGCGGAGCTCCACGTCAGCGCCCTTTCAGCGCGGTGCCGCAGTCCTTGAAAACATATACACTGCAAACAACAGGCTTCAAGCTTTAGGGTTTTAAAACTTCACCTTTATTTGTAAGCAATTCTGATTGGATACATAAAAATTATTTTAGAAAGAATCTGATTGGTATACTAACCAATAAAATTATTTTTCAATCAGAATTGGTTACAATAAGATTGGTCTGTTCCCCCAGACCATTTCTGAGGTCGCAGAGCCATTTACAGTAAGTTACTGTATCATTTTTTACAAAATTTTCGAAAATTCCTTGAAAACATGCGTCTCGAAAATAGAATGCGGAAGCTCGAAAAAAGTGTGATCGTGAGGAAAGTTCTTTTTGTTTTAGTTCTGGGTATATGTACGTGTTCCCAAGACCATTTCCCAGGTCCCACAGCCATGTACAGTAAGTTACCATGGCTGTTTTAACTTATATTTAGGCGGATCTGTGCAGATTTTTTTCTCCCATTGATTTAATGGGTTTTTACGTGGATTTTCGAATTTTCTAATTTTTTTAGATTTTAGCAGTTTAAAAATCAGTTTAGATTTTAGAAGTTTAAAAAGCAGTTTCGGCCATCTCTAGTCCGGACCTACCATGATTTGTTGGGTAGACCAGTTTATAGATCAAGTGGCTTCTTGATAGAGGAAACGGGTTTTGGTCTGGAACTGAATCAGAACTTTCCCAGCAGTATGGTGGGAACTAAATGGTTAAGGTAGAACGTTTAAATTGGGAAGAAATGGTAAGGGTGGCATGGAACTAGCTTTGTGTCATAGTTTGTCCTTTATATTCCAGATAAAATTCCTTACAAGCAGCAAAACATCAAAAAAAATAAAAAAAAGCCCCATTAGAAATGCAGGTCCACCAAGTAACTTTACAGAAGATCAAATTGAAAACGAAGAAGAGAAACCAGAATAGATTTTCTTTCCTTAATGATCCTTCAGATCTCCTGAGAGTTAAAATTCTCCTGGCGTCACCTTTGCTGAATAACATTGTAATCACAGGCTTTAAATATTTCTCTAACCATTGTCACAATACCAGGACAAAGGCTCTGTACAACTACAGTACTACAGGGTGAGCGGAACAAACTATGTCTAGGTAATTAGACTGGGATCTCAGCAATTTACCATTAAACCAAAATTGAATTGGCTAAATAGTTTGTAAAGTCAGTGTATGTTTGTTAGTGGTAATATTTGGTTTGGTGTGTCCCACACTTCTGGTTTGACTTTATGAGTCTCTACTCCCATCTGCCCCAGTCCCAGTAGTTACAACAATCAGAATAGGATCGGAAGGAGACTCCACGCAATATTCCACTGCAAACAACTTTATTTCAGTGCTCTTTGCAACATGTTTCGGATCTTACACTGATCCTTTTTCAAGCAAAATATTAGCATATCACAGCCAGGTGTTAAGGGCCTTCTGAATGCAAGGCATGATTGGATAGTGGCTAAGAGGTGTTATCGAAACTGCCCAGGGTAAAGTGTCAAAACAGCATTGAACATGGGCAGTTTCAATAACACCCCTTAGCCACTAACACCCCTTAGCCACAATGCATCCACACCTTACATTCAGAAGGTCCCTAACACCTGGCTGTGATATGCTAATTGGGATTTTCCAGGGTACATAATTGCCCCAGATTCTTGTACAAGTCATTCTGAATTGAGAAAGCCAGTCGGATGACTAGCGAAACGTCTTCAAGAACTAAATTTCAAGTCCAGTTGATCTAACTGAACACAACAGATATACCATGACCTGGATGAATGAATATTACAGATATACCGTGACCTGGATGAATATTACAGATATACCATGACCTGGATGGATGAATATTACAGATATACCGTGACCTGGATGGATGGATATTACAGATATACCATGACCTGGATGGATGAATATTACAGATAGACCGTGACCTGGATGGATGAATATTACAGATATACCATGACCTGGATGAATGAATATTACAGATATACCATGACCTGGATGAATGAATATTACAGATATACCGTGACCTGGATGAATGGATATTACAGATATACCATGACCCTTGATGAATGATATTACAATATACCATGACCGGATGGATGAATATTACAGATATACCATGACCTGGATGATGAATATAACATATATACCTTGACCTGATGAATGAATATTACAGATATACCGTGACCTGGATGGATGAATATTACAGATATACCGTGACCTGGATGGATGAATATTACAGATATACCGTGACCTGGATGGATGAATATTACAGATATACCATGACCGGATATGATATTACAGATATACGTGACCTGGATAGATAATATTACAGATATACCGTGACCTGGATGATATATTACAGATATACCATGACCTGGATTAATGAGATATTACAGATATACCGTGACCTGGATGGATGAATATTACAGATATACCGTGACCTTGTATGAAATATTAAGTTACGAATACGATAACTAAAATATTGATAATAAAAGAAATATACAAGGACCTGATGAAAATAAATATACAGATACCGTAAAAATATACAATAAAAACTACAGACATACGAATGCACCCCCTGATTGAATTACTTACCCTTTCTGACCTGTTGGATATCTCTCAGATTAAACCGTGACCTGATGGATGATATTACAGATATACCGTGACCTGGATGAATGAATATTACAGTATAACCGTGACCTGGATGGATGAATATACAGATATACACTGACCTGATGATGATATTACAGATTACCGTGCCCTGGATGGATGAATATTACAGATATACCGTGACCTGGATGGTTGAATATTAGCAGATATACCATGACCTGGATGGATGAATATTACGATAAAACGACTGGATGATAATTTACAATATACCCGTGACCTGGATGGATGAATATTACAGATATCCGTACCTGGATGGATGAATATTACAGATATACCGTGACCTGGATGAATATTACAGATATACCATGACCTGGATGAATGAGAACCTTCACAAGCATATCTTCTTTTACTGTATTGGACTCGGTGTAGACTGTAACATATTCAGGCCAGTGAAATATAATAATTACAACAGTACAAAATCATCATCTTCAGATTTTATTGTACAAGAATGATCCCATTGTTTGATACTTCAAAATAAAAAGTCCGTTTCAGAAACATTCAGTTAGCCCCAAAATGTCAATATATATTGAATATATAATTTTAAATTAGACATTTAATGATTCTTCCTGATTGGTTCCTTCCTTATTTCCCATGCTGCTGTGTACTAGTGATTGACCCAAACTCGAACCCCAACCTAAACTTTATGAGTTCAGACAAACTCGAACTATCCAAACTAGTTTGGTTCTCCAAACTTGCGTCTGTATTTTCGCTAATTATCGAATTTACGAGCCATTCGCTAACCCTCGAATGTAATGTTCGTTTTTGCTAAGCCTCTAATGTAACTTTCAACTTTTGGTAACCCTCTCATGTATTGTTCAATTTCGATAACCTTTGAATGGACAGTTCTATTTTCGGTAACCCTCGAATGTAATTTTCATTCAAAAATTGCTATTTTGCTATTTTTTGTGTTATTGGTCGGAACTATCAACTATAGAGAACGATCAGCTCTCCATTGATTTTAATGGGTTTGTTTCCGAACTTCTGAACTTTTACTGAAGTTTGGAAGTTTGGAAACTAACCAAACTTCAGTAAGTTCGGCCATCTCTACTGTGTACCCTGTGACACTATTTTCCACGTTAATCTATAGGATAACTGTACACTGTATTGCTGTAGCCTTATATGTTTTGTGGCTCTCTGCCCTCTTGGTATACATTATTTAATTCCCACACACTTTATAGAGCCCCATGTACAGTATAACATATTGCTTCTTTGTTCACAACACTACACTACACAATTATCTAGAAGGTTTAAAACTATATAACATTGTGGACGTGGGTCTTGTGTTGCGTATCTCACTAATGTAAACCACAAAATAGTATTTCTGTTATGTTTTGGATAGAATAATGCTCACATTACCATGGGGCCGTATTGATGTTTACGAATGAATAATCTGAAAACAATTCTTATAAATAGGATAAGTTATTTGCCACTCATTATAAGATGCCATATTTTATTAACCCCATAAATGCCATATTTAAAAGAAACCAGCAGTACATATGTCAAATAATATTGTACATCACTATTTTACAACATTAAAGGGCATGTCCACCCCCAAAATGAACTTTGGGGGTATAAAAGTAATCCCTACCCACCCCCAACCAACCCCCGCAATATTTATTTCACAAAATCCACAGATTTCTACTTACACAGACTTCCCTCTGCAAGCATGGACCAGACCATCAGCCACGTCTGTGAATTACAGACGTGGCTGACATCACTGGAAATGCTGCAGGAGAGAAGGATGAGTAAGTAAAGATCTGTTTTTTTTTAAAAGAAATATTGTGGCGGTTAGGTGCGGGCAGGGGTTACTTACCTAACCCCCAAAGGATTTCACCCTAGGTGCAACGATGGCTGAGGATGGATCCGGATGGTGAGTGAGGGCTGTCACTGAGCATGCTCCAGACCATGAGGACGAGGAATCAGCATTTAACAAACGGCTCACTGACAGCTTGGACTTTTCAGTTTCCTGGACTTTGATAAGGCATAGCTGGAGAACCATAAGGAGCAGAGATGTAAGGTAAGGTTGATTTTAAACTACAGAATGGGGCCAATAGTAGGTTAAATTATAGTTTTTTCGGAGCGGACATGCCCTTTAAGTAAAATAACGATTGTAATACAACAATTGCATGGTTATTGCAGCAATATGGTTATTTTCCATTTTTACAACAATGTTTTATAAATACCGCCCTACATGTAAAAACCAGGCATCATGGTCCAATTTGGTTTCCATTTTTAGGTAAATCTTACCAACGGGGACCATTGTATCATAAACATGTTGAAGTAAGTCACAAGGACCTGAAGATGAAGTATAGTCAGTCTGGGCATTTTGAAGCAAAAAAAAAGTCTTTATTCTGAATTCATTAGTTTAGGTTTTATCCTGATTTTCAAAATGCCCAAAAGCCATGAAAATAAAACCAAAATCTCAATGTTTATTCTTCTGGGAATTAACGGTGCTCGGGGCTTAAATATTTCACTTTATCATCTATTTCTCCTCCTATATATCTTGACATTATGTGTCAATGTTTTCCTAATTGTTTTGTTTCTAGTCAGCCCACAATTGAAGGCCCCCATGTATTTCTTCCTGAGCCATTTGTCTCTGGCTGACATTTTGTTTTCTACGAGCATCGTACCCAGTCTGCTTTCCTCTTTATTAAGAGATGGGGGGGAATCCATGTTGGTTGCCAGCTGCATCACTCAATTCTTTACTTCTGGTACTTTCACTGGAGCTGAATGCTTCATATTGTCAGTCATGGCTTATGATAGATATCTGGCCATTTGTAGGCCATTGCAGTACATCAACATTATGAACAAGAAGCTCTGTATAACTTTTATTACAGGATCTTGGTTGTTAAGTCTACTGCTGTGCCTTATTGGCGTTATTTTAGTCTACCGCTTGGATTTCTGTGGATATAATATCATTGACTACATTTATTGTGATCTTGCTCCACTCCTTGACGCTTCATGCTCTGACACCTCCCTTGTGGAAAGAGTTATCTTAGCCTTATCCATTCCACTAGTCGTTCTTCCTTTTATGTTTATAGTGTTTACATATGTCATCATCTTTCTTACCATCCTTGGAATTTCCTCCACTAGTGGGCGCCGGAAAGCCTTCTCAACATGCAGTTCCCACCTTTCGGTTGTTTGCACATATTATGGGATATTAATTGCTAAATACATTGTGCCTTCTAGAAAGCAGTCAATAAATATGAATAAAGCTATTTCATTGTTGTATACGCTGGGGACACCATTACTCAATCCTATCATTTACTGTTTCAGAAACCAGGTTATTCAGATAGCGGTGAGTAAATGGATCATTATAAAGAGGGAACTTTAATTGAAAGAGTCATATTCATATCAGATGCAAGAGTGAATAACAATAGACCCTGTTTTCCTACATTTGTAATTACTCCTCTAGAGGAGGATTTTATATTGCACTTATGGGTCTTACCTCTGCTACACACCTGATGAAGGGGACATAGTGATCCCCAAAACGTTGTATACATGCGATTTAATAAAAAACCAACATTGCTACACTTTAATGATAACTATTCGCTGGTATTAAAAAGTCACAATAAAAACGCAAAAGATATTAAATAGTTTATGGTAGAGAGTATGAGTATCTTCTGGCAAACTGGTGCATCTGTCCTTCTTAAAGTTGTGCCAAATCTTTGTAAATGGGTTAGCTAGAAATTAATATTTATTGGTCACATTAAAACATGAACAGGGAGATGTAATATGTGGGGTATAGGGGAATGGAGTTAAACACAAGCTTCCCAGTGTAATATCGGGTTAGTGTGAGGTTAACTCTATTTTTATGTATACTATTAACGGCACAGGGGCCCGATGTAATAATAATAAAAGTTGATAACAAAAGTTATTTCAAGGACGAAGTAACCTCCCACGCTCATTACCTGCTCATTTTTCCCGTTTTATAATATAGTTTCACTCAGTACACTTTAAAAATCTTGAGGATGCAAACAATGGTCAAAAAACATACCATTAATAAAAAATGTCATAAATGAGTAATGTATGTGCCTTGAAACACAAGAAGTGAGTTCCCTGTTCCCAAGAGCTTACAATCTAAGTGTTTGGGTAACATCCAGGGCTACTGCACCAAGTAAGGTGCAGTAGAGAGGAGCACACTACTTGAGTGATGAATTCATTTATTCAGTGTAAAAAACATACAACGTTTCGAGACTCTAGGTCTCTTCCTCAGGTATAACTGGTAACATGTGCCAAACAAGCATTTATACACTTAGGCCCAACCTACATACCATGCGGCTTACTGATTGACAACGTTGGGCACCAAAATGTGTAAAATATTCTGCCTATCCCATCTACCCATTTATCTCTTGTAGTTTTCAAGCTGAAATCTTTGGAAGATCGTTTGCGCAAGGTAGGAATTGGCAGTAGGACCCAGTTCATTCAATAGCACAGATAATACACAATATAGTAACAGAAGCTTGGACACAAGGTATAATAGACCTAGATACGAAAGAATATCTGATTGAGGAAAATCCAGTTACTCCAGTTTTTTATACTGTGCCAAAAATTCATAAAAATTTAACTAACCCACCTGGAAGACCAATTGTGGCAGGATTGGGCTCAATTCTACAACCATTAGGTACCTACATAGAGCACTACTTACAACCAATAGTGAGAGACATACCAGAATGCTTGAAAGATACAAAAGACTTTCTGAATAAAATACAAAACATAACAGAAGTGGGAAAATGTACGTATCTAGTAATGATGGACATTCAATCATTATACACATGTATCCCCCATCAAGAAGGAATAGCAGCAGTCGAAAAAAGATTATTGGAACAGAATCTAACCACAGCAAAAGTGTACTTTATATTGGACTTATTGAACGTAGCTCTCACTAAAAATTACTTTAGGTTTGATAAAACATTCTATAACCAATTGTGTGGAACAAGTATGGGCGCTATTTTTGCACCAGCCTACGCCAACATATATGTATCTGAGTTTGAGCAAGAATATATAAAAAAGAATGAAATGTACAAAGGAAAAATTCTATATTATACCAGGTTTGTGGATGATATTTTCCTTATGTGGTCAAGTACAGAACTAGAACTACAGAAGTTCATAAAAGAACTAAATGAAAAACATGCTCATTTAAAATTTACTGTACAATATGACCCCAACGAAATATCATACCTAGATATAAAATTTAAAAAAGAAAACAGCACTCTATACACAGATCTGTATGTAAAATCAACAGACAGAAATAATATGCTAGAAGCATCTAGCTTCCACCCTAGAAACACTATATAGCCATACCTTTGGGGCAGATGTTGAGGGTGAGAAGGAATGTCTCAGATGAAGAAACCTGTAGAAAAAGAATTGAACAAGTTTCACCCAAATTCAAACAAAGAGGGTACCACAAAAAAATAGTGAGTGCAGCAGCAAATAAGGCAATGGAAACACCTAGACACACATTGCTCCACAGGAAAACATCACAATTTAAAGATAACAGAATAGTGTTTGTGTCAACTTACAATACACAATCCGAAAAAGATAATGAAAAAGTAGTGGAGTGTGTTGAGCAATGATGAGAAAGTGGGTTCCTTGTTTAAAGAACAACCCATCTTTGCATATAAAAATGGAAGTAGTCTGGGCAAACAACTAGTACACTCAGACATTACAAATGAAAGTAAGACAGAACCAAAAAACAAAACCAAACGTATAGGTACATTTCCATGCCTAAACTGCCAAGCTTGCACAGCTATAATAAAAGGGGAAACGGTAACACACCCTTCCCAAGGTAACCAAATTAAGCTTAAACACTTTGCGAGCTGTTTAACAACAGGGGTCTTCTATATGATCAAATGCCCATGTGGACTAGCATACATAGGGAAAACGAAAAGACAAGTGAGAACCCGGATAGGGGAACACAAAAGGGACATAACCAACTGTAATTTGGAAAAAAATGAAAGAATAACATCAGTATCTAAGCATTTCAAAATACAAGGGCATAATGCAGCCCAGATCAGATGGATGGTGTTAGAGGTGGTGACAAAAGCATCCAGAGGGGGAGACTATGGAAAAAAAGCTCCCACAAAGAGAAATATACTGGATAAACCACCTGAACACCATGCATCCCAAAGGTCTGAATGAGGAAATGAATTTGAAATGTTTTCTTTAAAATAAAAATAAATACAGTGAGGTAATATAAATCTGCGGTACACTTACCTACGTTATTTGATCCACAGGAAACAGAAGGGCGGAGCACCTGAAAAGAAAGAAAAGAAATAACAAATGCTAAGAAATAGAAAACTAGTTACAATTTGAATATAGATGATAAACAAATATTGATTATAAGTATTCTAAGGTGATTTTTTAATATCTTAATATTTTAATGTTGAATCACAATAAGCACTTTATAGAATGAACATGGAAGCACTTTAGAAATTGAAGCACTTTCAAACATAAAAAGCTATACTAGGCACTTTAAATAACTTAACACTTTAAGTATTTGGATTAATGGTTATCATTACCATAGGTTTGGAAAAAGGATAATTGGGAAAAAGTCTTTTTGTGTTAATATATTTATATATGTATATTTTAAATCACAAAATTGTTAAGTGCAAACACAGTATGAATATAAATGTTAAACAATTAATGTAAGAGTGTAAAGTCACTCCCTAAAGGGGAGGGATCACAAGCATATAAAGTTGCACTGAGTGTGTTGTAATTATGCACCTGAGGGAGGGGACACTCCCCGAAACGTTGTGCAAGCATGTCACTTAATAAACATTAAAAAGCAAGAAGGTTGTGCGTAAGTATAAGTTACATTTATACACTTAGGCCCAACCTACATACCATGTGGCTTACTGATTGACAACGTTGGGCACCAAAATGTGTAAAATATTCTGCCTATCCCATCTACCCATTTATCTCTTGTAGTTTTCAAGCTGAAATCTTTGGAAGATCGTTTGCGCAAGGTAGGAATTGGCAGTAGGTTCTGAAGTTAGTGATTGTGTCTCTCTGATAATTCCCATATCATTGTTTTTTTTAATGTGCATCAAGAGGAAGAAATAATTGGCACTGATGTACAGTCCTTCCAGCCATTTGACATGTCCATTCGTCTGGACACAGGGGGACAAAAAAGTTTCATAAATAGGAACCAGCAACCAGAGAACAAACATCTCAACAAAGTTATTCCCAAGCCCTGTGCTAGAAAGCTCGTAAGTGTGGGAAATTTCAAATCAGGTCTCTCTCAAACTGACATCCAGTGATGAGGAGGTGGAAATGGATGTGGTAACGGACTGTCCATGGGTACCACCAGTGTGGGAGGGGGGTATTTAGAGGCAGAGTGTGGGCATGCATAATGGGAGAGGGGGCACTGGAACTTTCCCTAAAAAAATTATTGTCACTAAAGGATCTGTTTCTTCTTTTTGCCCTTTGGGAAGGCAATAATCAATCTTTAGCAAAACCAAACTTGATCAGAGTTTTACTCAGAGGGAAAGAGAGAAACAGATCTAGTGTGAATAATCTGCCAGTTATTTACCAGGCCCAGTTAACGTTACTAATCAATTCACCAATCTCTGTTTGCCATCCATTTCCTCAGTCTCTGTTACCTTTACTAATCAATTCACCAGTCTCTGTTTGCCATCCATTTCATCAGTCTCTGTTACCTTTACTAATCAATTCACCAGTCTCCGTTTGCCATCCATTTCATCAGTCTCTGTTACCTTTACTAATCAGTGCACCAGTCTCTGTTTGCCATCCATTTTATCAGTCTCTGTTACCTTTACTAATCAATTCACCAGTCTCTGTTTGCCATCCATTCCATCAGTCTCTGTTACCTTTACTAATCAATTCACCAGTCTCCGTTTGCCATGCATTTTATCAGTCTCTGTTACCTTTACTAATCAATTCACCAGTCTCTGTTTGCCATCCATTTTATCAGTCTCTGTTACCTTTACTAATCAGTTCACTAGTTTCTGTTTGCCACCCATTCCATCAGTCTCTGTTACCTTTACTAATCAATTCACCAGTCTCTGTTTGCCATCCATTTCATCAGTCTCTGTTACCTTTACTAATCAATTCACCAGTCTCTGTTTGCCATCCATTCCATCAGTCTCTGTGACCTTTACTAATCAATTTACCAGTCTCTGTTTGCCATCCATTTCATCAGTCTCTGTTACCTTTACTAATCAGTTCACCAGTCTCTGTATGCCATCCATTTCATCAGTCTCTGTTACCTTTACTAATCAATTCACCAGTCTCCGTTTGCCATCCATTTCATCAGTCTCTGTTACCTTTACTAATCAATTTACCAGTCTCTGTTTGCCATCCATTCCATCAGTCTCTGTTACCTTTACTAATCAATTTACCAGTCTCTGTTTGCCATCCATTTCATCAGTCTCTGTTATCTTTACTAATCAATTAACCAGTCTCTGTTTGCCATCCATTTCATCAGTCTCTGTTACATTTACTAATCAATTTACCAGTCTCTGTTTGCCATCCATTTCATCAGTCTCTGTTTATCTCTTTACTAATCAATTAACCAGTCTCTTGTTTCCATCCATTCATCATCAGTCTCTGTTACCTTTACTAATCAATTTACCAGTCTCTGTTTGCCATCCATTTTATCAGTCTCTGTTACCTTTACTAATCAATTCACCAGTTCCTGTTTGCCATCCTTTCACAGTCTCTGTTACCTTTACTAATCAATTAACCAGTCTGTTTGCCATTCCTTCCTTTCATCAGTCTCTGTTACCTTTACTAATCAATTCACCAGTCTCGTTTGCCATCCATTCCATCAGTCTCTGTGACCTTTACTAATCAATTAACCAGTCTTTTGCCTCTTCCCATTTCATCAGTCTCTGTTACCTTTACTAATACAATTAACCAGTCTCTGTTTGCCATCCTTTTATCAGTCTCTGTTACCTTTACTAATACTTAAACCAGTCTGTTTGCCACCTTCACATCAGTCTCTGTTACCTTACTAATCAATTAACCAGTCTGTTTGCCTTCCATTTCATCAGTCCTGTACCTTTACTAATAATTACCAGTCTGTTTGCCATCCATTCTATCAGTCTCTGTTACCTTTACTAATCAATTAACCAGTCTGTTTGCCATCCATTTCATCAGTCTCTGTTAACCTTTACTAATCATCACCAGTCTGTTCCTCCTTTCATCCAGTCTCTGTTACCTTTACTATGCAATTCCCGTCTTTTGCCATCATTCTTAGTCCCATCTGTTCTTCCTTTACCTTTACTAATAATTTACCATCTGTTTGCCATCATTTTCCTTAGTCATCTCTGTTACCTTTACTAATCATTAACCATCTGTTTTGCCATCATTTCACAGTCTCTGTTACCTTTACTATGCAATTCACGCAATCTGTTTGCCAATCATTTCATTATCTCTCTTGTTAACTTTTACTGCAATTTTCCAGTTTCTGTTGTCAGTCAGAGGTGCAGCTGTTACTATTTAGCTTTGCAGACAGTCCAGTGTCTGTGAGTTCTGAAGCTACTGGAATTGTTCTAGGCAGTGTATTTACATACCAAACCCCAGAAGTTGTGCATGGGTGAGAAAAGGTTGTTTAAGATGATGTACACACAGGACATGGAGTAATTTGTCAGAATCATTTATTTTGTAATAACATACAGCCATTATCCATCAATCAGTGGATGGCCACATTTTTTACTCCACCAGCAACAAGAACATGGGAAAATTAAGAAAGTTTCTTGTAGTAATAGATTTTCCATATATTTCATTGGTTTATATGTAGAAACTAATCATTTGGCAATGTAGAAATCAATAATGATTGTTTTAAACCGGCAGTGTCTGTCATGTAAATCAAGTAAAAGGTTTTAAACACCCAACTAGTTTGCAATTAATAGAATAATCTATTGGTATTTTCCCTTCCTTTCCATGTTGAGCATGGCACTTAACTGGTCTCTATGGGATTTGTGTAACTTTATTCTCATAGGGAAGCCTAGAGTGAAATGTATAAATGGGGAACTGTGAATCTAGTTTTCATCAAGAACCTTTGTACCTTGTAATCCTCTTAACAACAGTGTCACTATAAATCTGCTCCTATCTGACTGCCAAACATCACAGGTAAATGTAAGGTAAGGAGCCAATAATTCCCTTACATGTATTTTAAATAATAATACAGGATCAGAAATATAAAATCCACATAGAAGTGAAGATTTAGTAAATTCCCCCAATTTATCGGTTGTATTCAATTAGATCAACTGGACTTGAAGTTCAGTTCTGAAGACGTTTCGCTAGTCATCCGACTGGCTCTCTCTCATTCAGAATGACTTGTACAAGAATCTGTGGCAATTATGTACCCTGGAAATCCCAATTAGCATATAACAGCCAGGTGTTAAGGGTGTGATTAGATAGTGGCTAAGAGTTGTTATAGGAACGCCCAGAGTAGGGTTTAAAACAGCATTGTACATGGCAGACAGTTGGTGTCGAACCCCCCCACCTCTATTTAGGCTTGGTTTTCCCCCATTTTATTTTTATGAAATTTTAACATTACACTTCCAAAAAGAAATCTTTGAATTTCAATCTAGCATCAAATTTCATTTAAACTTAATTAGCGACATTAGAATAAAATCTATGGGACATTTATTAGGCGCTTATCCCTTTTTAGAGAACACCGCCTTTAACGATCCTTTTAGCGATTGCTATAATTATGATCGTTTTAGCAATCGCAATCAATAGATTACCATCCCCATAGGATACCATTGCAGAAGTTTACTACCACTTGGTATTCTGCGCACAACATTCGTAAATTACCAAATATTCATTGTAAATGTACAATCATGCCGTAATTTACCGATACACATGGTATTGCTAATGTGCGATGGCCGTGCATTTATAAATATAGCCCTATGTGTTGCTATGAGGAGTTTGTAAATACTCCACTACACAATTTTTGCCCCAACCAACAGATGTTAGCTTTCAAATGTTAAATAAGATCTGATTGGTTGGGCAGAATTTGCACCATTTTATAACGATAAGAACTTTTATTGAATACCCTGATAGTCCTAAACTATGATCTTTGTCGACAAAATTCACCAAGTAGCCAGGGTTTATTGTCAGTTTTTCTAATTTACTACATGATGTAGACTAAAACATTATGACTTACAACCACCTACAAAACTTTCCAATTGGCAAAGCAACTGGTATCCTTTAAAGACTGTCCCTATAAATGTTCATTAAATGTTCTGCAGGAATTAAGACCACTACTTTTTTTTGTAGAATTATAATTTTTTTTTTATTTTATGGTTATCTCAAACAAAATCCACATGCACAGACCAATTCTCATTTTACTTTTTTACTTTTTGGGCCAAACAGTAAAAACACATAGAAAATAGCGGACAGTACATTTGGAAACTTTGTAATAATTATGGTACCTGCAGTATTTGAACCTGTACAGTGTGTATTGTAATGTTGTAGATATGAACATCACCAGAATCACAGACATCATTCTAGTAGGATTCCAGGTTCCTCATAACCTAACGATATTTGTGTTTCTCATTCTACTTATTCTATACATTATAATAATAATTAGTAACCTCTTGATCATTGTTTTGTTTCTGAAAGGCCAACATCTCCACAATCCCATGTATATTTCTTTGCCATCTGTCCTCAACTGACATTTTCCTTTCTACCAGTGTGTATCCAAACTTACTCTGTGCCCTACTCAATGATGGACAACCCTGAGCTCTCTATGGCTGCATCGGCAGCTTTTTTGCACTGTTTCCTTCACTCACGTGGAATGTTTTATCTTACATCATGTCTTATGATCGATACTTGGCCATCTGTAACCCTTTACACTACATTAGCATTATGAATTTTTGTCATCGTATATATACGATATATATCATATATATACATATCATGTATATCATATATTACCTGGTCTTGGATCCTCAGTATACTTTTATGTCTTGTTGTTATCGTTCAAATGTTTCCTTTGGAATTCTGTGGGAGCAAGATTATAGACTATATTTACTGCGATTTGTCTCCTCTTCTTGACATTGCATGTGAAAACCCTTTCATTTTGGAAATATTGAGCATGGTGTTATCCATACCTATAGCTGTATTTCCATTTCTGTTTATAATCTTCTCATATACTTATCTTCCTCGCCATCCTCAAGATCCTCCTCAACCATGGAAGACAGAAAGCCTTCTCCACCTGAGCTACCCACCTCATTGTGGTCTGTACATATTATATCATATTAATTGCTAAGTATACGGTAACCATCAAGAAACAGGTAGTAAATTTGAATAAAATATTCTCCCTGCTATAACTCGCAGTCACACCTTTACTGAACCCCGTTATTTATAGTCTTAGGAACAAGGATATTAAATCATCTGGTACTAATCTCTTGCTACAATGGTGTAAGTTTCATTATTAAATAATATTAAAGATTAATCTGATTTGGAAAATTATTTACCTTACATCTATAATTCTAGATCATTTTGTCTACAATTGTATTATACAAATCATAACTGATACATGGGCGGCTCTTGACAGCAAACCAACTTTATACATTTTCTAACTTTTTGCCTTTAGCCCTAAACTTCACTCTGTGTATGTTTAGATTCCATCCTGACAAACAGGCTATTCACTCAGAACGTTTGATTGGTTGAGGCTATATAGGAGGTGAACATTTGCAGTGTTGGGCACATAGAAATGCTTATAGAAAACCACATCAAAGGTTCAAAAGGTTTCTAACATCTCACTTGCTGTGGCTGCTGGGTGATTTTTGAAAAGAACCTGTGAGTACTGGCTCCCATAATGCACCCTTTGCTGGGCACACCCAGCTAAATGTGCGCAGTACACATCAATGAAGCTGCAGCCTTGCTTCTGGAGCTAACAGCCAATATTGTTACAGCCCGAGATCATGTAATCTTTATCTTTTTGCTAGGAGCATAATGGAAACAAAAAAAGTGTGGGATCTGAATCTGTGACCCAATGGTCTGTGTGTTTTAAAAACCAGCACTTATCAGTGAGTCACAAGAAATAGGTACATTTTGAATCTTATCTTTTGCTAGGAAAAAATTGTCAGTAAAATCGTTGTATTAACTTTGTATTGCTCCAAGAAAACTATCGACATTCACTCTGGTTGGCAAATCAAAAACTGCTGTATAGAAAGTTTTGTACATGAAGAAACTAATATTTTTCTAGAAACACATAATAATGAGAAAAAAGTAATAAATTCAGGCAGTAAACTACTTTGTATTGTGTTTCATAAGTAAGCAGTGGATTTGAACCTGTGAGCTTCTTGGGCAGTAAATTTTAAAAACATAGAACAAAAAAATAGAAACCTTCTTAGTTACAGAATCTATTACTTACTTTATAAATGCAACTTACTAGATAATAATCTACAAAATTAAGGTGTTCGGGAGAAAGCTTTCACATTAAGATTTTTAAAAATTTAAGTTAGTTGACATTTAAATAATGTAAATGTATAATAGCTAATATTATGCACATATTAAAGCTCAATTGAAATGTATATAATATATGATATTGTTAATTTAATTCAAGACTTTTTGATGCATGTTGTATGTTGCCACCATTAATAAAGATTATGCATCAATATCAAAATCTCAAAATGTTATGCTCTTCAATACCAATGTATTTCAACGTTCTCTGCAATACCCAATCTATCTTCAACGTTCTCTCCACATTTGGACAGAAACCAATAATGTATATATAGATAGAAAGTCAGGAACGGAGCCAAAGCTCATCCGGGGTCAGTAAGAGAAGTGTAGTCGGGAAACCCGAAAGTCACTTAGTGAAATCAATCTCGTCGGGTAAGTAGAGGTCTGAAACACACCACTGGCAAATGCAAACCAAAGCTTTAACGGGCAATGAGGTAAACGGCACTAAAAAAGCAGGCATCCAGAATACGATAGAAGTACAAAGGGCAAATCAGAGGCAATTAATTTAAAGCTAACTGAACTAGCTGAAGAACAAAGAGCTGAAGATTAGAGATGTCCAACTCCAAAATCCGGTCCGCTCGAGGATCCGCGAACTTTTCGGAAAAATTCGAAAATTCGAAAATCCCGAGCGGACCCGCAAAAATTAAAAATACACCCTTAAAATAACGAGATTTTTCGTATTTTCGGGAATTTTCGAAATTCGGATGTTTTCATGTATTTTCAAAAATATGTTTTTCAAAATACAGTTAATCCTCGTAATTTCGAATATTTTCGAAGATACGTATGTAGGATTTAGAGAAAATCCTTGTATTTTCGATAATTTCGAAAATACATGGTTTCCCTGTATTTTCGAAAATACGTGAAAACTCGTAATTTCGAAAATTTTTTCGAAAATATGAAAAATCCGCGAATCGGAAGTTCGGAAGGCGGAAAATCCGGAAAAAATCCGCCGTTCGCGAACGGGATATCCGCGGTGGATCCGGGTTTCGGATCCGCGAACCGGCCATCCCTACTGAAATGAACAAAGCTATCCGTAAGCCTCTGAGTTGTGTGGGGTAAGTTAGATGCGAATGGACGTAGCAGTAGCGAGTTGATACGGAAGCGCGCTATCCTGATACTATATATTTTCGGAACAGATTATTCTATATCAATTAATAATATTCAGAAAGCAATATAGGGCCCCAAAATACTCATTGTAGATTTCATTTCACATTGTATCATATCTATAACACAACAATATTGAGAATAAGTATTCTTATATACAAGATATTGCTAGTATAAAGAGGGGAAGTTTCAAGGATAAAAACATTATTCTCCCTCTTTACAAGGCATTGGTAGCGGCCCTCATTGGAATATGCGGTGTCAGTTTTGGAATCCCATATAAAAAGGGACATCTTGGAATTGGCAGTTCAGAGAAGGGCAACTAAATTAATAAGGGGAATGGAGGGGCTTGAATATGCAGGCAGATTAGACACGTTAGGGCTATTTACAGTGGAGAAGTGACGTTTATGCAGGATTAATGGGCCATACACTAAACTCTCTGGTACATTGATCACTATAGGGCTATAATCAGAGGACTCGTGGACACTTTAAGAGTAGAAAGGTTTTATCTTAGGTTAGGATAGGTTTTCTTTTATAGTAAATAGGTGAATGATGACTGTGGAACTGTCTTCCAGCAGATTGTGGCTTTCGATAGTGTGTCACAAGACTATGTCTATTCTACCAGAGTATGCTTTCAAGGCCTGATAAGTTTGCATAAACTAATAATTTGAGAATTACTGGTATTATACATATACTGTAGTTCTGGTTGGTACGGGATACTAATAATATTGAGAATTACTGGTATAAATACATATTCGTAGTTCTGGTTGGTACAGGATACTTTAATAATATTGAGAATTACTGGTATTTTACTATCTGTAGTTCTGGTTGTACAGGTATACTATAAATATAGAGAATTACTGGTATTAATACTATAACTGTAGATCTGGTTGGTACAGGGAATAATATAATATTGAGAATTACATTAACAGGTATAATACTATTGTATTTCTGTTGGTACGGGGATACTATAAATAATTGAGAATTACTGGTATAATAACATATCTGTGTTCTGGTTGGTACAAGGATACTTATAATAATTTGAGAATTACTGGTTATTACATATACAAGTATCTGGTTGGTACAGGGATCTTATCTAATATAGAGAAATACTGGTTTAATACATATAATGTAGATCTGGTTGGTACAGGGATATATATAATATGAGAATTCACGGTATTAATACAATATATGTAGTTCTGTTTGTACAGGGATACTATATAATATGAGAAATTCTGGTATTATTACATATACTGTATTCTGGTTTGGTACAGGGATACTATATATATCGAAAATTACTGGTATTAGTATACATATACTGTAGATTCTGGTTGGTACAGTGATACTCATAATATGAGATTACAGGTATAATACATATACGTAGTTCTGGTGGTACAGGGAACATATAAATGAGAATTGCAGGTATATATACATATACTGTAGTCTGGTTGGTGCAGGGATACTATTTATAATTGAGAATTACTGGTATTAATACATATACTGTAGTCCTGGTTGGTAACGGGGATAATATATAATATTAGAATTCTGGTATTAATACATATACTGTTATTCTGGTTGGTACAGGGTAACTATATACATATTGAGAATTACTGGTATAATTACATATACTGTAGTTCTGTTTTGTACAAGGATACTTTTTTGATTGCAATTTCAAGTCTTTTTTTGCCTCTGAATCAACTGTTAAGGTAGAGAGGGGAGTATATTTATACAATCTCCATATCTATGTAACTGGTTACAGACAATATGGGTAGGGTATTAAGGTTGACTAGGTGAAGTATCTTTATTCCAACCACCAATACTATGTTTTACTGTGTAACTGTTGCACATGTTACTATGTACCTGGTTGTACAAACATTATGGGTAGGGTTTAAGGTTGGACTAGATGGACTTATGTCTTTATACAACCTCCATACTATGTTACTATGTAACTGTTATACAGACATTATGTGGGTATAATGGTTGGACTAGATGGATGTATGTCTTTATTCAAACTCCAATACTATGTTACTATGTAACTGTTATACGACATTATGGGTAGGTATAAAAGGTTGGACTAGTGGACTGTTCTTATACAACCTCCAATTCTATGGTACTATTAACTGTTTGACAGAATTAATGGCTAAAACAAAAAAAGGTTGAACTAGATGTATGTATGTCTTTGTAACACCTTCTATACTATGTTTCTATGTAACTGTTTATACAGACATTATTGGTAGGGAATTAATGTTGGACTAGATAGACGTATTCTTTTACAACCTCCATACCATGTTACTATGTACTGTTATACATATATGGGTAGGGTATAAAGTTGGCTAGAAGGACTATTGTCTTTATACAACCTCCAATACTATGTTACTATGTAACTGTTATACAGACATTATGGTAGGGTATAAAGGTTGGACTATATGGACGTATGTCTTTATACAACCTCCAATCTCATGTTCTAATATACGTTATACAGACATTATGGGTGGGTATAAGGTTGGATTAGATGGACTTATGTCTTATACAACCTCAATACTATGTTTACTATGTAACTGTTATACAGACATTATGGGTAGGGTATAAGGTTGGACTAGATGGACGTATGTCTTTATACACCTCCAATACTATGTTACTTATGTAATGTTAATACAGACATTATGGGTAGGGTATAAAGGTTGGACTAGATGGACGTATGTCTTTATACAACCCTCCAATACTATGTTACACTATGTAACTGTTATACAGACATTATGGGTAGATATAATGTGGACTAGATGGATGTACGTCTTTTACAACCTCCAAAACAATGTTACTATGTAACTTATATACAACATTATGGGTAGGGTATAAAGGTTGGACTAGATGATGTATGTTTCTTTATCCAACCTCCAATACTATGTTACTATGTAACTGTTAGACAGACTTATGTTGGGAATTAATGTTGGACTAGAATACGTATGTTCTTTGTTTAAGTCAATATTTTTACTATAGAGGGGTTAAAAGGAACCTAAAGTAAAAATAAAGCTTCTGTAGTCAAATATTTTCCATATTTCATATTTGGTGTACCGGTATAAAGTAGAAATTAGAAATCAATAATAGATTGTTTAACCGGCAGTGTCTGCTTTAAATCAAGTAAAATGTATTTAAAACCACAGTTTTGCAATTATAATATTATTGGTATTTTCCCTTTTCATGTTGAGCTGGCACTGAGCTGGTCTCTATGGGATTTGTGTAACTTTATTCTCCATAGGAAGCCTAGAGTGAATTTAGAAATGGGGAAGTGAAATATTTTATAGAAGCTTTGTACCTTGTAATCCTCTTAACAACTGTGTCACCTATAAATCTGCTCCTATCTAACTGCCAACATCACAGTAAATGTCATTACAGGTAACGAGCCAATAATTCCCTTACATATTAATTTATACAATAATACGTAATCCACTAAATTGCCATTTTATAAAATACATACTGTAGATGGAAAGATTTTTTTTCACCCTAAAACCAATTAAGTAATTTCATCAAATCATTTTTAGGATTTTAACTTTACACTTTCATAAAGGATTCTGTCTGATTATAATCTACTGTAGCATCTGAATTTCTTAGAAAATCTTAATTAGTGACGACATTAGACAATACTAGTTGGTGCTTGGAATTCACTCCATACCAGTGTTCCTTTTTTATCCTTATGGAACCTTGGAAAAATGTTAATTCTCAGGAAACCTTCCATAAAAACATTATTACTTATATTTATTTATCTCTCAGACGTCAATACAACACAAACACACAATATCATCACAAAACAGGATAATTATATTAAAACAGTTTCTGTCACTCCCTTATGACCCAATGTATTCTCTCACAACGGACCCCTGGTTGGAAACACTGCTCCATACACTCTGTAATGGATTCAGTATTTAACCATGATCATTTGTCTACATATATACCAAGTAGCCGAGTTCCTTTTCAGCTTGATCTGCTCATCCTTACACAACATCTTCAATAAAGACGGTTCTCTAAAAATGTTCATTCCAAAAATACACATTTTAAATGAAATGTTCTGCGAATTAAGACAAAACTACTTTGTGTGTTTGAATTTTCACAAGTCCACATGCACAACAATTCTCTTGTTTTATCCTTTTGGACATACATGAAAAAAAACATAGATATAGAAAACACTGGAAAACACATTTGGATGAACTTTGTATAATTATGGTACCTGCAGTATTTGAACCTGTACAGTGTGTATTGTATGTTTGTTAAGATTGAACATCACCAGAATCACAGCCATCATTCTAGTAGGATTCCAGGTTCCTCAGACCTAATAACGATATTTGTGTTTCTCTCTTTCTACTTATTCTATACATTATAAATAATTAGTAACCTCTGATCACGGTTTGTGTTTCTGAAGAACAACATCTCCACAATCCCTGTATTATTTCCTTTGCATGCATGTCCTCAACTGATTTTCCTTTCTACGAGCGTCGTACCAAACTTACTCTGTGCCCTACTCAATGATGACAACCCATGTCTTCTTATGGCTGCATCGGGCAGCCTTTTTTGCACTGGTTTCTCTTCACGGCAGTGGATGTTTTATACTTACCATCATGTCTATGATCGATACTTGGCCATCTGTACCCCTTAACTACATTAGAGTATGAACGTTCCCTCGTATACATTTAATTCCTGGTCTTGGATGTTGAGCTTACTTATCTGTCTAGTTATTACTCTCAAATGTTTCCCTTGGAAATCTGCGGGAGTAATAACATAGACAATATCTATTGTGATTTGGTCTCCCCTTCTGGACATTTCAGGTGAAAATACATTTATGTTGGAAATTTGTAAACTGTAGTATCCATACCTACAATTGTATTCCTTTTCTGTTTATAATCTTCTCATATATCTATATCTTCCTCACCATCCTCAATATCTCCTCACCTTGGAAAAGAGCCTTCTCCACCTGTAGCTCCCACCTCATTGTGGTCTTACATATTATATCATATTAATTGCTATATACGGTACCATCAAGAAGACAGGTAGTAAATATGAGTAAAATATTCTCCCTGTTATATACTGCAGTCACACCTTCTGAATCCTGTCATTTACTGTCTTAGGAACACGGATATAAAATCATCTATAACTAAACCACTCCTGCTTAAGGTGTAACATAGTAATTGAGGTGTATAAGACATGTGTAATATCAATTCCACCTTTTCAACCTTTTTAACCTTACCTAACAGTTACCCCAAAGGACAGAGGAAGGCAAAAAAAAAAAACAGATAAAAAAAGAGGAGGGGGATTCCTTCCTGACTCCAAATGGCAATCAGAAAGTATCCCTGGATCACCAGAAAACTACAGTAATATTATTAATACCAGTGTTCCAATATTTTTTTTTAGTTAAAACTTAACTTATCTAGCCCACTTTTAAGCTATTCAATGAACTTGCCATTACATATCTGCGGGACACGTTCCACAGTTTCACCGTTCTCACTGTAAAGAACCTTTCCTAACCTGAAGATAAAACTTCTTTCTTCCAACCTTAAAAGGATGTCCACGTGTCCTCTGATATGACCTATTAGTGAACAATGCACTGGAGAGTTTATTGTATGGCCCATTAATATATTTGTATAAGGTTATCATATCCCCACACAAACGTCTCTTCTCCATGTACCAGCCTTAACTTGTCTAATCTGCCTGCATAGTCTAACCCCTCCATTTCCCCTTTTTATTGAGTTGCCCTCTCTGACTGCTTCCATTTCCAAGATGTCCCTTTTGTATATGGGATTCCAACCAACTGCACCGCATATTCCAAATGGGCCTTACCACACTGCCTTGTAAACTAGGGAGAATAATATTTTTCTCTCTTGAATCTATCCCCTCTTTATACAAGACAATATCTTGCTAGCTCTAGCTGTTGCTAACCTGCATTGTTTGCTACTAGCTAAGTCTGCTATCTACCAGAACCCCCAAATCTTTTCCCATTACAGATCACTTAACACAGATTTATTTATGGTGTAGGGGGCACAGGGATTATTAAAATCCAAATGCATCACCTTACATTATCAACTTGAATCTTATCTCATCTGCCATTCTGCTTGCCCATTTTGATAATCTATCTAGGTCTGCTTGCAGCACTGCACATCATTGGAAGTTCCAAAGCTCTGCGTAGTTTAGTGTCATCACAAACCCAGAGACTTGCTCTCAATGCCCTTCTAAGTCATTCATTAAACAGATTAAACAGATGGGCCCCAGTACAGACCTCTAGGGCTCCCCACTTAGAACTTTACCCCACATAGATTAGCTCCATGTAAGTTCATTATTAAAAGAATATTGTTAGAATTAAACTATTTAGAAAATTATTTAAAGGGGAACTGTGGTCTCCAACAAGCGAGCCAGGTAGTAAATATAAATAAAATATGTATGTATGGCTTACTTGTAGATATGTGTGGTCCGGGTGCATATCCCTGAAGTCTTCGCTTCTCTGGATGATACCGGAGACTATTCCAGAGTACATGTAACTTACGTATAACATCAAACAGTGGTGTGGTATATTATAGCAACTCACCACTGGCTTCTAGCCAGCCCTGAACCAAATCGAATTCTATGGTATAGTTTGCAGATAACGATACACATCAAAGCAGTATGGGCAGAAAACAACTCACCGCTGCTAAATGGTGGTCCGGGTGCAGTCCACCCAGACCCTTCGCTGGATCCTCAATCAATGAAACAACGCAAGAGACCGACTGCTGGTGTACCTTGAAGGAAAACGCCCACCTTGGAAGGATATTGATAAGGCTTTCTTTATTATATAGTCCATACAACGGGATCAGGTAAAACAGCCCTAACGCGTTTCGGACTCCTATCATAGGTGGGGGATTGCCGCGACCATCTTAATTTATAAAGTTATAGCAGCACTGCAACTACGCGAGCAGCTTACTCCAACATAACTCTAGGAAACGAGAAGCAAACATCGGGAGCGGATCGCTCCGAAACCAGGAATCAGTCTCCCTCCCACCAGTGGTTCTCTGATAAAGCGGCAGGAACGCCGTGAAACACGTAAGACCACGTCTGGTTGCACCCTCCATTGTATTTGGCATAGCTTTAAATGAATATGTGTGTGGTTTGAATAAACTGAAATTGATAAACACCCGCTGTGACTGATTCCGGGTTTCCTAGTATCGTGAGACTCTCTGCTGAAGTCTCGTTCTGGGAGAAAGGCTGCACGCCGGGATACAGCCCAATGTGGTTGCCACACAGCTAGACCGTTTGGTGAGCGCTCCTGGTCCGGTTCCCTGGTATTTGATTTCAACAATACTCTACTGGTCCGTCAGGAAAGGGCTGTATCTGCTCGCGCCTACAAGCATTAAACTCTACCATTAAGTCCTGAAATGGCTGAACTGCTTGCAAGGAACCACCAGTTGGTGTAGAGCACACTGCTTATAAAGTATGACTCGCAAAACTCCCCCATCTAGTAGGAGCGCCAACCCTTACAACGCTGCAAAGCAAGACAATATGAACAGCTAAAAACACTAACTGCAACTCCTAACCACAACTGCAACTCTAAACGTAACGCAACTCCTAAACCCTAACTGCAACTCCTAAACACAACTTGCAAATCTTCCCTTTTAAACACAACTGCAACTCCTAAACCCTAACTGCACTCCTAACAGTAACGCAACTCCTAAACACTAACTGCAACTCCTAAAACTAACTGCAACTCCGAACGTAACTGCCACTCTACACTAACATGCAACTCCTAAACACTAACTGCAACTCCTAAACACTAACTGGCAACTCCTAAACAGTAACTGCAACTCCTAAACACTAACTGCAACTCCTAAACAGTAGCTGCAACTCTAAACCAGTAACTGGCAACTCCTAAACACTACCTAAATGCAACTCCTAAACAGTAACTGCAACTCCTAACACTAACGGCAAACTCTAAACACTAACTGCAACTCCTAAAAACAGTAACTTGCAACTCCTTAACACTAACTGCAACTCCTAACACTAACTGCAAACTCCTAAAAACACGACTAACTGCAAACTCCTAAACAGTAACTGCACTCCAAAAACACTACTGCAACTCCTAAACCTAACTGTCAACTCCTAAACAGCTAAGTGCAACTCCTAAACAGTAACTGCAACTCTAAACCACCTCAAACGCCTAAACTACCTCAACACTACGCATCAAACACTCTGCAGACTCGCTAAACAGTAAACTGCAAACTCCTAAACACTAACTGCAACTCCATAAACCTAACCGCAAATCCTAAACACTAACTGCAACTCTACACAGTACTGCAACTCCTAAACCTAACTGGCAACTCCAACAAAGTCAACTGCAACTTCCTAAACACAACTGCAAACTCCTAAACACTAACGCAAACTCCTAAACAGCTAACTGCAACTCCTAAACACTAACTGCAATCCTAAAACACTAACTGCAACTCCACACTAACTAACCCAAGTAACGCAATCCTAAACACTAACTGCACTCCTAAACACTTAACTGCAAACTCCTAAAAACATAAACTGCAACTCCTAAACACTAACTAAGCAATTACAGTCTGCTCTAAACACTAACTGACACTCCTAAACACTAACTGCAACTCCTAAAACACTAACTGCAACTCCTAAACACTAACTGCAACTCCTAACACTAACTGTCAACTCTAACACTAACTGCAACTTAACTAAACAGTACCTGCAAAATCTCCTAAACCCTAACTGCAACTACTAAACAGTAACTGCAACTCTAAACCACTAACTGCACTCCCATAAGCACTCCAACTACGACTCAACGCAACTCCTAAACAGTAACTGCAACTCATAATCACTAACTGCAACTCCCTAAACACTAACTGCTAACTCCAAACACTAACTGCCCACTCCTAAACACTAACTGCAACTCCTAATAAACCACTAACTGCAACAAATAACCTAACACAACAACCACCAATCGAACCTCTGCAACTCCAAACAGTAACTGAACTCCTAAACACGTAACATACTAACGATCAAAAACTCTAAGAATGTGATACTGACCTCCAGAGGCAAAAGTAAAGAAAACTATGAAGAGAAACAATAATACGTAGAAACACTAAACCACCCTACAGTTGGTAGAAGAAATGTCTGGGATCGAAAACCAATGCAAAGAGAAAGGTGACAGGTAAATAAATGAAATATATTATTATAATAATAATAAGAAAGCACATATAAAGCTCGATCTGAATGCTCCTCAGTAGTGATACTCGCCGAGTCAAAAAGGAATTTACTTATTTTACAAAACAGGTGATATCTCCCATGAAGTTCCGAGGGGATTGTTATGTCTAATAAAATAATCCAGTTGGCCTTTCTGCAGTAAAGGGGGTGAAATGCGTCCCCACTTCTTTACTGTAGATCCTGAGTAAGAAGCCGACCGATTTTTATAGTTATATTCTCTTTATAATCCGTTCTTACGTAAGACATGTGTCTTAGCTACAGGGCTCTAACAGTTATTATTCTTTGTGTCCATTCACATGTTACATGACTCCTGTTCTTGAGTGGCGTGTGGGGCAACCCATACTGGATTGTGGCAGCCCTCACGTGAGCAATGGACCCACATGCCTGGTGTTTTATAAACTGAACAATTTCCATTATAGAGCTTTTCAATCAACTCTCCCTTTTGTATAAGTAGACACGTCAAACTCTATTAGTACCACAGGGGAGTACCTTGTATTTACAACAGATATTCTCATAAATCTCAAAAATTACTTGGGGACAGATAATTGTTTGGATCTTGTCTTAAATCGGTAGGTCACTCTTGATAAACTGTTATAATCGCATTATACTGGGTGCTATACTGAGTTGTAAAGTATACTCCCTTAACATCCTCCTTTGTCTCTTTCTTATTTTTGAGTGGAGCCTGTGTTGCTTATGATGAGTACTAAAAACCTTTTCTTGGATAAGATCTTTCCTGTCCGGTTCTCTCTGCCTTTTTCGTGCTTTTCCTGGCCTTTGGAGTGAGTTCCTCTTAAGCCTCCTCTGCAGAAAGCCTATCTGTCTGGTTTTGTCTGATTTTCCTATATGTATCTCATCAGTAGAACAGTTCCTTCTTATACTTAGATACTGTCCTATGGTAATTGCACTAATCCAGTGGGGAAGGGTGATTCGAGCCGGCCCTCATTATAGTAGTTACATGCTAAAGGTGTTTCTAAAATCTTCATTCACAAAGTGCCTTTATGGAAAGGTTGAGGTCCAAGTATTGGACTTCACAAGGTCCTATGCTGTAGTAAAATCCTGATTTTTATATATTCAGGGATCATAAAAGTTTATCATTAAATGGTGCTAATTTTGCCCCACCAATCAGATCTTATTTAACATTTAAAGCTAACATCTGATTGGTTTGGGGCACAATTAGCACCATTTTAAACAAAGACTTTATTGAAAACCTGATAATCGTTTAATAGAAAATATACGTTTTCAAAATCCTGCTTTTTGTACCTTCCACTACCCATATCAGATATTATGTATATACGATACCACTTCTACACGTGAGGATGTGGTCCTGATGGAAATGGGGGTGGGAAGAGAACAGTTATTCTTCCACCACCCCATGAACAGATTGGCAATAGGTCTGTGCAATTTGCACCATAGATGCCCCAGATTGGAGGAGATAAACGGGTGCTCATCGCATATGAGAAAGTTGTGATGAAGATATTTAAGGGAATCACTATATGAAACTCTTTTTGTTCTGTTACTTTATATGCCCATAAGTGTATAGATGATCTGCACTGCTACTATTTGGATAAAACTTGATTAGTAAATCTAAGAATACAGTCAAGAACAAAGGGCTGCAACAGCAATTTGATGAGCTGCGACAGACCCTTGTCAGGACTGGAATCCTGCACAATGGGGCGCCTGGACCCTGGAGGAGGGACGTGTCCTGCTTTTTGGTGGACTTTAGTGCCATATGGAATAAGGGATGGTAAAATCTCTAGATTCTTTCCAGATAAAGCCTCATCCATACCCTCTGCCACTCTCTCCTGTAGAAGAAGTTTCTTCTCTGTGGGGTCTCTATCTAATCGTTTATATGTAAGGGGATTCTTGAGTTGCTTCATGGCTTTCCTTCTTATAGTCCCTCATTGTCAGGAGACCACCCCCCCCTTATTCCGTTTTACGTAAACTATTGTGCGATCTATGGTCACCATAGTCTCATGGCTCTTCTCTCTTCCCTAATCAGATTATTCTATTTATGTTTGTTATAATACACCTTGGGAACAAGATCCTTCAGATCTAGGTCGCTTGCAGCACTTGCACATCATTTGAAGTTCCAAGTTCTGCAAGTTTAGTGTCATCAGCAAACACACGAGACCTTGCTCTCAATTCCCCTTTTAAGTCATTTAAACAGATTAAACAGAAGGGCCCCAGTTACAGAACCTGAGGCACTCCGCTTAGAAACTTTAGCCCCCATTAATGTAGCTCATGTAGTTTAATGCATTTAAAAGCATGATTGTAGAATTAACTAATTAAGAAAATGATTTAAGGGGAACGTGGGTCTTCCAACAAGTTCCATTTTAAACGAAAGGCAGTTTTTCCCTACCTTTAAAAAAGCATCATCCCCCCTCTAACGTGCTCTTCACAGCCCAAGATATTATATGCAATATAGATAATATATATCCATGTAGTACAAGAAGTCCTGGGTACTCAGGGATTTTCCCAAACGAATTAACGTTATTGTGTCACATCCAGGCAACGTTTCGGCCTTCTTCTTCCCTTCTGCAGGGTCCTATGCGATTGTGGCAACCCCCTCTTTCCTCCCGAAGAAAAAATTCATAGATGTAGACTATGGACTTTTGGCTTTATTGCTGCCGGACAAGGGCACTTTGTGAAAAGTGAGCTCCTTCTAGGTATCTCAAGTCTCCTACTAAAGAGGTGAACCACTCAAAACTTTCCTGCCAGTCACTTTTGTTTCTTTACCATCTAGCTTGCATCCCCACTTGGCCTTCCCTTTTTCATCTGCATCAGCCTCTAAGGGTCCTGGCTTATAGACAATCAAACCTCTGGCTCAGAATTCTACCTTGAATTTCCTATTCCTGGTTGGCAATCCTCTCAAGAACGTTTATCATTCTCGTGATTCAAAGTCCATTGCCCCACTGATCCTCGGACTTCCTTGGCCCGATTACACAACCCTTTATGACTTGCTTACTATGGACTTTTACAGTCTTTGGAGTCCTTCTGTTTTGGTCATTATCTTCCTTCTTCCCTAATTCAAGTGTCCGCCAATAAAACTGTGAAAATAAACCCGCTAGGGAATCTCCCTGAAGTTACCTTATTTTCTGCTGTTTTATTGTAAAAAACAAGCTGAGAACCTTCCACCACACCGATCTCTATGTTGCCCATCACTCTTCTTCCTGGTACTATGCCTTCACGGGGACACACAACCCTTTGGTCCCCTTCTCTGAAATTCTATCATGAAAGAGTACAGTAGAGCATTTTGTCTCAGGATTCTTTCCAGCCTTCCACTTCCCCACGGAGCAGGTTTCTTTTTCGTCAAAAAAAAGGACGGAGTTCTACGCCCCTTTTAAAAAACACTCGGACGATCACTACGAGTATCTTGTAATGCCCTCGGCCTCTGTAACCCCCCGCTAGTATTCCCAGGATTGTGAATACCATTTTCCGTACCTGTTGGGAATTTCAGTAGTCGTATATCTTGACGACATTTAATCTTCTCTCAATTTCCCTCACCTTTGCCTCCATGTTAGACAAGTGTTACTTCGTCTAAGAAAAATAATTTTATGTGCCAAATGGAAAAGTTCTTTTTGAATGTTTCTCAGTAACGTTTCTTGTTATAATGTCACCACCCAAGGTTTCCTGAATGGATCCTGTTAAAGTTTCACCAGTCAAGATTGGTCTCTACGCTATTGGAATCAAAGCTATTCAAAGATTCATCAGCTTTGCCATTTATTACTCCAATTCCATCAAAGGGTTTTCTTCTTTTATTCTTGTTTTCTTGTTTTCTAGCCCTCAGCAGAAAAGGCGTAGGCTTAATTTGTGGTCCCCTTGCAGCACTTGAAGCCTTACGAAACTCAATTAAGCTTTTTCCTGTGCCCAGTGTTATATTTCATCGGATCCTAACCTCCCCTTTTTCATTGAATTGGACGCCTCCCACTTTGGGTGTGAAGACGTCCTTCTCAGAGACAAGGCATCAAAGGGAAACTACAAAATTACAGCCGTGTGCTTACTTTTCCAACCCACGAACAGAACTATGATCTCGTAATCAGGAACATCTTGTCCATCAAATGTCCCTCGATGAAGTGGCTTATTTGTTAAAGGCACTCCTTACCCTGTACCATCCTTACCAATCAAAACCTTTAATATATTCCCGAATCTTAAAAGGTTAAAATCCCATTGCCAAGCACTAGGTCCTATTCTTTCTCAGTTTAACTTTAATCATCAACCGACCACACCTGGCTTCCAAAAACAAAAAGGAAGATGCCATCTGCAGATCATTTTGGTGCTTTCCAGACCTCTTCTAACCAAGAAAAGACCCATTATCCTGACTACTAAATCTAGACTCTATTACGCTCAGCTCTGTTCCTAAATTCAAGCTGCCCAAAAAAATCTGCTCCTCCTGACACACCCTTAGGTAAATCTTCGTTCCTGTTTCTCTGCGAAAACCATCCTTCACATGTTTCCATTGTTCTAAGCAAACTGGACATCTGGCATCATAAAACATTTGACCTTCTTGCCTGTTCCCTATGGTGGCCAGGATGATGAGTTCTCTAGCACAAGAACGATATGGGAAGCCACTAATCAGGTGAATTCACCACATTATTGGCAAACAACACATCCAACCTTTCTGGACCCTGTCCCTTTCTCAAATATGGATGAGGAGACATGTAAAAATTTATCCAAGCCTTATCAGCTGTGCTCAGTCTAAGTCTTCTAGAATCTACCTTTGGTCCTCTGCAACCCCTACCCATTCCACTTCTGACTTTGGTGACCAATTTATCTATGACTTTAGTGTTTAAACTTCCTCCTTCCAAGAAGAATTACTGTTATTTTGGGGTCACCGGTGACCGCTTCAGCAAAATGGCCCACGTCTTTTCCATTCCCCATCGACCATCTCAAGCTAGTGGAGTTAGCACAACTATTTATTTCAACAAATTTTCCACCTTTCATGGACTCCCCTTGAATAGTGTCTGACAGAGGTACCTCAATTTGTTTCTTTCTAAATTTTGGAGAGCTCTATGTAAATCCATGGCAGTAAGTTAAACAATTTCTTCAGCTTAACCACCCCCCACGCCAGTCCAATGGGCTACTGAACGCACAATCAGTCTATTGAACAATCCTCCATTGTTACATTTCCTATACTCAGGAATGATGGTCACTCTTCTGCCTTGGGCTGAGTTTGCCCATAACCATGCACCTCGTGCCTCCTTCTGGAAAATCCCCCCTTTTTAATTGTGTCTTTGAAATAATCCCAATATTTTCCCCCACATTCACCCCAAGCCAGTGCTATGACCCTCCATTATAGTGCACTAGTTCATGACTGAGAGGAACTAGACCTGAACTTGAACCCGAGCTTTAACACGTTTGAATGGACCCGAACTATTTCGGATTTTTAAACTTCTGAACTTTAAATGATGATTGAATTTTCGATAATTATTGACGTTCAAATTCATGTTCCCCGACTTTAGCGCTCCGTAACCTATACAGAAAAAAGGGGAGCGGCCATTACCCCCTCCATTAGCGGAGTCCACGTCCCACGCAGCCCTTTCAGCATGGTGCCGCAGTCCTTGAAAACAGATAAACTGCAAACAACAGGCTATCAGCTTTAGGTTTTAAAACCTTCACCTTTATTTGTAAGCAATTCTGATTGGATACATAAAATTATTTTAGAAAGAATCTGATTGGTATAACAATAAAATTATTTTTTCACTCAGAATTGGTTACAATAAGTTGGTCTGTTCCCCCAGACCATTTCTGAGGTCGCAGAGCCATTTACAGTAGTTCTGTATCATTTTTTACAAATGTTTCGAAATTCCTTGAAAACTCGCGTCTCGAAAAGAATGTCGGAGGCTCGAAAAAAGTGTGATCGTGAGAAAGTTCTTTTTGTTTTAGTTCTGGGTTATGTACGTTTCCCAAGACCATTTCCAGGCCCACAGCCATGTACCAGTAAGTTACCATGGCTGTTTTAACTTATATTTAGGCGGATCTGTGCAGATTTTTTTCTCCCATTGATTTAATGGGTTTTTACGTGGATTTTCGAATTTTCTAATTTTTTTAGATTTTAGCAGATTTAAAATCAGTTTAGATTTTAGAAGTTTAAAAAGCAGTTTCGGCCATCTCTAGTCAGGACCTACTGATTTGTTGGGTAGACCAGTTTATAGATCAAGTGGGCTTCTTGATAGAGGAAAAGGGTTTTTGGTCTGGAACTGAATCAGAACTTTCCCAGCAGTAGGTGGGAACTAAATGGTTAATAGTGTAAGAGAGAACGTTTAAATTGGGAGAAATGGTAAGGGTGGCATGGAACTAGCTTTGTGTCATAGTTTTGTCCTTTATATTCCAGATAAAATTCCTTACAGCGTAGCAAAACATAAAAAAAAAATTAAAAAAGCCCCATTAGAAATGCAGTCCACCAAGTAACTTTACAGAAGATCAATTGAAAACGAAGAAGGAAACCAGAATAGATTTTCTTTCCTTAATGATCCTTCAGATCTCCTGAGAGTTAAAATTCTCCTGGCGTCCTTTGTGAATAACATTGTATCACAGGCTTTAAATATTTCTCTAACCATTGTCACACTACCAGGACAAGGGCTTGTACAACTAAGTACTACAGGGTGAGCGGAAACAAACTATGTCTAGTAATTAGACTGGGATCTCAGCAATTTACCATTAAACCAAATTGAATTGGCTAAATAGTTTGTCATTGTATGTTGTTAGTGGTATAATTTGGTTTGGTGTGTCCCACACTTCTGGTTTGACTTTATGAGTCTCTACTCCCATCTGCCCCAGTCCCAGTAGTTACAACAATCAGAATAGGATCGGAAGGAGACTCCACGCAATATTCACTGCAAACAACTTTTATTTCAGTGCTCTTTGCAACATGTTTCGGATCTTACACGGATCCTTTTTCAAGCAAAACATTAGCATATCAAAGCCAGTTGTTAAGGGCCTTCTGAATGCAAGGCATGATTGGATAGTGGCTAAGAAGGTGTTATCGAAACTGCCAGGGTAAAGTGTCAAACAGCATTGAACTGGGCAGTTTCATAAACACCCCTTAGCCACTAACACCCCTTAGCCACAATGCATCCACACCTTACATTCAGAAGGTCCCTAAACCTGGCTGTGATATGCTAATTGGGATTTCCAGGTACATAATTGCCCCAGATTCTTGTACAAGTCATTCTGAATTGAGAAAGCCAGTCGGATGACTAGCGAAACTCTTTCAAGAACTACATTTCAAGTCCAGTGATCTAACTGAAACAACAGATATACCATGACCTGATGAATGACTATTACAGATATACCTAGACCTGGACTGGATGAATATTACAGCTAATTACCGTTGACCTGGATGAATATTACAGTATAAGACCGGCTGGGTGATATTACAGATATACCGTGACCTGGATGGATGGATATTACAGATATACCATGACCTGGATGGATGAATATTACAGGATATACGTATGACCTGAGGATGAATATCAGATTATACCATGACTATGGATGAATGAATATACAGATTACCTGACCTGTGAATGAATATTACAGATATACGTGACCTGGATGAATTACAGATATACATGACGGATGAATGAGAACCTCACAAGCATATCTTCTTTTACTGTATTGGACTCGTTGTAGACTGTAACATATTCAGGCCAGTGAAATATAATAATTACAACATACAAAATCATAATCTTCAGATTTTATTGTACAAGAATGATCCCATTGTTTGATTACTTCAAAATAAAAAGTCCGTTCAGAAACATTCAGTTAGCCCCCAAAATGTCAATATATATTGAATATCTAATTTTAAATTAGACATTTAATGATCTTCCTGATGGTTCCTTCCTATTTCCCATGCTGCGGTTGTACTAGTGATTGACCCAAACTCGAACCCACACCTAAACTTTATGATTCAGACAACTCGAACTATCCAACTAGTTTGGTCTCCCAAAACTTGCGTCTGTATTTTCGCTAATTATCGAATTTACGAGCCATTCGCTAACCCCTCGAATGTAATGTTTGTTTTCGCTGAGGCTCTACTGTAACATTCAACTTTTGGTAACCCTCTCATGTATTGTTCAATTTCGATAACCTTGATATGGACAGTTCTATTTTCGGTAACCCTCGAATGTAATTTTCATTAAAACAATTGCTATTTTGCTATTTTTTTGTGTTATTGGTCGGAACTATCACTATAGAGAACGATCAGCTCTCCATTGATTTAATGGGTTTGTTTCCGAACTTCTGAACTTTACTGAAGTTTGGAAGTTTGGAAACTAACCAAACTTCAGTAGTTCGGCCATCTCTACTGTGTACCCTGTGACACTATTTCTCCACGTTAATCTATAGGAAACTGTACCTGTATTGCTGTAGCCTTATATGTTTTGTGGCTCTCTTCTCTTCTTTCCCAGATTTTCTCCTTTACACTGTGACCTGTTCAATAGGTTGGTATACATTCTTTAATTCCCACACAAATTATAGAGCCCCTGTACAGTATAACATATTGCTTCTTTATTCACAACACTACACTACACAATTATCTCAGAAGGTTTAAAACTTATAACTTGTGGACGTGGTCTTGTGTTGCGTATCCTCACTAATGTAAACACACAAAATAGTATTTCTGTTATGTTTTGGATAGAATAATGTCACATTACCATGGGGTATTGATGTTTACGAATGAATAATCTGAAAACAATTCTTATAAATAGGATAGTTATTTGCCACTCATTATAAGATGCATATTTTATTAACCCCATAAAGGCCATATTTAAAAGAAACCAGCAGTACATATGTCAAATAATATTGAACATCACTATACTTTACAACATAAGGGCATGTCCACCCCCAAAATGAACTTTGGGGGTATAAAAGTAATCCCTACCCACCCACCAACCCCCCCCCGCAATATTATTTCACAAAATCCACAGATTTCTACTTACACAGACTTCCCTCTGCAAGCATGGACCAGACCATCAGCCACGTCTGTGAATTACAGACGTGGCTGACATCACTGGAAACGCTGCGGAGAGAAAGAATGAGTAAGTAAGATCTGTTTTTTTTTAAAGAATATTGTGGCGGTTAGGTGCGGGCAGGGGTTACTTACCTAACCCCCAAAGGATTCCCCTAGGTGCAACGATGGCTGAGGATTGGATCCGGATGGTGAGTGAGGCTGTCACTGAGCATGCTCCAGACCATGAGGACGAGGAATCAGCATTTAACAAACGGCTCACTGACAGCTTGGACTTTTCAGTTTCCTGACTTTGATAAGGCACTGCAGAGACATAAGGAGCGAGATGTAAGGTAAGGTGATTTAAACTACGACAATGGGCCAATAGTAGGTTAAATTATAGTTTTTCGGAGCGGACATGCCCTTTAGTAAAATAACGATTGTAATACAACAATTGCATGTTATTGCAGCAATTGGTATTTTTCCCATTTTTACAACAATGTTTTTATAAAATACCGCCCCTACATGTAAAAACCAGGCATCATGGTCCATTGGTTCCATTTTAGGTAAATCTTACCAACG
This sequence comes from Hymenochirus boettgeri, assembly GCA_019447015.1. Classification (NCBI taxonomy): domain Eukaryota; kingdom Metazoa; phylum Chordata; class Amphibia; order Anura; family Pipidae; genus Hymenochirus; species Hymenochirus boettgeri. Next base: position 65,426 of record JAACNH010000024.1, read on the forward strand.
GGGATATTTGAACATAAACATGTTGAAGTAATCACAAACAGGACTGAAGATGAGTTATAGTAGTCTGGGCATTTTGAAGCAAAAAAAAAGTCTTATTCTGAATTCATTAGTTAGGTTTATCCTGATTTCAAAATGCCCAAAAGCCATGAAAATAAACCAAAAATCTCAATGTTTTATTCTTCTGGGAATTAACGGTGCTCGGGCTTAAATATTTCACTTTATCATCTATGTTCTCCTCCTATATATTTGACATATGTGTCATGTTTCCTAATTGTTTTGTTTTAGTCAGCCCACAATTGAAGGCCCCCCATGTATTTCTTCCTGAGCCATTTGTCTCTGGCTGACATTTTGTTTTCTACGAGCATCGTACCCAGTCTGCTTTCCTCTTTATTAAGAGATGGGGGGGAATCCATGTTGGTTGCCAGCTGCATCACTCAATTCTTTACTTCTGGTACTTTCACTGGAGCTGAATGCTTCATATGTCAGTCATGGCTTATGATAGATATCTGGCCATTTGTAGGCCATTGCAGTACATCAACATTATGAACAAGAAGCTCTGTATAACTTTTATTACAGGATCTTGGTTGTTAAGTCTACTGCTGTGCCTTATTGGCGTTATTTAGTCTACCGCTTGGATTTCTGTGGTATAATATCATTGATACAATTTATGTGATCTTGCTCCACTCCTTGACGCTTCATTGCTCTGACACCGTCCCTTGTGGAAGAGTTTATCTTAGCCTATCCATTCCACTAGTCGTCTTCCTTTATGTTTATAGTGTTTACATATGTCATCATCTTTCTTACCATCCTTGGAATTTCCTCACTAGTGGGCGCCGGAAAGCCTTCTCAACATGCAGTTCCCACCTTTCGGTTGTTTGCACATATATGGGATATTAATTGCTAAATACATTGTGCCTTCTAGAAAGCAGTCAATAAATATGAATAAAGCTATTTCATTGTTGTATACGGCTGGGGACACCATTACTCAATCCTATCATTTACTGTTTCAGAACCAGGTTATTCAGATACGGTGAGTAAATGGATCATTATAAAGAGGGAATTTAATTGAAAGGTCCATATTCATATCAGTATGCAAGAGTGAATAACATAGACCCTGTTTTCCTACATTTGTAATTACTCCTCTAGAGGAGGATTTATATTGCACTTATGGTCTTACCTCTGCTACACACCTGATGAAGGGAATAGTGATCCCCAAAACTTGTATACATGCGATTTAATAAAAAAAACCAACATGCTACACTTTAATGATAAACTATTCGCTGGTATTAAAGTCCCATAAAAACGCAAAAGATATTAATAGTTTATGGTAGAGAGTATGAGTATCTTCTGGCAAACTGGTGACATCTGTCCTTCTTAAAGTTGTGCAAATATTTGTAAGGGTTAGCTAGAAATATATTTATTGGTCACATTAAAACATGAACAGGGAGATGTATATGGGGTGTATAGGGAATGGAGTTAAACACAAGCTTCCCAGTGTAATTCGGTTAGTGTGAGGTTAACTCTATTTTTATGTTTACTATTAATGGCACAGGGGCCCGATGTAATAAAATAAAAGTTGATAACAACAGTTATTTCAGGACGAAGTAACCTCCCCACGCTCATTACCTGCTCATTTTTCCCGTTTTATATATAGTTTACTCAGTACACTTTAAAAATCTGAGGATGCAAACAATGGTCAAAAAACATACCATTAATAAAAATGTCATAAATGAGTAATGTATGTCCTTGAACACAAGAAGTGAGTTCCCTGTTCCCAGAGTTACAATCTAAGTGTTTGGGTAACATCCAGGGCTACTGCACCAAGTAAGGTGCAGTAAGAGGAGCACCACTACTTGAGTGATGAATTTCATTTATTCAGTGTAAAAAACATACAACGTTTCGACTCTAGGTTCTTTCCTTCAGGTATAACTGGTAACATGTGCAAACAAGCATTTATCACTTAGGCCCAACCTACATACCATGCGGCTTACTGATTGACAACGTTGGGCCCAAATGTGTAAAATATTCTGCCTATCCCATCTACCCATTTATCTCTTGTAGTTTTCAAGATGAAATCTTTGGAAGATCGTTTGCGCAGGTAGGAATTGGCAGTAGACCCAGTTCATTCAATAGCACAGATAATACACAATATAGTAACAGAAGCTTGGACACAAGGTATAATAGACCTAGATACGAAGAATATCTGATTGAGGAAAATCCAGTTACTCCAGTTTTTTATTTACTGTGCAAAAATTCATAAAAATTTAACTAACCCACCTGGAAGACCAATTGTGGCAGGATTGGGCTCAATTCTACAACCATTAGGTTAACCTCATAGAGCACTACTTACAACCAATAGTGAGAGGACTACCAGAATGCTTGAAAGATACAAAGACTTTCTGAATAAATACAAAACATACAGAAGTGGAAAATGTAGTATCTCAGTAATGATGGGACATTCAATATTCATACACATGTACCCCCATCAAGAAGGAATAGCAGCAGTCGAAAAAAGATTATTGTAACAGAATCTAACCACAAGCAAAATTGTACTTATATTGGACTTATTGAACGTAAGCTCTCACTAAAATTACTTAGGTTTGATAAAAAATCTATAAACCATTGTGTGGAACAAGTATGGGCGCTATTTTTGCACCAGCCTACGCCACATATATGTATCTGAGTTTGAGCAAGAAATATAAAAAGAATGAAATGTACAAAGGAAAATTCTATATTATACCAGGTTTGTGGATGATATTTTCCTTATGTGGTCAAGACAGAACTAGAACTACAGAAGTTCATAACAGAGAACTAAATGAAAAAATGCTCATTTAAAATTTACTGTACAATATGACCCCAACGAAATATCATACCTAGATATAAAATTAAAAAAGAAAACAGCACTCTATACACAGATCTGTAGTAAAACAAACAGACAGAAATAATATGCTAGAAGCATCTAGCTTCCACCCTAGAACACTAATAGCCATACCTTTGGGCAGATGTTGAGGGTGAGAAGGAATGTCTCAGATGAGAAGAAACCTGTAGAAAAAGAATGAAACAAGTTTTTCACCAAATTCAAAAAGAGGGTACCACAAAAAAATAGTGAGTGCAGCAAGCAAATAAGGCAATGGAAACACCTAGACACACATTGCTCCACAGGAAAACATCACAATTTAAGATAACAGAATAGTGTTTGTGTCAACTACAATACACAAATCCGAAAAAGATATGAAAAGTAGTGGAGTGTGTTGAGCAATGATGAGAAAGGGGTTCCTTGTTTAAAGAAACAACCCATCTTTGAATTAAAAATGGAAGTAGTCTGGGCAAACAACTAGTAATCCAGCATTACAAATGAAAGTAAGACGAACCAAAAAACAAAACCAAACGTATAGGTACATTTCCATGCCTAAACTGCCAAGCTTGCACAGCTATAATAAAAGGGGAAACGGTAAACACCCTTCCCAAGGTACCAAATTAAGCTTAAACACTTTGCGAGCTGTTTAACAACAGGGGTCTTCTATATGATCAATGCCCATGTGGACTAGCATACATAGGGAAACGAAACAAAAGACAAAGTGAGAACCCGGATAGGGAACAAAAGGGACAAACCAACTGTAATTTGGAAAAAAATGAAAGAATAAACATCAGTATCTAGCATTTCAAATCAAAGGGCCATAATGCAGCCCAGATCAGATGGATGTTGTTAGAGGTGGTGACAAAAGCATCCAGAGGGGGAGCTATGGAAAAAAAGCTCCCACAAAGAGAAATATACTGGATAAACCACCTGAACACCATGCATCCCAAGGTCTGAATGAGGAAATGAATTTGAAATGTTTCTTAAATAAAAATAAATACAGTGAGGTATATAAATCTGCGGTACACTTACCTCGTTATTTGATCCACAGAAAACAGAAGGGCGGAGCACCTGAAAAGAAAGAAAAAATAAAATGCTAAGAAAAGAAAACTAGTTACAATTTGAATATAGATGATAACCAAATATTGATTATAAGTATTCTAAGGTGATTTTTTAAATATCTTAATATTTTAATGTTGAATCACAATAAGCACTTTATAGAAATGAAACGGAAGCCAGTTAGAAATTGAAGCACTTTCAAACATAAAAAGCTATACTAGGCACTTTAAATAACTTAACACTTTAAGTATTTGGATTAATGGTATCATTACCATAGGTTTGGAAAAGGATAATTGGGAAAAAGTCTTTTGTGTTAATATATTATATATGTATATTTTAAAATCACAAAATTGTTAAGTGCAAACACAGTATGAATATACATGTAAACAATTCATGTAGAGTGTAAGTCACTCCCTAAAGGGAGGGATCACAACATAAAAGTTGCACTGAGTGTGTTGTAATTATGCACCTGAGGGAGGGGCACCTCCCCGAAACGTTGTGCAGCCATGTCACTTAAAACACTAAAAGCAAGAAGGTTGTGCGTAAGTATAAGTTAATTTATACACTTAGTGCCCAACCTAATACCATGTGGCTTACTGATTGACACGTTGGGCACAAAATGTGTAAAATATCTGCTGTAGCCCCATCTACCATTTATCTCTTGTAGTTTTCAAGACTGAAATCTTGGAAGATCGTGTTGCGCAAGGTAGGAATTGGCAGTATGTTCTGAGTTAGTGATTGTGTCTCTTGTAATCCCATATCATTGTTTTTTTTAATGTGCATCAGAGAGAAGAAATAATTGGCACTGATTACAGTCCTTCCAGCCATTTGACATGTCCATTCTCTGGACACAGGGGACAAAAAGTTTCATAAATAGGAACCAGCAACCAGAGAACAAACATCTCAACAAAGTTATTCAAAGCCCTGTGCTAGAAAGCTCGTAAGTGTGGGAAATTTCAATCAGGTCTCTCTCAAACTGACATCCAGTGAGTAGGAGAGGGAAATGGTGTGGTAACGGACTGTCCATGGGGTACCACCAGTGTGGGAGGGGGTATTTAGAGGCAGAGTGTGGGCATGCAAATGGAGAGGGGGCACTGGAACTTTCCCTAAAAAAATTAATTGTCCTACAAGGATCTGTTTTCTTCTTTTTGCCTTTGGGAAGGCAATAATCAATCTTTAGCAAACCAAACTTGATCAGAGTTTTACCAGAGGAGGAAGAGAGAAACAGATCTAGTGTGAATAATTGTGCCAGTTATTTACCAGGCCCAGTTAACGTTTACTAATCAATTCACCAATCTCTGTTTGCCATCCTTTCCTCAGTCTCTGTTACCTTTACTAATCAATTCACCAGTCTCTGTTTGCCATCCATTTCATCAGTCTCTGTTACCTGTTACTAATCAATTCACCAGTCTCCGTTTGCCATCCATTTCATCAGTCTTTACCTTTAAATACAGTGCACCAGTCTCGTTTGCCATCATTTTATCAGTCTCTGTTACCTTTACTAATCATTCACCACGTCCTGTTTGCCATCCATTCCATCAGTCTCTGTTACCTTACTATCAATTCACCAGTCTCGTTGCCATGCATTTTATCAGTCTCTGTTACCTTTACTAATCAATCCCCAGTCTGTTTGCATCCATTTTATCAGTCTCTGTTACCTTACTAATCAATTCACCAGTCTCTGTTTGCCATCCCCATTCCATCAGTCTCTGTGACTTTACTAATCAATTCACCAGTCTCTGTTTGTTCCTATTTCATCAGTCTCTGTTACCTTACTAATCAATTACCAGTCTTGTTGCATCATTTATCAGTCTCTGTTACCTTTACTAATCATCCAGTTTCTGTTGCACCATTCATCAGTCTCGTTACCTACTAATCAATTCACCAGTCTCTGTTTGCTATCATTTCATCAGTCTCTGTTACCTTTTACTAATCAATTACCAGTCTCTGTTTGCCATCCATTCCATCAGTCTCTGGGACCTTACTAATCAATTTACCAGTCTCTGTTTGCCATCCATTTCATCAGTCTTTGTTACCTTTACTAATCCAGTTCACCAGTTCTGTATGCATCCATTTCATCAGTTCTCTGTTACCTTTACTAATCAATTCACCAGTCTCTCGTTTGCTTCCATTTCAAGTCTCTGTTACCTTTACTAATCAATTTACCAGTCTCTGTTTGCATCCATTCCATCAGTCTCTGTTACCTTTACAATCAATTTACCAGTTCTGTTTGCCATCCATTTATCAGTCTCTTGTTATCTTTACTAATCAATAAACCAGTCTCTGTTGGCCATCCTTTCATCAGTCTCTGTTACATTTACTAATCAATTTACCAGTCTCCTGTTTGCCATCCATTTCATCAGTCTCTGTTATTTTACTAATCAATAACCAGTCTCTGTTTGCCAATCATTTCATTCAGTCTCTGTTACCTTTACTAATCAATACCAGTCTCGTTTGCCATCCATTTTATCAGTCTCTGTTACCTTACTAATCAATTCCCGTCTCTGTTTGCCATCCATTCTCAAGTCTCTGTTACCTTACTAATCAATTAACCAGTCTGTTTGCCTTCCTTTCATCAGTCTCTGTACCTTACGATATAATTCACCAGTCTGTTCGCCATCCATTCCATCAGTCTTGTTACCTTTACTAATCAATTAACCAGTCTGTTTGCCTTCCATTTCATCAGTCTCTGTTACCTTTACTAATGAATTAACCAGTCTGTTTGCCAATCATTTCATCAGTCTCTGTTACCTTTACTAATGAATTAACCAGTCTGTTTGCCATCCATTTCATCAGTCTCTGTTACCTTTACTAATCAATTAACCAGTCTGTTTGCCTTCCATTTCATCAGTCTCTGTTACCTTTACTAATGAATTAACCAGTCTGTTTGCCATCCATTTCATCAGTCTCTGTTATCTTTACTAATCAATTAACCAGTCTGTTTGCCAATCATTTCATCAGTCTCTGTTACCTTTACTAATCAATTCACCAGTCTGTTTGCCTTCCATTTCATCAGTCTCTGTTACCTTTACTAATGAATTAACCAGTCTGTTTGCCAATCATTTCATTAGTCTCTGTTACCTTTACTAATGAATTAACCAATCTGTTTGCCAATCATTTCATTAGTCTCTGTTACCTTTACTAATGAATTAACCAATCTGTTTGCCATCATTTCATCAGTCTCTGTTACCTTTACTATGAATTAACCAATCTGTTTGCAATCATTTCATTAGTCTCTGTTAACTTTTCTGCCAATTTTCCAGTTTCTGTTTATGTCAGTAGAGGGAGCTGTTACTATTTAGCTTTGCAGCAGTCCAGTGTCTGTGAGTTCTGAAGCTAACTGGAATTGTCTAGGCAGTGTATTTACATACACAAACCCAGAAGTTGTGCATGGGTGAGAAAGGTTGTTAAAGATGATGTTACACACAGGACATGGAGTAATTTGTCAGATATTTATTTTGTAATAACTAAACAGCCATTAATGCCATCAATAGTGGAGGGCCACCATTTTTATCCACCAGCAACAAGAAACCATGGGGAAAATTAAGAAAGTTCTTGTAGTAAAGATTTTCCATATTTCATTGGTTTATATGTAAAATCAATCATTTGGCAGAATGTAGAAATCAATAATGATTGTTTTAACCGGCAGTGTCTGTCCATGTAAATCAAGTAAAATGATTTAACACCAAAGTTTGCAATTAATAAATATTATTGGTATTCCCTTTTCAGTTGAGCTGGCCATGAGCTGGTCTCTATGGGATTTGTGTAACTTTATTCTCCATAGGGAAGCCTAGAGTGAATGTATAAAATGGGGAACGTGAAATATTTTCATAGAAGCTTTGTACCTTGTAATCCTCTTAACAACAGTGTCACCTATAAATCTGCTCCTATCTGAACTGCCAACATCACAGGTAAATGTAAGGTAAGGAGCCAATAATTCCCTTACATGTAATTTATAAAATAATAATACAGGAATCAGAAATATAAAATACACATAGAAGTGAAGATTTAGTAAATTCCCCCAATTTTATCTGTTGTATTCAATTAGATCAACTGGACTTGAAGTTCAGTTCTTGAAGACGTTTCGCTAGTCATCCGACTGGCTCTCTCAATTCAGAATGACTTGTACAAGAATCTGTGGCAATTATGTACCCTGGAAAATCCCAATTAGCATATCACAGCCAGGTGTTAAGGGTGTGATTAGATAGTGGCTAAGAGGTGTTATAGGAACGCCCAGAGTAAGGTGTTAAAACAGCATTGTACATGGCAGACAGTTGGTGTCGAACCCCCCCACCTCTATTTAGGCTTGGTTTCCCCCAATTTTATTTTTATGAAATTTTAACATTTACACTTCCAAAAAGAAATCTGTTGAATTTCAATCTAGCATTCAAATTTCATTTAAACTTAATTAGCGACATTAGAATAATAATCTATGGGACATATTTATTAAGGCGCTGTATCCCTTTTTAGAGACACCCTGCCTTTAACGATCCTTTTAGCGATTGCTATAATTTATGATCGTTTTAGCAATCGCAATCATAGATTTACCATCCCCATAGGATACCATTGCAGAAGTTTACTACCACTTGGTATTCTGCGCACAAACATTCGTAAATTAACAAATATTCATTGTAAATGTACAATCATGGCCGTAATTTACCGATAACACATGGTATTGCTAATGTGCGATGCTGTGCATTTATAAATATAGCCCTATGTGTTGCTATGAGGAGTTTGTAAATATACTCCCTACACAATTTTGCCCCAACCAATCAGATGTTAGCTTTCAAATGTTAAATAAGATCTGATTGGTTGGGGCAGAATTTGCACCATTTTATACGATAAGAACTTTTATTGAATAACCCTGATAGTCCTAAACTATGATCATTTGTCGACAAAATTCACCAAGTAGCCAGGGTTTATTGTCAGTTTTCTAATTTACTACATGATGTAGACTAAAACATTATGATCTGTACAACCAACCCTACATAAACTTTCCAAATTGGCAAAGCAACTGGTATCCATTTAAAGACTGTTCCCTATAAATGTTCATTGAAATGTTCTGCAGGAATTAAGACCACTACTTTTTTTTGGTAGAATTATAATTTTTTTTTATTTTATGGGTTATTCTCAAACAAAATCCACATGCACAGACCAATTCTCATTTTACTTTTTTACTTTTTTGGGCAAACAGTAAAAACACATAGAAAATAGCGGACAGTACATTTGGATGAACTTTGTAATAATTATGGTACCTGCAGTATTTGAACCTGTACAGTGTGTATTGTAATGTTTGTAGATATGAACATCACCAGAATCACAGACATCATTCTAGTAGGATTCCAGGTTCCTCATACCTAACGATATTTGTGTTTCTCATTCTACTTATTCTATACATTATAATAATAATTAGTAACCTCTTGATCATTGTTTTGTTTCTGAAGAGCCAACATCTCCACAATCCCATGTATTTTCCTTTGCCATCTGTCCTCAACTGACATTTTCCTTTCTACCAGTGTCGTACCAAACTTACTCTGTGCCCTACTCAATGATGGACAACCCATGTCTCTCTATGGCTGCATCGGCAGTTTTTTGCACTGTTTCCTTCACTGCAGTGGAATGTTTTATACTTACCATCATGTCTTATGATCGATACTTGCCATCTGTAACCCTTTACACTACATTAGCTTATTAATTTTTTGTCATTTGTATCCATATTAATAATTACCACTGGTCTTGGATCCTCAGTATACTTTTATGTCTTGTTGTTGTTATCGTTCAAATGTTTCCTTTGGAATTCTGTGGGGCGTTTGACTTTTTTTTTACTGCGTTTTTCTCCTCTTCTTGCCTTGCATGTGAAAACCCTTTCATTTTGGAAATATTGAGCATGGTGTTATCCATACCTATAGCTGTATTTCCATTTCTGTTTATAATCTTCTCATATATCTTTATCTTCCTCGCCATCCTCAAGATCTCCTCAACCATTGGAAGACAGAAAGCCTTCTCCACCTGTAGCTCCCACCTCATTGTGGTCTGTACATATTATATCATATTAATTGCTAAGTATACGGTACCATCAAGAAGACAGGTAGTAAATTTGAATAAAATATTCTCCCTGCTATATACTGCACTCACACCTTTACTGAACCCCGTTATTTATAGTCTTAGGAACAAGGATATTAAATCATCTGTAACTAATCTCATTGCTACAATGGTGTAAGTTCATTATTAAATGAATATTATTAGAATTAATCTGATTTGGAAAATTATTTACCTTACATCTATAATTCTAGATCTATTATCTACAATTGTATGTACAAATCATAACTGATACATGGGCGGCTCTGACAGCAAGACCAACTTTATACATTTTCTAACTTTTTGCCTTTAGCCCTAACTTCACTTCTGTGTATGTTTAGATTCCATCCTGATAAACAGGCTATTCATCAGAACGTTTTGATTGGTTGAGGCTATATAGGAGGTGAACATTTGCAAGTGTGGAGCACATAGAAATGCTTATAGAAAGACCACATTCACAAAGGTTTCAAAAGGTTTGTCTAACATCTCACTTTGCTGTGGCTGCTGGGTGATTTTTGAAAAGAACCTGTGAGTACTGGCTCCCATAATGCACCTTTGCTGGGCACACCCAGCTAAATGTGCGCAGTACACGTCAAATGAAGCTGCAGCCTTGCTTCCTGGAAGCTAACAGCCAATATTGTTACAGCCCAGAGATCATGTAATCTTTATCTTTTGCTAGGAGCATAATGGAAACAAAAAAAAGTGTGGGGATCTGAATCTGTGACCCAATGGTCTGTGTGTTTTAAAAACCAGCACTTTATCAGTGAGTCACAAGAAATAGGTACATTTTGAATCTTTATCTTTTGCTAGGAAAAAATGTCAGTAAAATCTGTTTGTATTAAACTTTGTATTGCTCCAAGAAAACTATCGACAATTCACTCTGGTTGGCAAATCAAAAACTGCTGTATAGAAAGTTTGTACATGAAGAAACTTTATATTTTTCTAGAAACATAATAAAAATGAGAAAAAAGTAATAAATTCAGGCAGTAAACTACTTTGTATTGTTTCATAAGTAAGCCAGTGGATTTGAACCTGTGACTTCTTGGGCAGTATAATTTTAAAAACATAGCAAAAAAATAGAAACCTTCTTAGTTACAGAATCTATTACTTACTTGTAATAAATGCAACTTACTAGATAATAATCTTACAAAGTATAGGTGTTCTGGGAGAAAAGCTTTCACATTAAGATTTTTAAAAATTAAGTTTAGTTGACATTTAAATAATGTAAAATGTATAATAGCTAATATATATGCACATAATAAAGCTCAATTGAAATGTATATAATATATGATATTGTTGAATTTATTTCAAGACTTTTTTGATGCATGTTGTATGTTGCCCCCATTAAATAAAGATTATAGCTAATATTCAAAATCTCAAAATGTTATGCTCTTCAATACCAATGTATCTTCAACGTTCTCTGCAATACCCCAATCTTCAACGTTCTCTCCACATTTGGACAAGAACCAATAATGTAGTATAGAGAGAAAGTCAGGAACGGAGCCAAAGATCATACACGGGGAGTCAGTAAGAGAAGTGTAGTCGGGAAACCCGAAAGTCACTTAGTGAAGAATCATAGTCGGGGGTAAGTAGAGGTCTAGAAACACACCACTGGCAAATGCAAACCAAAAGCTTTAACGGGCAATGAGGAAACGGGCACTTAAAAAAGCAAGGCAATCCAAGAATACGATAGAAAAGTACAAAGGGCAAATCAGAGGCAATTAAATTTAAAGCTAACTGAAATAGCTGAAGAACCAAAGAGCTGAAGATTAGAGATGTCCGAACTTCACAAAATCCGGTCCGCTCGAGGATCCGCGAACTTTCGGGAAAATTCGAAAATTCGAAAATCCGCGAGCGGACCCGCTAAAATTAAAAATACCCTTAAAATAACGAGATTTTTCGTATTTTCGGGAATTTTCGAAATTACGAGTTTTCATGTATTTTCAAAAATATGTATTTTCAAAAATACAGTTAATCCTCGTAATTTCGAATATTTTCGAAATACGTATGTAAGGATTTAAGAGAAATCCTTGTATTTTCGATAATTTCGAAAATACATGGTTTCCCGTATTTTCGAAAATACATGAAAACGCTCGTAATTTCTAAAATTTTTCGAAAATATGAAAAATCCGCGAATCGGAAGTTCGGAAGGCGGAAAATCCAGAAAAATCCGCCGTTCGCGAACGGGATAAATCCACGGTGGATCCGGGTTCGGATCCGCGAACCGGCCATCCCTACTGAAGATGAACAAAGCTATCCGTAAGACTCTGAAGTTGTGTGGGGTAAGTTAGAATGCGAATGGACGTAGCAGGAGCGAGTTAGATAAGGAAGCTCGGCTATTCCTGATACATAATATATTTTCGAGAACAGATTATTTCTATATCAATTAATAAATATTACAAAGCAATATAGGGCCCAAAATACTCAATTGTATGATTTCACATTGATATCATATCATATAACACAAACAATATTGAGAATAAGTATTCTTTATATACAAGATATTGTCTAGTATAAAGAGGGGAAGTTTCAAGGAATAAAAACATTATTCTCCCTCTTTACAAGGCATTGGTAAGGCCTCATTTGGAATATGCGGTGCAGTTTTGGAATCCCATATACAAAAGGGACATCTTGGAAATTGAGGCAGTTCAGAGAAGGGCAACTAAATTAATAAGGGGAATGGAGGGGCTTGAATATGCAGGCAGATTAGACAAGTTAGGGCTGTTTACATTGGAGAAGTGACGTTTATGCAGGATTAATGGGCCATACAATAAACTCTCTGGTACATTGATCACTAATAGGTCATATCAGAGGACGCGTGGACATCCTTTAAGAGTAGAAGAAAAGAAGTTTTATCTTTAGGTTAGGATAGGTTTCTTTATAGTAAATATGGTGAAACTGTGGAACTGTCTTCCAGCAGATGTGATAATGGCAAGTTCATTAAATAGCTTTAAAAATGGCCTGGATAAGTTTCTAAAACTAAATAATATTGAGAATTACTGGTATTAATACATATACTGTAGTTCTGGTTGGTACGGGGATACTATATAATATTGAGAATTACTGGTATAAATACATATTCTGTAGTTCTGGTTGGTACAAGGATACTTTATAATATTGAGAATTACTGGTATTATTACATATACTGTAGTTCTGGTTGGTACAGGGATACTATATAATATAGAGAATTACTGGTATTAATACATATAATGTAGATCTGGTTGGTACAGGGATACTATATAATATTGAGAATTACAGGTATTAATACATATACTGTAGTTCTGGTTGGTACGGGGATACTATATATCTTGAGACTTACTGGTATTAATACATATAATGTAGATCTGGTTGGTACAGGGATACTATATAATATTGAGAATTACAGGTATTAATACATATACTGTAGTTCTGGTTGGTACAGGGATACTATATAATATTGAGAATTACTGGTATTATTACATATACTGTAGTTCTGGTTGGTACAGGGATACTATATAATATCGAAAATTACTGGTATTAATACATATACTGTAGATTTGGTTGGTACAGGGATACTCTATAATATTGAGAATTACAGGTATTAATACATATACTGTAGTTCTGGTTGGTACAGGGATACTTATATACTAATTTAGGACTTACAGGTATTAATACATATCTGTAGTTCTGGTTGGGTGCAGGGCTACTTTTACTTATGAGAATTACTGGTATAATACATTACTGGTAGTCCTGGTTGGTACGGGATAATATATAATATTGGAATTACTGGTATTAATACATATACTGTATTCTGTTTGGTACAGGGTAACTATATAATATTGAGAATTACTGGTATTATTACATATACTGTAGTTCTGTTTTGTACAAGGATACTTTTTTGATTGCAATTTCAAGTCTTTTTTTGCCTCTGAATCAACTGTTTAAGGTTAGAGAGGGGAGTATATTTATACAATCTCCAATACTATGTAACTGGTATACAGACAATATGGGTAGGGTATTAAGGTTGGACTAGGTGGAAGTATCTTTTTATTCAACCACCAATACTATGTTACTATGTAACTGTTGCACATGTTACTATGTAACTGTTGTACAAACATTATGGGTAGGGTATTAAGGTTGGACTAGATGGACGTATGTCTTTATACAACCTCCAATACTATGTTACTATGTAACGGTTATACAGACATTATGGGTAGGGTATAATGGTTGGACTAGATGGATGTATGTCTTTATTCAAACTCCAATACTATGTTACTATGTAACTGTTATACAGACATTATGGGTAGGGTATAAAGGTTGGACTAGATGGACGTATGTCTTTATACAACCTCCAATTCTATGGTACTATGTAACTGTTAGACAGGAATTATGGCTAAAACATAAAGGTTGAACTAGATGTATGTATGTCTTTGTACAACCTTCTATACTATGTTGCTATGTAACTGTTATACAGACATTATTGGTAGGGAATTAATGTTGGACTAGATAGACGTATGTCTTTATACAACCTCCAATACCATGTTACTATGTAACTGTTATACAGATATTATGGGTAGGGTATAAAGGTTGGACTAGAAGGACGTATGTCTTTATACAACCTCCAATACTATGTTACTTTTTTAATGTAACTGTATACAGGACTTTATGGGTAGAGGTATAAATGGTTGGATTAGATGGACTGTATGTCTTTATGTACAACCTCCAATACATGTTACTATGTGGTAAACGTGTATACAGAATTATGAGGGGTATAAAGGTGGACTAGATTGGCGTATGGTCTTTATCAAACCTCCATTATGATGTTACTATGTAATGTTAACAGACATTATGGGTAGGGGTATAAAGGTGACTAGATGGACGATGTATGTCTTTCTACTCATCTCCAACACTATGGTATATCTTAACTGTTACTAAGCACATTAGGTTAGGATAGAGTTATAAAGGTTGGGATAGATGGACTGTATGTCTTTATACAACCTCCCAAGACTATGTAACATTGTAACGTTATACAGACCATTATGGGTAGGGTTTAAAAGTTTGGACTAGATGGACGTAGCGTCTTGATACAACTCCAATACTATGTTATATGAACTGTTATACAGACATTATTGGGTAGGGTATTAAAAGTTGGACTAGATGAGTATGTCTTTATACAACCTCCACTACATGGTACTATGTAACTTGAACACAGACATTATGGGTTAGGGTATTAATGTTGACTAGATAGACGTTATTGTCTTTGTTTAAGCTCAATAATTTTTATAGAAAGGGTTATTAAAAGGAGCCTGAAGTAGAAAATAAAGCTTCTGTAGTCAAATATTTCCTATTTCATATTGGTGTATGTACCGGTGGTATAAGTAGAAAATAGAAATCAATAATAGATTGTTTTAATCAGCAGTGTCTGTCATGTAAATCAAGTAAAAGTATGTAAACCACAGTTTGCAATAATAAATATTATTGGTATTTTACCTTTTCATGTTGAGCTGGCACTGAGCTGGTCTCATAATGGGATTGTGTAAACTTTATTTATTCTCCCATAGAAGCCTAGAGTGAAGGTATAAAATGGGGAAACAGTGAAATATTTTCATAGAAGCTTTTGTACCGTGTAGTAATTCCTCTTAACACAGTGTCACCTATTTTAAACTCTGCTCCTATCTGAACTGCCAAACATCACAGGTAAATGTTCATTACAGGTAACATAGGAACATAGTAACATAGTTCAAATAGTAATTAAGGTTGAATAAAGACATTCGCCATCAAGCCAACCTCTCTTTTTTTTTTTTTTTTTTTTTTTTTTTAACCTACCTAACAGTTGATCAAGAGGAAGGCAAAAACCCCAGCTTAAAAAAGGGGGGAAAAAAATTTCCTGACTCAAACGGCAATCTGGAAATATCCCTGGATAAACCAGATCTATATGCATAATACCAGTAATTCTCAATATTTTTAGTTTAGAAACTTACAGGGCCTTTTTTAAAGTTATCCAATGAACTTGCCATACCCACCTCGCTGGAAGACAGTTCCCAGTTTCACCGTCTCACTGTAAAGAACCTCTCTAACCTGAAGATGAAAACTTCTTTTCTTACCAACCTTAAAGGATGTCACGAGTCCTCTGATATGACCTATTAGTGAAACAATGCACCAGAGAGTTCACTGTATGGGCCATTAATAATTGTATAAGGTTATCATGTCCCCACGCAAGCCGCCGTTCTCCAATGTAAAACACCATAACTTGTCCTAATTTGCTGATATTCAAGCCCCTCCCTTCCCCTTATTAATTTAGTTGCCTTCTCTGAATTGCCTCAATGTCCAAGATGTCCCTTGGTAATGGGATTCCAAAACTGCACCCGCAATATATCCAAAATGTGGCACTTACCAGGCCTTGTAAAGAGAGAATAAGATTTTTTTCTCCTTGCATCAATTCCCCTCTTGATACACGCAAATATCTTGCTAGCTCTAGCTGGTGCGGTATACCTGGCATGTTTGATAAAGATAAGTCTGTATCTACCAGAAACCCCCAAATCTTTTCCATTTCAGATGCACTTAACACAGAGTATTTATGGTGTAGGTGGCACAGGGATTATTAAAGCCAAATGGCATCAACTTACATTTATCAACATTGCAATTCATCTGCCATTCTGCTGCCCATTTTGACATCTATAGAGGTATTGCTTGGCAGCACTTGCACATCATTGGAAGGTCCAAAGCGCTGCATAATTAGGGTCATCAGCAAACCAAAAACCAGAGACTTGCTCTCAATGCCCCTTCTAAAAGTCATTTATAAAAGATAAACAGAAAGCGGCCCCCAGTTACAGAACTGAGGAAACCGCTTAGAACTTTAGCACACATAGATGTAAGCTCCATTAACCACCACTCTCTGTTTGCGGGTCCAATAACAGTTCTCTATCATGAACAAATGTTTTCTTCAAGGCCAACAGTCCTCAGTTATTATACATTAGTCGCCTAGTGGCCACAGTATCAAAGGCTTTTTGCAAAAATCCAAATATACCACATCCACAGCTGTGCCTGAATCTAAACTTCTACTCATATTCATAAAACCAATAAAGTGTCTGCATGATCTATTCTTCATAAATCCATGATGACTAATACTAAAAGATGATTCTCTGGAGACAAAGTCAAGGATATGATATCCCGTAACAAAGTTTCCCTCACCTTCCCTACCACTGATGTTAGGCTTACAGGGTCTATAGTTACCAGGCGGTGACCGACTACCTTTTTTGAATATTGGTATTACATTGGGCTTTTTTTCCAATCCACGGAACCATCCCCAGCACAAAAGCGAATCTGAAAATATGAGACAAAGTGGGTCATTGCTAGAACTGAACAAGCTCGTTAAATCCTAGGATGCAACTCCATCTGGGTCCTGGCGCTTATGATATTAACTTTTGTCTAATTGATTCCGTCCCACCCCTAACCATATCCTCTGTTATTATCCAATGTTGAAGAAACTCTCATTTCCTCCCGCCACATTTTACCAATCCCTACTGTAGGTTCTCAACAGGTTAAAAACCGGATGTAAAAAAAAAACGGTTAGACAGATAGCCTTTTCGGAATCCTTACAACCACCTCAGCTCCATTATGTACATGGTCCCACATTCTCAGTCCTCATTTTTTACCATTTATTACTTAACAAACATCTTTGGGGTTGGACTTGCTTTGTTCGGCAATCCGTATTTCATTTTCTATTTAGCTAGTTTAATTGCGTTTCTTGCACTCTTTATTAAACTTTTGAAGTCCAGGGAAGCATGTCTGTGCCTCTGATTTCAAATTGTAAAAGCCCTGTCTTGTTCCATTTCCATTTTTACCGAGCATTAGCCATGCAAGGAGTGGACTAATTTTTTTACACTTGTTTCCTAAAGTTACCGATTTGGAAAGTGGAAATGTTATAGTTTAATAATCCTTTAAAAGTGGTCACTTTGCTCGTATCGTTACCTAGAAACAGTTCCCCCCCCAGTCTATGAGCAGGAGGATTCCTTTGAAAGCATAAATAGCTTCCTAAAGTTAAAAGTTTTTGTTAAGCCAGTGCACTTTTTTTTTTTGCAACCTATATTAACTGACACTATATCCATGGTCACTATTACATAAGCTTCCCATTACCGTAAATCTCCAAAATGAGGCTATGGGGTTATTAGATATCACCAGATCAAACAACGCAGTCTTTCCGTAGGACCTTAACATCTGTGAAAGAAAATGCTCATATAGGAAAATTTAAGAAACTTTTTATAACCTTTTGAGGTGCTGCATTCCGTACTCCAATCTATTTCAGGGTAGTTAAAATCCCCCATAACCAGAAACATGCCCCATACAAGGCAGCCTTCCCAACTGCGCATATGGAGATTTCATTTCCCCCTCTTCCCCGGCATTTGCGGCTTTATAAAACACACTCCAACAATTATTTACCCACCTTCTTGCTTCCTGTAACACAGTTCCACCCCATAATGTTTTCTGCCGAGCATCGTTTGCCTCCATCTATTCCTCTTTTAAATTGGCTTTCAATTCCTGTTTAACATACTAAATACCATCCTACTTTCTTATTAACTCGGTCTCATGTCTAATAAGGTACCCTTCAATATTTACTGTCCGTCGTGTGAATCATTAAGCCATGATTCGGCTATACAATTACACAGACCTTTCCTTTAAAGCATTATTCAAGTTCGCCGGTTTTCAGCCAGACTCCTTTGCAATTTGTAAACAGTAATTAGATTATCAATGATTTACTTCCATACATGGTAGTAATGCAATCCGTATCCTCTATGCTCCCCCATCCTCCTTCCTCCCTCCGTTGGTGATAGCCCCAGATCCCTAACTTCGCTATCTACCCTGTGTAGGTTAAACGTTCACCTCCCCCCCATCCCTAGTTTAATAAAAAATCTCCTCAAACCCCTTAGCCATCTTCTCCCCCAAAATCAGGTGCACACCACCATTGAGGTGAATCCGTCCACTACTAAAGAGCCTGTAGCCAACAGAAGAAAAGTCAGCCCAGTCTCTAAAACCCAAAAACCATCTCCTACACCCTCTCTTAGCACGCATTTATACTCCTGAGCTCCCGTTACCTCCCTGCTTAGCAAGTGGCTGCGGAGTATTTATGAAATCACTACCTGGAGGGCCTTGCTTGAACTTGGCCCTAATTCGCGGAACATCATTTTTTAAGGACCTCCCTCCACCTATTAATTTGTCATTGGCACCAATGTGAACCAAGTACCGCGGGTCACTCCAGACCCACCAAATAAATCTGTACACACGATCCACCACATGTCGAACATAGCAACCAGGAAGACAACACACTGTCGGCATGCAGGGTCCTGGCGACAGATTACCCTATATCTACCCTTCTAATATAGAATCCCCCTACCACTCACACCTGTCTATGCCTTCCTAGCCCCCAGTTCTCCCTTCCCTTGTATTGGAGATGGCCGTCCCCGGGGTGCTCAAATGTAAAGGCCCGCTAATGAATGTGCCTTACGAGCTATCGTCCTCCACATCTTAACCTAAAATGGCACATCTGTTGGGATCGACAGCTGGGGCAGAAGCCCCTATCCTTCCCGGGGGGGTACCCTTACTTCCCCCTGGTGACCCTTCAAATCTATTTCATTCTCCACTTATCTGGCCCCATCTCAACCCACCAGTTTAATGGCCCCTGCCGAGAGTACCTGCATTTTCCCCCAGTTTGCCAAGTTCCTGCAATGCTGCAAGTTTACCCACTTAGACCTCTTGTACCTAGATTGCCAAAGGGAACCCCACTCACATCGGACCACATACATAGGTCCCCTGGGGCGGCTGCTCCAAGATCCCATACATGAGCAGGATGAACATTGCGCGGCCCCGCGCAAAACTGTCCAATAAACCAGCAATACAACAGCAGAGACACAGCAGAGAAATGTGTGTTGTTCTTAAACGCTTTTGTTTTAAAGCTTTAGTTTTTTAACGCTGTCAATTCTCTTAAAAAAGAAAAATCTCTTTAAAACAGGAAATCGTCAGAGCTCACGCTCATGGGAAGTGCCTTAAATGAGGTTCAAAAAACCAACCAGAGCCAACAGGGCCTCAGCCAATTTTAAACCAATTAGTACACCCCCATCCACTCAGAGAGAGAGAGAAAAAAACAAACCTTTCCTTTTGTCTCCTACCAGCCCCGACTCACAGGTAACAGTGTTTTTAAACACAAGTATTTGTTTTAGTAATTCCAGTGCTTTGAGTTTACTCAAAACAATTCCTACAACCTTAGTTTCAGGCACGAATTAGTAAAAAAAAATCAAAAATACACCAGTGTAATACTTACACAGGCACCCTCACTAAGAAATAAATAGTGTGAGTTAGTTACATTTTACTAGGCTGCAACCACAGTTAATAAACGCTTTAGTTTTTTACGCTGTCAATTCCTTACTTAAAAACAGAAAAATCTCTTTAAAACAGGAAATCGCGCTCGAGCTAACGCTCATGGGAAGTGCCTTCTTAAAGGAGCGTTCAAAACCAAACAAGAGCCACAGGCCTGCAGCCAATTAAACCAATAGTTACACCCCATCCAATCAGAGAGAGAGAGAGAAAAAAAAAACCTTCCTGTGGCTCCTACCAGCCCCCCCGCTCCACAGGTACCCAGTGTTTTAAAACACAAGTATTTGTTTTTAGTAATCCAGTGCTTTGAGTTACTCAACCAAATTTTACCACCTTATTCAGAGCAGTAAGTCGTAAAAAAAATAAAAATACACTAGTGATTAAGTACTACCACAGGCAACCTCGTAGAAATAAATAGTGTTATGGGGTTAGTACATTTACTAGGCTGCAACGCACAGGTAATAAACGCGTTTAGTTTTTTAACGCTTGTCAATTCTCTTAATAAAACAGAAAAATCTCTTTTTAAAACAGGAAATCGCTCAGAGCCTAATCGCTCATGAATGGCCTAACTAGGTCAAATCGACAGAACGAGCCAATAATTCCCTTACATGTAATTTATAAAATAATAGGAATCCACTAAATTGCCCATTTTATAAAAATACATACTGTAGATGAAAGATTTTTTTTTTCACCCTAAAACCCAATTTAGTAAATTTCATCAAATCATTTTAAGGAATTTAACATTTACATTTCAAAAGGATTCGTCCTGAATATAATCTACTGTGCCTCGAATTTCTTAGAAGAATCTAATTGTGACAGGGACATTAGGGACAATATCAGGTGTTGTGCTTGGAATCACTCCTATACCAGTGTTCCTTTTTATCCTATAGACCCTGGAAAATTTAATATTCTCAGGAAAACATTCATTAAAAACATTTTACTTATTATTTATCTCTCAGACGTCAATACACCAAACACACAAGCATACAAAACATTGATAATTATATTAAAAAACCGTTCTGTCAATCCCTTATGAACCCCGCCCATGTATTCTCTCAACACGGAACCCTGGTTGGGAAACATGCTTCCATACACTCTGTTAATGGATTCAGTATTTAACCATGATCATTTTGTCTAAATATATACCAAGTAGCCAGAGTTCCTTTTCAGCTTGATCCTGCACCAAGCAACATTTCATTAGACAGGTTCTGCTCATCATTACACAAACATATTCACTATAAGACGGTTCTTATAAATGTTCCTCAAAAAATACACATTTAATGAAATGTCTGCAGGAATTAAGACAACTACTTGTGGTGTTGAATTCACAAGTCCACATGCCAGACTAATTCTCTTGTTTTATCCTTTGGACATACATGAAAAAAAAACATTAGATATAGAAAAACACTGGAAAACACATTTGGATGAACTTTGTAAATTATGGTACATGCCAGTATTTGAACCTGTACAGTGTGTATTGTAATGTTTGTAGATTGAACATCACCAGAATCACAGACATCATTCTAGTAGGATTCCAGGTTCCTCATAACCCTAACGATATTTGTGTTTTCATTTCTACTTTTCTATACATTATATAAATAATTAGTAACCTCTGACATTGTTTTGTTTCTGAAGACAACATCTCCACAACCCATGTATTATTCCTTTGCCATTTGTCCTCAACTGACATTTTCCTTTCTACGTGTCGTACCAAACTTACTCTGTGCCCTACTCAATGATGGACACCCATGTCTCTCTATGGCTGCTCGGGCAGCTTTTTTGCATGGTTTCCTTCACGGCAGTGGAATGTTTTATACTTACATCATGTCTTATGATCGATACTTGGCCATCTGTAACCCTTTACACTATTAGAGTAATGAACGTTTCCCATGTAACATCTTTAATTTACCTGTCTTGGATGTTGAAGCTTACTTATCTGTCTAGTTATTATCTCTCAAATGTTTTCCATTGGAAATCTGCGGGAGTAATATCATAGACATATCATTGTGATTTGTTCCCCCTTCTGGACATTATGTGAAAATACATTTAGTTGGAATTTTAGTAACTGTATTATCCATCATCAATTGTTTTCCTTTCTGTTTATAATCTTCTCATATATCTATATCTTCCTCACCATCCTCAGATCTCCTAACCATTGGAAGACAGAAAGCCTTCTCCACCTGAGCTCCCACCTCATTTGGTTCTGTACTATTATATCATATTAATTGCTAAGTATACGGGTACCATCAAGAAGACAGGTGTAAATATGAGTAAAAATATTCTCCCTGTATATACTGCAGTCCACACTTACTGAATCCTTTTATTTCTGTCTTAGGCCAAGGATATAAAATCATCTATAATAAACTCACTGCTATAATGGTGTACATAGTAATTGAGGTGAACTAAAGACATGTGTATAAATTCCACCTTTTCACAATCCTTTTTAACCTTACTAACAGTTACCCAAGGACAGAGGAAGGCAAAAAAAAAAACAGATAAAAAAAGAGGAGGGGATTCCTTCCTGACTCCAAATGGCAATCAGAAAGTATCCGGATCAAAAGAACTACAGTTATGTATTAATACCAGTAGTTCCCATATTTTTAGTTAAAACTTAACTATCTAGCCCACTTTAAAGCTATTCAATGAACTTGCCATTACATATCTGCTGGAAGACAGTTCCACAGTTTCAAGTTCTCACTGTACAGAAACCTTTCCTAACCTGAAGATGAAACTTCTTTTCTTCCAACTTTAAAGGATGCCACGTGTCTCTGATATGACCTATTAGTGAACATGATCGGAGAGTTTATTGTATGGCCCATTAATATATTTGTAAGGTTATCATATCCCCACACAAACGTCGTCTTCTCCAATGTACACAGCCTTAACTTGTCTAATCTCGCTGCATAGTCTAAACCCTCCATTCCCTTATTAATTGAGTTGCCTTCTCTGACTGCTTCCATTCCAAGATGGCCCTTTTGTATGATGGGATTACAAAACTGCACCGCATATTCCAAATGAGGCCTTACACACTGCCTTGTAAAAGGGGAGAAATATTTTTCTCTCTTGAATCTATTCCCCTCTTTATACCAGACAATATTGCTAGCTCTAGCTGTTGACTACCTGCATTGTTTGCTACAGCTAAGTCTGCTATCTACCAGAACCCACCAATCTTTTCCCATTACAGACTCACTTAACACAGAGTTATTTATGGTGTAGGGGCACAGGGATATTAAAATCCAAATGCATCACCTTCATTTATCAACATTGAATCTCATCTGCCATTCTGCTGCCCATTTGATAATCTATCTAGGTCTGTTGCAGCACTTGCACATATTGGAAGTTCCAAAGCTCTGCGTAGTTTAGTGTCATCAGCAAACACAGAGGGACCTTGTCTCAATGCCCCTTCTAAGTCATTTATAAACAGATTAAACAGATGGGGGCCCAGTACAGACCCTGAGGGGCCCCCCACTTAGAACTTTACCCCACATAGAGTTTAGCTCCATGTAAGTTCATTATTAAAAGAATATTGTTAGAATTAAACTATTTAGAAAAATTATTTAAAGGGGAACTGTGGTCTCCAACAAGCGAGCCAGGTAGTAAATATAAATAAATATGTATGTATGGCTTACTTGTAGATAGTGTGGTCCGGGTGCATATCCCTTGAAGTTCTTCGCTTTTGGATGATAACGGAGACTATACAGTGTAATCGTAACTAGTATAACATCAAACAGTGGTGTGGTATTTAGCAACTCACCACTGGCTTTAGACCTGAACCAAATCGAAGTTATGGTATAAGTTTGCAGATAACGATACACATAAAGCAGTATGGCAAGAAAACAACTCACCGCTGCTAAATGGTGGTCGGTGCAGTCACACCAGACCTTCGCTGGATCCCAATCAATGAAAAAAAAGCAAGACCGACTGCTGGTGTACCTTGAAGGGAAAAGCCCACTTGGAAGGATATGTGATTAAAAGGCTTTCTTTATTATATAGTCCATACAGAATCAGTTCGTAGAGTAAAAGCCCCTAACGCGTTTCGGACTCCTTATATCATAGGTGGGGGAGTGCCGGACCATCTTAATTTATAAAGTTATAGCAGCACTGCATCTATCGCGGAGCAGCTATCAACATAACTCTAGGAACGAGAGCCAAACATCGGGGAGCGGATCGCTCCGAAACCAGGAATCAGTCTCCTCCCCCAGTGAGTCTCTGATAAAGCGGCAGGAACGCCTGGTGAAACCGTAAGACCACTGCTTGGTTGCACCTCCATGATTTGGCAAGCATTTTAATGAATATGTGTGTGGTTTGATAAACGAAATTGATAAACACCCGCTGTGACTGATTCCTGGTTCCTAGTATCGTGAGACTCCGCTGAAGTCTCGTTCTGGGAGAAAGGATCTGCACCGCCGGGATACAGCCCAATGTGGTTTGCCACACAGCTACCGTTTGGTGAGCGTCCTGGTCCGGCCCTGGATGTGATGTTCAACAATACTCTACTGGTCCAGTCAGGAAAGGGCTGTACTGCTCGCGCCTCGAAGCATTAAACCTTCACCATTAAGTCCTGAAATGGCTGAA
This sequence comes from Hymenochirus boettgeri, assembly GCA_019447015.1. Taxonomy (NCBI): domain Eukaryota; kingdom Metazoa; phylum Chordata; class Amphibia; order Anura; family Pipidae; genus Hymenochirus; species Hymenochirus boettgeri. The sequence goes on from JAACNH010000024.1 coordinate 90,342, forward strand.
CTGCTTGCAAGAACCACCAGTTGGTGTAGAGCAGACACTGCTTATAAAGTATGACTCGCAAAACTCCCCAACTCTAGTAGGAGCGCCAACCCTTACAACAGCATGCAAATGCAATGACAATATGAACAGCTAAAAAAAAAACACTAACTGCAACTCCTAAAACACTAACTGCAACTCCTAAACGTAACGGCCATCCTAAACACTAACGCAATCCTACACACTAAGGCAATTAAACACTAACGCAACTCCTAAACACTAACTGCAACTTCCAAACATTACGCCAAGCCTAAACACTAATGCACCCCTAAACTGCAATCCTAAACCACTAACTGAACATCCTAACATACCAACTCCTAACACAACGAATCCTAAACAGTTAACTGCACTCTAAACACTAACTTGCAACTCCTAACAGCTAGCTGCAACTCCTAAACAGTAACTGCAACTCCTAAACACTAACTGCAACTCCTAAACAGTACTGCAATTCTCTAAACACTAACTGGCAACTCCTACACTCACTACTACTGCACTCCTAAACAGTAACTGCAACTCCTAAACACCTAACGGCAACTCCAACAACAACTGCACTCAAACACAACGTTTGCAAACTCCATAACATAACTGCAACTCCTAACCTAAACTGCAAACTCTAAAACAGCTAACTGCAAACTCCTAAACAGTAACTGAACTCCTAAACCAACACTACTGCAACTCCTAAACACCTACTTCAACTCTAAACACTAACTTGCAACTCCTAAACCAGTAACTGCAACTGTCTAAAACACTCTCACTACTGCAACTACCTAAACAACTGCACTCCTAAACAGTAACTGCAAATCCTAAACACAACTGCACTCCTAAACACTAATCGCAACTCCCTAAACACTAACTGCACTCCTAACAGTAACTGCAACTCCTATAACTGGCACAAAAATATGCAACTGTCACACTCGCAACTCCTAAACATAACTGCAAACTCCTAACACTAACTGCAACTCCTAAAACACTAACTGCAACTCCAAACACTAACTGCAACTCACAAACTACTAACTGCAACTCCCTAAACAGTACTGCAACTCCTAAACATAACTGCCTCTAACAACTGCAACGCCTAAAAAACGTAACTGCAATCCTAAAACTAGATGCAACTCGCTACAGACTGCTCCTAAACACTACACTGCCACTCCTAAACACACTAAATTGCAACTCCAACACTAACGCAACTACCTAAACATTAACGTGCAAAACTCCTAACCATAATGTCAACTCCTAAACACTACTGCAACTACCTAAACACTACTGCAACTCCTAACCCAACTGCAATTACAGTAACTGCAACTCTCCCTAACTAACTCCAACGTAACTGCAACTAACCTACCAATAACACTAACTGCAACTCCTAAACAGTAACTGCAACTCATAACACTAACTTGCAACTCCTAACACTAACTGCAACTCCAAAACACTAACTGCACCCCAACGTACGAACCTCCTAAACAGCTAACTGCAACTCCTAAACACTCACTGACACTCATAAACAACTAACCTGCAAACTTCCCTAAACACTACCTGACTCCTAAACACTAACCTGCAACCTCAACACCACGAAACTGACAACCCTAAACAGTAACTCGCAAACTCCTCAAAACAACTGCAACTCCTCTAAACACTAACTGAACTCATAAAACAATAACTTGCAAATCTACAACATCTAACTGCAATTTTTTTTTCCCTTTAAACACTAAATGCAACTCCTAGACACTACATGCAAACTCCTAACACACTAACTGCAAACTCATTACCACAAGTATACTGCAACTCCTTAAACATAACCTGCAAAATACTAAACACTACGGCAACTCCTAAACAGTAACTGCAACGAATAAAAACATAACTTGCAAATCTATAACATCAACCTGCAACTCTAAACACTAACTTGCAACTCTAAAACTAACTGCAACGCCTAAACAGAACGGCCAAACTCTAAAACCTAACTGCAACTCCCTACACAGTAACGACAATCTACAACCGTAACTTCCTCTTAAACAGTAACCTGCAACTCCCTAACCTTAGAACATTAACTGTTCAAATCTCAAAAACTAAACTGCAACTCCTAAACAAACTGCAACTCTAAACACTAACTGCAACTCCTCAACATTAACCCTGCAACACTCCGAACACTAACCGGCAAATCCTAAACACTAACTGACAACGCCTAAAAGTAACCTGGTCCAATACAATGTTACTATGTAACTGTTATACAGACATTATGGGTAGTATATAAAGGTTGGACTAGATGGACGTATGTCTTTATACAACCTCCAATACTATGTTACTATGTAGCTGTTATACAGACATTATGGGTAGGGTATAAAGGTTGGACTAGATGGACGTATGTCTTTATACAACCTCCAATACTATGTTACTATGTAACTGTTATACAGACATTATGGGTAGAGTATAAAGGTTGGACTAGATGGATGTACGTCTTTATACAACCTCCAATACAATGTTACTATGTAACTGTTATACAGACATTATGGGTAGGGTATAAAGGTTGGACTAGATGGATGTACGTCTTTATACAACCTCCAATACAATGTTACTATGTAACTATTATACAGACATTATGGGTAGGGTATAAAGGTTGGACTAGATGGATGTATGTCTTTATACAACCTCCAATACTATGTTACTATGTAACTGTTAGACAGACATTATGGGTTGGGAATTAATGTTGGACTAGATAGACGTATGTCTTTGTTTAAGCTCAATTAATTTTACTATAGAAAGGGGTTAAAAGGAACCTGAAAGTAAAAATAAAGCTTCTGTAGTCAAATATTTTCCATATTTCATATTGGTGTACCGGTATAAGTAGAAATTCTATCGTTCACCCAGTCTTGTTTGCCATCCATTTCACTCAGTCTCTGTTACCTTTACTAATCAATTCACCAGTCTCTGTTTGCCATCCATTTCATCAGTCTCTGTTACCTTTACTAATCAATTCACCAGTCTCCGTTTGCCATCATTTCATAGTCCTCTGTTACCTTTACTAATCAATTCACCAGTCTCTGTTTGCCATCCATTCATCAGTCTCTGTTACCTTTACTAATCAATTCACCAGTCTCCTTTTGCCATCCATTCCATCAGTCTCTGTTACCTTTACTAATCAATTCACCAGTCTCCGTTTGCCATCCATTTTATCAGTCTCTGTTACCTTTACAATCAATTCACCAGTCTCTGTTTGCCATCCATAGTCTCTGTACTTCTATCAATTAACCAGTCTGTTTGCCTCCTTCATCGTCTCTGTTACCTTTACTAATCAATTCACCAGTCTCTGTTTGCCATCCATTCCATCAGTCTCTGACCTTTACTAATCATTCACAGTCTCTGTTTGCCATCCATTTCATCAGTCTCTGTTACCTTTACTAATCAATTCACCAGTCTCTGTTTGCCATCCATTTTATCAGTCTCTGTTCCTTTACTAATCAGTACTAGTTTCTTTGCCTCCATTCCATCAGTCTCTGTTACCTTTACTATCAATTCACCAGTCTCTGTTTGCTATCCATTTCATCAGTCTCTGTTACCTTTACTAATCAATTCACCGTCTCCGTTTGCCATGCTTTATCAGTCTCTGTTACCTTTACTAATCAATTCACCAGTCTCTGTTTTGCCATCCATTTCATCAGTCTCTGGACCTTTACTAATCAATTCACCAGTCTCCGTTTTTGCCATCCATTCCATCAGTCTCTGTTACCTTCACTAATCACATTTACCAGTCTCTGTTTGCCATCATTCCACTCAGTCTCTGTTACCTTTACTAATCAATTTACCAGTCTCTGTTTGCCATCCATTTCATCAGTCTCTGTTACCTTTACTAATCAGTTCACCAGTCTCTGTTTGCCATCCATTTCATCAGTCTCTGTTACCTTTACTAATCAATTCACCAGTCTCTGTTTGCCATCCATTTCATCAGTCTCTGTTACCTTTACTAATCAATTCACCGTCTCCGTTTGCCATCATCATTTTATCAGTCTCTGTTACCTTTACTAATCAATTTCACCAGTCCTGTTGCCATCCATTCATCAGTCTCTGTGACCTTTACTAATCAATTCACCAGTCTCCGTTTGCCATCCATTCCATCAGTCTCTGTTACCTTTACTAATCAATTCACCAGTCTCCGTTTGCCATCCATTTTATCAGTCTCTGTTACCTTTACTAATCAATTCACCAGTCTCTGTTTGCCATCCAGTAGTCTCTGTTAACTTTACTAATCAATTAACCAGTCTGTTTGCCTTCCATTTCATCAGTCTCTGTTACCTTTACTAATCAATTACCAGTCTCTGTTTGCCATCCATTTTATTCAGTCTCTGTTACCTTTACTAATCAATTAACCAGTCTCTGTTTGCCATCCATTTCATCAGTCTCTGTTACCTTTACTAATCAATTACCAGTCTCTGTTTGCCATCCATTTCATCAGTCTCTGTACCTTTACTAATCATTTACCAGTCTCTGTTTGCCATCCATTTCATCAGTCTCTTGTTACCTTTACTAATCAATTACCAGTCTCGTTTGCCATCCATTTCATCAGTCTCGTTACCTTTACTAATCAATTCACCAGTCTCTGTTTGCCATCCATTTCATCAGTCTCTGTTACCTTTACTAATCAATTCACAGTCTGTTTGCCATCCATTATCAGTCTCTGTTACCTTACTAATCAATTCACCAGGCTCGTTTTCCATCATTTTTATCAGTCTCTGTTACCTTTACAATCAATTCACCAGTCCTTGTTTGCCATCCATTCATCAGTCTCTGTACCTTTACTAATCAATTCACCAGTCTCCGTTTGCCATCCATTCATCAGTCTCTGTTACCTTTACTATCAATTAACCAGTCTCCGTTTGCCATCCATTTTCATCAGTCTCTGTTACTTTTACTAATCAATTCACCAGTCTCTGTGTGCCATCCATAGTCTCTGTAACTTTACTAATCAATACCAGTCTGTTTGCCTTCCATTCATCAGTCTCTGTAACCTTTACTAATCAATTAACCAGTCTCTGTTTGCCATCCATTTATCAGTCTCTGTTACCTTACTCAATCAATTACCAGCTCTGTTTGCAACATCCTTTATCAGTCTCTGTGTACCTTTACAATCAATTTACCAGGTCTCGTTTGACCATCCCATTTTCATCAGTCTCTGTTACCTTTACTAATCAATTCACCAGTCTCTGTTTGCCATCCTTTCATCAGTCTTGTTACCTTACTAATCAATTTACCAGCTCTGTTTCCATCCATTTCATCAGTCGTCTCTGTTATCTTTACGAATAAATTAACAGCTCTGGGCCATCCATTTTATCAGTCTCTGTTACCTTTACTAATCAATTCACCAGTCTCTGTTTGCCATCCAGTAGTCTCTGTTAACTTTACTAATCAATTAACCAGTCTGTTTGCCTTCCATTTCATCAGTCTCTGTTACCTTTACTAATCAATTTACCAGTCTCTGTTTGCCATCCATTCCATCTGTCTCTGTTACCTTTACTAATCAATTCACCAGTCTGTTTGCCTTCCATTTCATCAGTCTCTGTTACCTTTACTAATCAATTCACCAGTCTCTGTTTGCCATCCATTTCATCAGTCTCTGTTACCTTTACTAATCAATTAACCAGTCTGTTTGCCATCCATTTCATCAGTCTCTGTTACCTTTACTAATGAATTAACCAATCTGTTTGCCAATCATTTCATTAGTCTCTGTTAACTTTTCCTGCCAATTTTCCAGTTTCTGTTATGTCAGTCAGAGGTGCAGCTGTTACTATTTAGCTTTGCAGACAGTCCAGTGTTCTGTGAGTCTGAAGCTACTGGAATTGTCTAGGCAGTGTATTTACATACCAAACCCCAGAAGTTGTGCATGGGTGAGAAAAGGTTGTTAAAGATGATGTTACACACAGGACATGGAGTAATTTGTCAGATCATTTATTTTGTAATAACTAAACAGCCATTAATGCCATCAATAAGTGGATGGCCACCATTTTTAATCCACCAGCAACAAAGAACCATGGGGAAAATTAAGAAAGTTCTTGTAGTAAAAGATTTTCCATATTTCATATTGGTTTATATGTAGAAAATCAATCATTTGTAGAATGTAGAAATCAATAATAGATTGTTTTAACCGGCAGTGTCTGTCATGTAAATCAAGTAAAATGTATTTAAACCACAGTTAGTAAAAGGTGTTTAACACCTAGTTTGCAATTAATAAATATTATGGTATTTTCCCTTTTCCTGTGAGCTGGCACTGAGCTGGTCTCTATGGGATTTGTGTAACTTTATTCTCCTAGGGAAGCCTAGAGTGAATGTAAAATGGGGAACGTGAATAATTTTAATAAGCTTTGTACCTTGTAATCCTCTTAACAAACTGGTCACCTATAAATCTGCTCCTATCTGAACTGCCAAACATCACAGGTAAATGTAAGGTAAGAGAGCCAATAATCCTACATGTATTTATAAATAATAATACAGGAATCCAAATATAAAAATACAATAGAAGTGAAGATTTAGTAAATTCCCCCAATTTTATCTGTTGTATTCAATAGATCAACTGGACTTGAATGTCAGTTCTTGAAGACGTTTCGCTAGTCATCCCGACTGGCTCTCTCTAATTCAGAATGACCTGTACAAGAATCTGTGGCAATTATGTACCCTGGAAAATCCCAATTAGCATATCACAGCCAGGTGTTAAGGTGTGATAGATAGTGGCTAAGAGGTGTTATAGGAACGCCCAGAAGAAGGTGTTTAAAACAAGCATTGTACATGGGCAGACAGTTGGTGTCGAACCCCCCCCCACTCTATTTAGGCTTGGTTTTCCCCACATTTTATTTTTATGAAATTTTAACATTTACATCCAAAAAGAAATCTGTTGAATTTAAATCTAGCAGTTCAAATTTCATTTAAACTTAATTAGCGACATTAGAATAAAATCTATGGGACATATTTATTAGGCGCTGTATCCCTTTTTAGAGACACCCGCCTTAACGATCCTTTTAGCGAATGCTATAATTTATGATCGTTTTAGCAATCGCAATCATAGATTTACCATCCCCATAGGATACCATTGCAGAAGTTTACTACCACTTGGTATCTGCGCACAAACATTCGTAAATTAACAAATATTCATTGTAAAGTACAATCATGCCGTAATTTACCGATAACACATGGTATTGCTAATGTGCGGCTGTGGGGCATATAAATATAGCCCTATGTTTTGCTAGGATAGAGTTTGTAATATACTCCCTACACAATTTTTGCCCCAACCCTCAGATGTTAGCTTTCAAATGTTAAATAAGATCTGATTGGTTGGGGCAGAATTTGACCATTTTATAACGATAAGAACTTTTATGAATACCCTGATAGTCCAAACTATGATAATTTGCGACAAAATTCACCAAGTAGCCAGGTGATTTCATTGTTACTACATGATGTAGACTAAACAATACTTCACACACAAATTTCAATTGGCAAAGCAACTGGTATCTTTAAGAGACTGTTCCCTATAAATGTTTCATTGAAGTTCTGCAGGAATTAAGACCACTACTTTTTTTGTGAATAGAATTATAATTTTTTTTATTTTATGGTTATTCTCAAACAAAATCCACATGCACAGACCAATTCTCATTTTACTTTTTTACTTTTTTGGGCAAACAGTAAAAACACATAGAAAATGCGGACAGTACATTGATGGAAACTTTGTAATAATTATGTACCTGCAGTATTTGAACCTGTACAGTGTGTATGTAATGTGTAGATATGAACATCACCAGAATCACAGACATCATTCTAGTAGGATTCCGGTTTCTCAACACCTAACGATATTTGTGTTTCTCATTCTACTTATTCTATACATTATATAATAATTAGTAACCTCTTGATCATGTGTTTGTTTCTGAAGAGCCAACATCTCCACAATCCCATGTATTATTTCTTTGCCATCTGTCCTCAACGACATTTTCCTTTCTACCAGTGTGTACCAAACTTACTCTGTGCCCTATCAATGATGGACAACCCATGGCTCTCTATGGCTGCATGCGGCAGCTTTTTGCACTGGTTTCCTTCACTCAGTGGACAGTTTTTATACTTACCATCATGTCTTATGATCGATACTGGCCATCTGTAACCCTGTTACACTACCATTATGATTTTTGTCATCGATAATTACGATATTGTCATTTATACATATCATGACATATATTACCTGGTCTTGGATCTCAGTATAATTTATGTCTTGTTGTTATCGTTCAAATGTTCTTTGGAATTACTGTGGGAGCAAGATTATAGACTATATTTACTGACGACTTGTCTCTCTCTCTTGACATTGCATGTGAAAACCTTTCATTTTGGAAATGAGATGGTGTTATCCATACCTATAGCGTGTATTTCCATTTCTGTTTATAATCTTCTCAATATCTTTATCTTCTCGCCATCCTCAAGATCCTCCTCAACCATGGAAGACAGAAAGCCTTCCCACCTGTAGCTTACACCTCATTGTGGTCTGTACATATTATATCATATTAATTGCTAAGTATACGGTGACCATCAAGAAAACAGGTGAAATTTGTAAATAAAAATATTCTCCCGCTATATACTGCACTCACACCTTTACTGAACCCGTTATTTATAGTCTTAGGAACAAGGATATTAAATCATCTGAACTAAATCTCATTGCTACAGGTTGTAATTGTAAGTTCATTATTAAATGAATATTATTAGAATAATGATTTGGAAAAATATTTACCTTAATCTCTAATTCTAGATCTATTTCTACAATTTATGGTACAAAATCATAAACTGAACATGGGCGGCTCTGACAGCAGACCAACTTTATACATTTTCTAACTTTTTGCCTTTAGCCTAAACTTTCATTCTGTGTATGTTTAGATTCCATCCTGACAAACGGCTATTCATCAGAACGTTTGATTGGTTGAGCCTATATAGGAGGTGAACATTTTGCAGTAGTGTTGGAAGCAATAGAAATGCTTATAGAAAGACCACATCACAAAGGTTCAAAAGGTTGTCTAACATCCTCACTTGCTGTGGCTGCTGGGTGATTTTTGAAAAGAACCTGTGAGTACGTGGCTCCCATATGCACCTTTGCTGGGCACACAGCTAAATGTGCGCAGTACACTCAAATGAAGCGCAGCCTTGCTTCTGGAGCTACAGCCAATATTGTTACAGCCCAGAGATCATAATCTTTATCTTTTGCAGGAGCATAATGGAAACAAAAAAAAGTGTGGGATCTGAATCTGTGAACCAATGGTCTGTGTGTTTTAAAACCAGCACTTATCAGTGAGTACAAGAAATAGGTACAGAATCTTATCTTTTGTAGGAAAAAATGTCAGTAAAATCAGTGTTGTATTAAATTGTATTTGCCAAGAAAACTTATCGAATAATTCACTCTGGTTGGCAAATCAAAAACTGCTGTATAGAAAGTTTTGTACATGAAGAAACTGAATATTTTCTAGAAACATAATAAAAATGAGAAAAAACGTAATAAATTCAGGGGAAGCCTAGAGTGAATGTATAAAATGGGGAACGTGAAATATTTTCATAGAAGCTTTGTACCTTGTAATCCTCTTAACAACTGAAATATTTTCATAGAAGCTTTGTACCTTGTAATCCTCTTAACAACTGTGTCACCTATAAATCTGCTCCTATCTGAACTGCCAACATCACAGGTCCTATAAATCTGCTCCTATCTGAACTGCCAACATCACAGGTAAATGTTCATTACAGGTAACGAGCCAATAATTCCCTTACATGTAATTTATACAATAATACAGGAATCCACTAAATTGCCATTTTATAAAATATACATACTGTAGATGGAAAGATTTTTTTTCACCCTAAAACCCAATTTAGTAAATTTCATCAAATCATTTTTAAGGAATTTTAACATTTACAGGAATTTTAACATTTACACTTTCATAAAGGATTCTGTCTGAATTATAATCTACTGTAGCATCTGAATTTCTTAGAAAGAATCTTAATTAGTGACAGACATTAGGACAATACTAGGTGGTGCTTGGAAATTCACTCCATACCAGTGTTCCTTTTTATCCTTATGGAACCCTTGGAAAAATGTTAATATCTCCTTTTTATCCTTATGGAACCCTTGGAAAAATGTTAATATCTCAGGAAAACCTTCCATAAAAACATTCTTACTTATATTTATTTATCTCTCAGACGTCAATACACCAAACACACAATTCATACAAAACATTGATAATTATATTAAAAAACAGTTTCTGTCAATCCCTTATGAACCCCAATGTATTCTCTCACACGGACCCCTGGTTGGGAAACACTGCTCCATACACTCTGTAATGGATTCAGTATTTAACCATGATCATTTGTCTACAATATATACCAAGTAGCCAGAGTTCCTTTTCAGCTTGATCTGCTCATCCTTACACAAACATATTCATATAAAGACGGTTCTCTATAAATGTTCATTCCAAAAAATACACATTTTAAATGAAATGTTCTGCAGGAATTAAGACAACTACTTTGTGTGTTGAATTTTCACAAGTCCACATGCACAGACTAATTCTCTTGTTTTATCCTTTTGGACATACATGAAAAAAAACATTAGATATAGAAAACACTGGAAAACACATTTGGATGAACTTTGTAATAATGATGGTACCTGCAGTATTTGAACCTGTACAGTGTGTATTGTAATGTTTGTAGTAGAACATCACCGAATCACAGACATCATTCTAGTAGGGATTCCAGTTCCTCATAACTCACATATTTGGTTTTTCGGTTTGCTACTGTTCTAGTACTATATAATAATTAGTAACCTGCGTGTGTATCACTGTTGTGGTTTGCGTGAAGGGAGACCCAGGGACATCTCCACAATCCCATGTATTATCTGCTTTTGCCATGCTGGGTCGCTCAACTGACATTTTCCGGTTTTCTACGAGAGCGTCGTACCCAAACTTACTGGCTGTGCCCTACTCAATGATGGAAAACACCATGTCTCTCATGGCTGCACGGGCAGCTTTTTTGCACTGGTTCCTTCACGGGGCAAGTGGATGTTTTAAACAATTATACCATCATGTCTTATGATCGATACTATGGACCATCTGTAACCCTTTAACCGTACTAATTAGATAATGAACCGTTCCCGTATACATTTAATTACCTGGTCTGGATGTTGAGCCTTACTTACCTGTCTATTATCATCCTCTCAAAGTTATCCCATTGGAAATTGCGGGAGTAAATATATAGACCACTATCTATTGTGATTTTCTCCCCTTCTGGACTTTCAGTGAAAAGACATGATGTTGGAACTTTTGTAACTGTATTCATCCATACCTACAATTGTATTTCCTATGTTCTCTGTTTATAATCTTCCATATATCTAATTTCCTCACCATTCCTCAAGATCTCCTCACCCATTGGAAGACAGAAAGCCTTCTCCCACCGGTATGTCTCCCACCCTCATTGTTGGTCTTTACATATTATATCATATTAATTGTAAGTAAACGGTACCATCAAGAAGACAGGTAGTAAATATGAGTAAAATATTCTCCCTGTTATATCTGCAGTCACAAACCTTAACTGAATCCTGTCATTTACTGTCTTAGGAACAAGGATATAAAATCATCTATAACTAACCTCACTGCTATAATGGTGTAACATAGTAATTGAGGTTGAATAGACATTGTTTATATCAATTCCACCTTTTCACAATCCTTTTAACCTACCTAACAGTTAACCCCAAAGGACAGAGAAGGCAAAAAAAAAAAACAATAAAAAAAAGAGAGGGGGATTCCCTTCCTGACTCCAATGGCAATCAGAAAGTATCCCTGGAATCAACCAGAACTAAACTTATAGGTATTAATACCAGTAGTTCTCAATATTTTTTAGTTAAAACTTAACTTATCTAGCCCACTTTTAAAGCTATTCAATGAACTGCCATTACCATATCTGCTGGAGACAGTTCCACAGTTTCATCACCGTTCTCACTGTAAAAGAACCCTTTCCTAACCTGAAGATGCAACTTCTTTCTTCCAACCTTAAAAGGATGTCCACGTGTCCTCTGATTGACCTATTAGTGAACATGCACTGGAGAGTTTATTGTATGGCCCATTAATATATTTGTAAGGTTATCATATCCCACACAAACGTCGCTTCTCCAATGTAACACAGCCTAACTTGTCTAACGCCTGCATAGTCTAACCCCTCCTTCATTCCCCTTTATTATTGAGTTGGCCCTTCTCTGAACTGCTTCCATTTCCAAGATGTCCCTTTTGTATATTGGGATTCCAAAACGCAGACCGCATTTCCAAATGAGGCCTTACCACTCTGCCTTGTAACGAATAGGGAGACTATATTTTTCTCTCTTGAATCTATCCCCTCTTTACAAGACAATATCTGCTAGCTCTAGCTTGCTCCCTGCATTGTTTGCTACCAGCTAAGTCTGCTATCTACCAGAACCCCCCAAATCTTTTCCCATTACAGATCACTTAACACAGAGTTTATTTATGGTGTAGGGGGCACAGGGATTATTAAATCCCAATGCATCACCTTACATTTACAACACTTGAATCCATCTTCTGCCATTCTGCTGCCCATTTTGATATCTATCTAGGTCTGCTTGCAGCACTTGCACATCATTGGAAGTCCAAAGCTCTGCGTAGTTTAGTGTCATCAGCAACACAGAGACCTTGCTCTCATGCCCTTCTAAGTCATTTAATACAGATTAAACAGTGGGGCCCCAGTACAGAACCGGGGGGCCCCACTTAGAACTTTACCCCACATAGATGTAGCTCCATTAAGTTCCATTATTAAAAGAATTTGTTAGAATTAACTATTTAGAAAATTATTTAAAGGGGAACTGTGGTCTCCAACAAGGCGAGCCAGGTAGTAATATAAATAAAATATGTATGTAGGCTTACTTGTAGATATGTGTGGTCCGGGTGCATATCCCTGAAGTCTTGCTTCTCTGGATGATACCGGATGACTATTACAGATGTACATGTAACTTACGTATAACATACAAACAGTGGTGTGGTATTACATCACCACTGGCTTTAGCCCTGCAACCAAATCCGAATCTATGGTATAAGTTTGCAGATAACGATACACATCAGCAGTATGGCAAGAACAACACCCACCGCTGCTAATGGTGGTCCGGGTGCAGTCCCCCAGACCCTTCGCTGATCCCAATCATAAAACAAAAAGCAAGACCGACTGCTGGTGTACCTTAAGGAAAAACCACCTTGAAGGATATTGATTAAAAGGCTTTCTTTATTATATAGTCCATACACGGGATCATGTAAAAACGCCCTAACGCGTTTCGGACTCCTTATCATAGGTGGGGGAGTTGCCGCGACCATCTTAATTTATAAAGTTATAGCAGCACCTGCATCTATCGCGAGCAGCTTACTCAACAATAACTCTAGGAACAGAAGCAAACATCGGGGAGCGGATCGCTCCGAAACCAGGAATCAGTCTCCCTCCCCCAGTGAGTCTCTGATAAAGCGGCTAAACGCCGTGAAACACGTAAGACCACTGCTTGGTTGCACCTCCTTGTATTTGGCATAGCCTTTTTAATGAATATGTGTGTGGTTTGAATAAACTGAAATTGATCAACACGCCGGTGACTGATTCTGGTTCCTATATACGTGAGACTCCGCTGAAGTCTCGTTCTGGAGAAAGGTCTGCACGCCGGGATACAGCCCAATGTGGTTGCCACATCAGCAGTACCGTTTGGTGAGGCGCGTCCTGGTCCGTCCTGGTATGATTTTCAACATACTCTACTGGTCCAGTCAGGAAAGGGCTGTAACTGCTCGCGCTACGAAGCATTAAACTTACCATTAGTCCTGAAATGGGCTGAACTGCTTGCAAGAACCACCAGTTGGTGTAGAGCAACACGCTTAAAAGTATGACTCGCAAAACTCCCCCAACTCTAGTAGGAGACGCCAACCCTTACAACCCATGCAATGCAATGACATATGAACAGCTCAAACAACTAACTGCAACTCCTAAACACTAACTGCAACTCCTAAAACAGTAACTGCAACTCCTAAACACTAACTGCAACTCCTAAACCTAACTGCAAACTCCTAAACAACTCAACTGCAACTCCTAAACCTAACTCAACCTCCGAACAGTAACTCCTAAACTAACTGCCAACTCCTAAACCTAACTGCAACTCCTAAACAACTAACTGGCAACTCCTAAACATACGCCAACTGCAGACTCCTAAACACTAACTGCAACTCCTAACACTAACTGCAACTCCTAAACATAACTGCAACTCCTAAACAGAACTGCAACTCCTAACCTAACTGCAACTCCTCAAAACAAACATAGCAACTCCTAAACAGTAACTGCAATCCTAACACTAACGCAACTCCTAAACAGTACTGCACTCCGCAACAACTAACTGCCACTCCTAAACACTAACTGCAACTCCTAAACATAACTGCAACTCCTAACATAACGCAACTCCTAACACTAACTGCAACTCCTAAACCTACACTATACGAACTCAACTACTGACTCCTAAACAACGCAACTTACCTCCTGCAACTCCTAAACCCTAACTGCAACTCCTAAACACTAACTGCAACTCCGAAACACTAACTCTGCAAACCCTAAACACTAACTTGCAAACTCCTAAACAGTAACTGCAACTCCTAAACATTAACTGCAACTCCTAAAACCTCAACTGCAACTCCTAAACCACTACTGCAACTCCTAAACACTAACTGCAACTCCTAAACAGTAACTGCAACTCCTAAACCTACTAATTGCAACTCCAAAACAGTAACTGCAACCCTAAACCTAACCTGCAACCCTAAACACTAACTGCAACTCCTAACACTAACTGCAACTCCGAAACACTAACTGCAACTCCATAAACACTAAGAATGCAACTCCTAAACACTAACGCACTCCTAAACAGTAACTGCAACTCCTAAACAACCTAACTGCAACTCTAAAACATAACTGCAAACCTCTAAACAGTACTGCAAACTCCTAAACACTAAAACTGCAAACTCCTAAACAGTAACTGCAACTCCTAAACACTAACTTCATAAAGACTCCTAAACAACAACTGCAACTCCTAATCACAACTGCAACACTAACTGCAACTCCTAAACACTAACTGCAACTCCTAAACACTAACTGCAACTCCTCTAACAAAACACTACTGCAACTCCTAAACACTAATGCCAGGTGGCCTATTAATTGCTAAGTATACGGTACCATCAAGAAGACAGGTAGTAAATATGAGTAAAATATTCTCCCTGTACCATCAAGAAGACAGGTAGTAAATATGAGTAAAATATTCTCCCTGTTATATACTGCAGTCACACCTTTACTGAATCCTGTCATTTACTGTCTTAGGAACAAGGTTAAAAGGCGTAAATAATAAAATTAAGATACAAAAACACATTCTAATGTTCAAAAGGAATGATTATTACACCATAAAACAATGCAATACAATGTATATATGTATGTACTGTATCTTAACCAAGGACATTGTATTTACCCACCTTTTTCAAAGAAAAAACCTGCCATCAGAAACAGGGTGCTAATGAAAAAAGAAAAGATGATCACAGATGCTTCAGACACTATATACTTTTATTATGCACATTTAAGGGGAAATAAAGACTCAAGGCAGCTGTATGTTACTATGTAATGGTATACCGACATTATGGGCGGGTATAAGGTTGGACTAGATGACGGATGTCTTTATACAACCTCCAATTACTATGTTAATATGTAAAATGTTATACAGACATTTATGGGTAGGGATAAAGGTTGGACTAGATGGAGTTATGTCTTCTACACACCTCCAATTACTAGTTACTATGTAAACTGTTCTACAGACCTTATTGGGTAGGTATTATAAAGGTGGACTAGGAGGACGTAGTCTTATACAACCTCCAATACTATGTTACATGTAACTGTTATCAGACATTATGGGTAGGGTTATAAAAGGGTGGACTAGATGGCGTATGTCTTTATATACGCTCCAATACTATGTTACTATGTAACTGTTATACAGACATTAGGGTAGGGGTTATAAGGTTGGACTAGATGGACGTATGTCTTTATACAATCTCAATACTATGTTTACTATGAACTGTATTACAGACATTATGGGTAGGGTATAAAGGTTGGACGAGATGGAGTATGGCTTTATATAACCTCCAAATAATGTACTATGTAACTGTTATACAGACATATGGGAGGGTATAAAGGTTGGACTAGATGGATGTATGTTCTGTATCAACTTCCAATAATATGTTACTATGTAACTGTATACAGCATTATGGGTAGGGTATAAAAGGTGGACTAGAGGACGGATGATCTTTATACAACCCTCCATACTATGTTACTATTGTAAACTGTTATACAGACATTATGGGGTAGGGTATAAAGGTTGGACTAGAGGGAGTTGTCTTATACAACCTCCAATACTATGGTACTAGATAATGTTATAGAGACATTATGGGTAGGGTTAAAGGTTGACTAGTGGATGTATGTCTTTATACAACCTCCAATACTATGTTACTACTGTAAACTGTTATACAGAAATTAGGGGTTAGGGTATAAAGGTGGGACATAGTGGAGTATGTCTTTCTACAAACTCATACTATGTTTATATGTAAACTGTTATAACAGACATAGGGTAGGGTATAAAGGTTGGGACGAGTATGGACGTTATGTATATATTCAACCTCAATACTATGTTAATAGTATCTGTTTATAACAGACATTATGGGTAGGTATAAAGGTTGGACAGTGGATGTATGTCTTTATCCAACCTCAATACTTATGTTACTATGTAACTGTTATACAGACATTATTATGGGTAGGTATTAAAGGTTGGACTAGATGGACGTATATGTCTTTATACAACCTCCAATAGTAGTTACTAGTAAATGTTATATACAGACATTATGGGTAGGGTATAAAGGTTGGAATAGATGGGCGTGTATGTTCTTTATACAACCTCCAATTAATATGTTACTATGTAACTTGTTACAGAAGTTATGGGTAGGTTTATAAAGGTTGGACCTAGAGGACGTATGCTTATTACAACGTCCAATACCTATGTTACTTGTGAACGGTTTACAGACAATATGGGTTAGGTATAAAGGTGGACGCGTAGACGGACGTATTGTCTTTTACACACTCCAATACTAGGTTACATATGACTGTTATACAGAAATTAGGGGTAGGATAAAGGTTGGAGTAAATAGACGTATGTCTTTATACAACCTCCATTACTATGTACTATGTAACTGTATACCGACATTATGGGAGGGGTATAAAGGTTGGACTAGATGGACGTATATGTCTTTATTACAACCTCCAATACAGTTTACTATGTAATGTTATCAAGGACATTATGGGTAGGGTATATAAAGGTTGGACTGATGAAGTAGTCATGATAACAACCGCCAATATAGTTACTATGTAAATGTTATAAAGGACATATGGGTAGGGTATAAGGTTGGGACTAGATGGAACGTTATGTCTTTTACTACAAACTCCAATACTATGTTACTATGTTAACTGTCTATAAGACATTATGGGCTAGGGTTAAAGTTGAGTAGAGGAAGTATGTCTTTATTACAACATCCAATACTTATGTTACTAGTGGACAACTGTTATAGAGACATTATGGGTCGGGTATAAAGGTTTGGACTAGATGGGACGTATGTCTTTATACAGCCTCCACATATTAGGTCTTACTATGTAACTGTTATACAGACATATGGGTAGGGATATAAAAGGTGGACTAGATGGAAGGTCATGTCTTTTAACAAAACTCCAAGACTATGTTATGATGTAACGGTTTACAGACATTATGGGTAGGGTTAAAGGTTGGGACTAGACTGGGGAACGTATTGTCTTTACAACCTCCACACTATATGTACATGTATTCTGTTATAACAGACATTATGGGTAGTGTATAAAGGTTGGACTAAGATGGAACGTATGTCTTTATATAACCTCCAATACATGTTCTATTAACTGTTATACAGACATTATGGGTAGGGATTATAAAGGTTGCCTGATGGACTATGTCTTTATTACAACCTCCATACTATGTTACATGTGAATCTGTATACAGACATTATGGGTAGGGTATAAGGTTGGACTAGATGGAGTATGCTGTTATAGAACCCAACTACTATGTTACTAGTAACTGTTATACAGACATTAGGTATAGGTTTAAAGGTTGGAATGAGGACGTATGTCTGTATACAACCTCCAATTACTATGTTATATAGGACTGTTTACAGACATATATGGGTAGGTGTATAAGGTTGACTAGATGAGGATGTCTTATTACAACCTCAATACTATGTACTATGTAAACTGTTAACAGCATATGGGGTAGGGGTATAAAGGTTGGCACTAGATGGACGTTATGTCTTTTACAACCTCCAATACTATGTTACTATGTTTAAAATGTTTACAACCATGGTTAGGCAATTATGGCTTAGTACGGATGTCTTCAAACTAATACGGACTAGGACGTAAAAGAATAGGTGAGGAAGGTTACGGAGGAGTATTCTTATAAAACATCCAATTACTAATGTTACTATGTAACGTGTTATATATACAGACATTATGGTAGGTATAAAGGTTGGCCTGATGGAGATGTTTTATACAACTCTCAATACTATGTTATATATGGTAACTGTGATACAGGACATTAGGGTAGGGATATAAGGTTGGACTGATGATGGAGTATGTCTTTATATAACCTCCAATACTATGTTACTATGTAACTGTTATACAGACATATGTGTAGGTATAAGTTGGGACTAGATAGGCGTATGTCTTTATACAACCTCCAATACTATGTTACTATTTAACTGTTTAGGACACATTATGGGTTGGGGTATAAGGTTGGACTAGATGGATGTTCTGGTATCTTATATTTCCAAGAAACTTAAAATAACAGAAATGTAAAATAGCTATCGGTAGAAACTGTTTACTATGCATAGGGGTAGTTGATAAGGTCTAGAGTTCGAGATACTAGATGTGTACCGGCAGCTGTCTTAATCATAAAGTAACAACTTTCAATAATCAATACTATGGTATTCCTTTTCATGTTGACTGCACGAGACTATGGGTCATCATAGGATTTGGGAACTTGGATATTGTCTTATTACCTCCATAGGAGGATAGCTATGACGGTGAATGAGAAATTATGGGGGATAAATATTTGGACTAGAAGTGTACAGATCTCTTAACAATGGTCACCAAAATACTATGCTTCTATGAACCTGTTTAACATCACTTATGGTAAAGGTATTAAGGCTAATGGCAACTAATCTGACAGTAATTGTCATTATATCCCATAAATGCTTATAACAACTACACCCAACGTAATCGGAATTTTTTCAACCTAAACACCCAGGTTAGTAATTTGCATGCATCATTTTTAGGATTTTAAGCTGTGATCAATGTAAAAGGTTCTTTCTGTAAAGATATGATCGAAGAGATTCATGTAGCATAAGGCAATCTAGAATTTTTTTTTTTCTTATTGGCTTAAATTGTAATCTTACATTAGTGTCATCCATGGGACATCTAGACGAATATAGATGTGCTTCGGATTCTCTACCATGTTGTTTTTCCGGTCAGCCCTCATGACCTTGCGACACAAATTGTGTAGTTAGGATTCCAGTAACTTGTATATATGTGTATTTATTCTCGTCGACTGTGGTCAATACAGGAACACAGCAGTTCAAAAAACATGTATGTAGTATAAAAAATCAGCTATCATCAATCCTAGGATTCCCCTGTACAATGCACACAGGACCCTCTTGTGAGAACACTGCCATAGTGGTTTTAATGGACAGGATATACAACAGAAAAATCATTTGTCTCTCAATTTTCGCCATGATGATTCGATCTGGACTCTTCCGGATCAGTACTTTGCTATAAGACGGTGCTTATAAGTATATTCAAAATAGCATTTATGAATTCTACAGGAATTAAGAAAATTGGTTGAATTGATCACAGAACTAATTCTCGTTTTTTTTGGACGAAAAAAAACATCTGATTACGCAAACACTGTGAAACACATTTTGGATGAAACTTGTAAATATGATGGTCTACTGCAAGTATGAACCGGAACAGTGATTATGTTAATGTTTGTAGATATGAACATCAAGAATCACAGACATCATTCTAGTAGGATTCCAGGTTCTCATAACCTACGATATTTGTGTTTCTCATTCGATTATTCTAGACATATAATAATAATTAGTAACCTCTTGATCACGTTTTGTTCTGAGCAAGCCAAATCTAACAATCCCATGTATTATTTCTTTGGCCATCTGTCCTCAACTGACATTTTCCTTTCTCCAGGGTCGTACCAACAATACTCGTGCCCTACTCAAATGATGAAACCCATGTCTCTCTATGGCTGCATCGGGCAGCTTTTTTGCACATGGTTTCTTCACGGAAGTGGAAATGTTTATACTTAACCATCATGTCTTATGACGATACTTGGCATCTGTTAACCTTTCACTACCTTAGAATAAGAACGTTTCCCATTGTATACATTTAATTACCTGGTCTTGGATGTTGAGCTTACTTAAGCTGTCTAGTTATTATCTTCAATGTTTCCATTGGAACTGCGGGAGTAATATCATAGACAATATCTATTGTGATTGTTTCCCTTTCTGAATTCTTTTTGTGAAAAATACCAATTTAGTTGGAAATGTTAGTTGAAATGATATCCATACTCAATTGTATTTCCTTTTTGTTATAACTTCTCTATATCTATATCTTCCTCACCATCCTCAGATCTCCTCAACCATTGGAAGACAGAAAGCCTCTCCACCTGTAGCTCACTCATTGTGGTCTGTAATATATATCATACTAATTGCTAAGTATACGGTACATCAACAGTCTCACATACTGAACGCATACTTTTAGGACAGGATAATTCCAAAAATCTGCTAAGTAAAGATGAGGTGATAAATGATTCATGTATATACTGCAAGTCACCTTATCAACAATCCTTTTCCGTCATTAACCGTGTACAGGAAAAGGAAGCCAAAAAAAACAGATAAAAAAAAGAGGAGGGGGATTCCTTCCGACCTCCAAAATGGCAATCAGAAAGTATCCCTGGATCAACCAGAAATACAGTTAGTATGTATTAAATACCAAGTAGTTCTCATATTTTTTAGTGTTAAAACTTAACTTATCTAGCCCACTTTAAAGTATTCAATGAACTTGCCTTACATATCTGCTGGAAGACAGTTCCACAGTTTCACCGTTCTCACGTAAAGAAAACCTTTCCTAACTGAAGATGAAACTTCTTTTCTTCCAAACTTAAAGAGTCCCGTGTCCTCTGATATGACCTATTAGTGAACAATGCACTGGAGAGTTATTGTATGGCCCATTAAGATATTTGTATAAAGGTTATTATCCACACAAAACGTCGCTTCTCCAATGTAAACAGCTTAATGTCTAATCTGCCTGCATATCAGATCCCTACCAATCCCCTTCAATCATCCCTTTATTAATTGAGTTGCCCTTCTCTGAACGCTTCAGTTCCAGATGTCCCTTTTGTATACTGGATTCAAAACTGCACCGCAATTCCAAAAGAGGCCTTACCACTGCCTTGTAAAGAGGGAGAATAATATTTTTCTCTCTTGAATCTATTCCCCTCTTATACAAGACAATATCTTGCTAGCTCTAGCTGTTGCTACCTGGCTTGTTGCTTACAGCTAAGTCTGCTATCTACCAGACACCCCAATCTTTTCCCATTACAGATGCACTTAACACAGAGTTATTTATGGTGTAGGGGCACAGGAGTATTAAATCCCAAATGCTCACCTTACATTATCAACATGAATCTCATCTGCCATTCTGCTGCCATTTTGATAATCTATCTAGTTGCTTGCAGACACTTGACATCATTGGAAGTTCCAAAGTCTGCGTAGTTTAGTGTCACTCAGCAAACACAGAGACTTGCTCTCAATGCCCTTCTAAGTCATTATAAACAGATTAACAGATGGGGCCCCAGTACAGAACCCTGAGGGGCCCCACTTAGAAACTTTACCCACCTAGATGGAGCTCCATGTAAGTTCAGTATTAAAGATATTGTTAGAATTAAACTAATTAGAAAAGTTATGTTAAAGGGGAACTGTGGTCTCCAAAACAAGCGAGCCAGGTAGTAAATATAAATAAAAAAATATGTATGTATGGCTTACTTGTAGATATGTGTGGTCCGGGTGGCAATTTCCCTGAAGTCTTCGCTTCTCTGGATGATACCGGGAATATTACAGATGTACATGTAACTTACGTATAAAGATAGCAAACCGTGGTGTGGAGATAGCAACTCACCACTGGCTTTAGCCCTGAACCAAATCCGACAGTCTATGGTATAAGTTTGCAGATAACGATACACATCAAAGCCGTATGGCAAGAAAACAACTCACCGGTGCTAAATGTGGTCCGGGGCAGTCCACCCCAGACCCTTCGCTGGATCCGCAATCAATGAAACAAAAGCAAGACCGAACTGCTGGTGTACCTTGAAAGGAAAACGCCACCTGGAAAGGATATTGATTAAAAGGCTTTCTTTATTATATAGTCCATACACGGAGATCACGTAAAACACAATCGGGTAACGCCCTAACGCGTTTCGACTCCTTAATCATAGGTGGGGAGTGCGACGCCCATCTTAATTTATAAGTTACTAGCGCACCTGCATCTATCGCGAGCAGCTACTCAAACATAACTAGGAACGAGAAGCAAACATCGGGGAGCGAGTCGCTCCGAAACCAGGAATCAGGTCTCCTCCCCCAGTGAGTCTCTGATAAAGCGGAGGAAACCGCGTAAACACGTAAAGACCACTGCTTGGTTGCACCTCCATTTTATTGGCATAGCCTTTTAATGAATGTGTGTGGTTTGAATAAACTGAAATTGATAAACAACCCGCTGGGACTGAGTCCTGGTCCTAGTATCGTGAGACTCCGTGAAGTTTCGTTCTGGGAGAAAGGATTGCACGCCGGATACAGCCCAGTGGTTGCCACACAGATACCGTTTGGTGAGCGCTCCTGGTCGGTCCCTGGTATGTGATTTCAACAATAACTCTTACTGGAGTCAGGAAAGGGCTGTACTGCTCGCGCTCTAGAAGCATTAAACCTTACCATTAAGTCCTGAAATGGGCTGAACTGCTGCAAGGAACCACCAGTTGGTGTAGAGCAGACACTGCTTATAAAGTATGACTCGCAAAACTCCCCAACTTAGTAGAGAGCGCCAACCCTTACAACAGCATGCAAATGCAATGACACTATGAACAGCTAAAAACAAACTGGCAACTCCTAAACACTAACTGCAACTCCTAAACAGTAACTGACAACTCCTAAACACTACTGAAATCCTAACACTAACGCAACCTAAACAGTAACTGCAACTCCTAAACACTACTGAACTCCTAAAACACTAACTGCAACTCCTAAACACTAACTGCAACTCCTAAACAGTAACTGCAACTCCTAAACACAACTGCAACTCCTAAACATACTGCAACTCCATAAACAGTAACGCAACTCCTAAACACTAACTGCAACTCCTAAACAGTAACTGACAACTCCAAACATAACTGCAACTCCTAAACACTAACTGCAACTCCTAAACAGTAAACTGCAACTCCTAAACACTAACTGCAACTCCTAAACACTAACTGCAACTCCTAAACACTAACTGCAACTCCTAAACACTAACTGCAAACTCCTAAACACTAACTGCAACTCCTAAACAATAACTGCAACTCCCTAACCACTAACTGCAACTCCTAACACTAACGCAACTCCTAAACACTAACTTGCAACTCCTAAACAGTAACTGCAACTCCTAAACATAACTGCAACTCTAAACACTAACTGCAACTCCTAAACACTAACTGCAACTCCTAAACACTAACTGCAACTCCTAAACAGTAACTGCAACTCCTAAACACTAACTGCAACTCCTAAACACTAACTGCAACTCCTAAACACTAACTGCAACTCCTAAACACTAACTGCAACTCCTAAACCACTAACTGCAACTCCTAAACACTAACTGCAACTCCTAAACACTTAACTGCAACTCTATAAACTAACTGCACTCCTAAACAGTACTGCAACTCCTAAACACTAACTGCAACTCCTAAACACTAACTGCAGCCTTAAACATAACTGCAAACTCCTAAACACTAACTGCAACTCCTAAACAGTACTGCAACTCCTAAACACTAACTGCAAACTCCTAAACACTAACTGCAACTCCTAAACACTAACTGCAACTCCTAAACACTAACTGCAACTCCTAAACAGTAACTGCAACTCCTAAACACTAACTGCAACTCCTAAACAGTAACTGCAACTCCTAACACTAACTGCAACTCCTAAACACTAACTGCAACTCCTAAACACTAACTGGCAAAACTCCTAAACACTAACTGCAACTCCTAAACACTAACTGCAACTCTAAACACTAACTGCACTCCAAACACAACTGCAACTCCAACAACTAAACTGCAACTCCTAAACATAACTGCAACTCCTAACACTAACTGCAACTCCTAACACTAACTGCATCCAACACTACTGCAACTCCTAACACACGCAACTCCTAACAGTACTGCAAAATCCTAAACACTAACGATGCAACTCCTAAACCACTAACTGCAACTCCTAAACATAACTGCAACTCCAAACACTAACTGCAACTCCTAAACACTAAACTGCACTCTAAACACTAACTGCAACTCCTAAACACTAACTGCAACTCCTAAACACTAACTGCAACTCCTAAACAGTAAAATACTAGATACAAAAACTCTAAGAATGTGATACTGACCTCCAGAGCAAAAGTAAAGAAAACATATGAAGAGAAACAATAATACGTAGAAACACTAACCACCTACAGTGGTAGAAGAAATGTCTGGGATCGAAACAATGCAAAGAGAAAGGTGACAGGTATAAAAATGAAATATATTATTATAATAAATAATAAAGACCACCATATAAGCTCGAATCTGAAATGCCCTCAGGTAGTAGATATGCGAGTCAAAAAGGAATTTATTTATTTTACAAAACAGGTTATATCCCATGAAGTTCCGAGGGGATGTCTAGTGTCTAATAAAATCCAAGTGGCTTTGCTCTCAGTAAAGGGGTGAAATGGTTCCCCACTTCTTAAACTGTAGATACCTGAGTAGAGCCGGATTTTTATAGTATACTCTTCTTTATCCGTTCTCTAAAGTAAGACATGTGTCTAGCTACAGGGCTCTAACAGTTATTTTCTTTGTGTCCATCACATGTTAAATGATCCTGTTCTTGAGGGGGCGTGTGGGGCAACCTACATACTGTATGTGGCAGCCATACACGTGAGCAAAGGGCCACATGGCCTGTGTGTTTATCTGAAACAATTCCCATTACTAGAGCTTTTCAACAACTCTCCTTTTGTATATAAGTACACGTCAAACATCTATTAGTACCACAGGGGAGTACCCTTGTATTTCAACTAGATATTTTCATAAATCTCAAAATTACTTGGGGACAGATAATTGTTTGGATCTTGTTCTTAATCGGTAGGTACCTCTTGATAAACGTTTTAATCGCATTATACGGTGCATACTGAGTTGTAAAGTATACTCCCTTAAATCCTTTGTCTCTTTCTTATTTTTGATGGAGCCTTGTTGCTTATGATGAGTACTAAAACCTTTTCTTGGATAAGATCTTTCCTGTGGTTCTTCTGCCTTTTTTGACCTTTGGGGAGCTTCCTCTTATAGCCCTCTGCAGAAGCCTATCTGTCATGGTTTTGTTGATTTCCTATATGTCTCATCAGTAAGACAGTTCCTTCTTATACTTAGATACTGTCCATATGTATTGCACTAATACAGTGGGGAAGGTGATTCGAGCGCCCTCAGTATAGTATTACATGCTAAAGGTTTTCTAAAATCTCTCATTCGAATACAGTGTCCTTCTATGGAAAGGTTGAGGTCCAAGTATTGGACTTCACAAGGTCCTATGCTGTAAGTAAACCTGATGTTCTATATATTCAGGGATTCAATAAAAGTTCTTATCATTTAAAATGGTGCTAATTTTGCCCCAACCAATCAGATCTTATTTAACATTTAAAAGCTAACATCTGATTGGTTGGGGCACAATTAGCACCATTTTAAACAATAAGAACTTATTGAATAACCTGATAATCGTTATAGAAACATATACGTTTCAAAATCCTGCTTTGTACCTCTCCATACCCAATCAGATCATCTATGTATCTACGATACACTTCTACACGGAGGATGGTCGATGGAAATTGGGGGTGGGGGAAGAGAACAGTTTCTTCCCACCACCCCATGAACAGATTGGCATATGTCGGTGCAAATTTGGCACCCATAGATGCCCACAGCATTGGAGATAACGGGTGCCATCGAATATGAAAAATTGTTTGTGAGAAGATATTAAGGGAATCAATAATGACCTCTTTTTGTTCTGTACTTTATATGCCATAAGTGTTAAGATGATCTGACGCTACTATGTGGATAAAAACTTGAATAGTATCTAAGAATACAGTCTAAGAACAAGGCTGCAACAGCAATTTGATGAGCTGCGACAGACCTTGTCAGGGACTGGATCCCTGCCACATGGGGCGACCCTGGAGGGAAGGGACGGTCTGCTTTGTGGACTTTAGGTGCCATATGGAATAAGGGATGGTAAAATCTCTAGATTCTTTCTCGATAAAGCCCACTCTCATACCCTCTGCCACTATCCTCTGTAGAAGAAGTTTGCATTTCTCTGTGGGGTCTCTATCTAATCGTTTATATGTAAGGGGATTCTTGAGTTGCTTCATGGCTTCCTTCTTATAGTCCTCATGTCAGGATGACACCCCTCCCCTTTATCCGTTTTACGTATAACTATTGTGCGATCTATGGCACATAGTCTCTATGGTCTTCTTCTTCCCTTATCAGATTATTCTATTTATGTTTGTTAGTAATACCACCTTGGGGAACAAGATCCTTCAGATCTAGGTCTGCTTGCAGCACTTGCACATCATTTGAAGTTTCCAAAGCTCTGCAAGTTTAGTGTCATCAGCAAACACAGAGACCTTGCTCTCAATGCCCCTTTAAGTCATTTATAACAGATTAAACAGAAGGGGCCCCAGTACAGAACCCTGAGGCACTCGCTGCTTAGAACTTTAGCCCACATAGATGTAGCTCCATGTAAGTTTAAAGCATATTAAAAGCATATTGTTAGATTAAAACTAATTAAGAAAATTATTTAAAGGGGAACTGTGGTCTCCAAACAAGTTCAATTAAACGAAGGCCAGTTTCCTACCTTTAAAACAAGCCATCAATCCCCCCTCTACGTGCTCCACAGCCCAAGATATATATGCAAGATATAGATAATATATATCTAAATGTAGTAAAGAAGTCTGTGTTCAGGGATTTTCCAAACGAATTAACTGTTATTGTGTCACATCAAGGCAACGTTCGGCTTCTTCCTCTGCAGATGAGTCTATGCAGATTGGTGGCACCCCCTTCTTTCCCTGAAGAAAAAATTCATAGATGTACTAATGGACTTTGCCTTTATTGTGCCGGACAGGGCACTTTGTGAAAAAGTGAGCTCCTTCTAGTAATCTCAAAGTCTCCTACTAGATGTGAACCACTCAAAAACTTTCGCAGTCACTTTTTGTTCATTTACTCTAGCTTGCATCCCAACTTGGCCTTCCCTTTTTTCATCTGCAGCAGCCTCTAAGGGTCCTGGCTATAGACAAAAACCTCTGGCCTCAGAATTCTACCTTTGAAGTCCTATTCCATGTTGGCAATCTCATCAAGAACGTTACATTTCGTGATTCAAAGTCCATCTGCCCCACTGTCCTCGGACTTCCTTGGCTCCGATTACACAACCCTGTTATAGACTGGTCTACTATGAACTTAAGTCTTTGTCGTTTGGTAATTACCTTCCTACTTCCCCTATTCAAGTTCCGCCATAAACTGTGAAAATAAACCCGTGGGGAATCTCCCTGAAGTACCTTGACTTTTCTGATGTTTTCTGTAAAAAAACAAGCTGGAAACTTCCACCACACCGATCCTATGATTGCCCATCAATCTTCTTCTGGTACTATGCCTTACGGGGACACCATACCCTTTGTCCCCTTCTGAAATTCTATCAATGAAAGAGTACATTAAAGAGCATTGTCTCAGGGATTCATTCAGCCTTCCACTTCCCCAGCTGGAGCAGGTTTCTTTTTCGTCAAAAAAAAGACAGGAGTTCTACGCCCTTTAACACTCGGGACGATCACTACGAGTATCTTGTAATGCCCTTGGCCTCTGTAACGCCCAGCAGTATTCCAAGGATTTGTGAATACCATTTTCCGTGACCTGTTGGGAATTTCAGTAGTCGTAATCTTGACACATTTTAATCTTCTCTCAAGATTTACCCTCACATTGCCCCATGTTAGACAAGTGTTACTTGTCTAAGAAAAAATAATTTATGTGCCAAAATGGAAAAGTGTCTTTTTGAATGTTTCAAGTATCGTTTCTTGGTTATATTGTCACCACCCAAGGTTTCCGATGGATCCTGGTAAAGTTTCAGCCAGTCAAGATTGGTCTCTACCTATGGGAATCAAAGCTATTCAAAGATTCATCAGCTTTGCCAATTATTACAGACAATTCATCAAGGGTTTCTTCTTTTATTTCTTGTTTTCTAGCCCTCATCAGAAAAGGCGGTAGGCTTAATTTGTGGTCCCCTGAGCCCTTGAAGCCTTAAGAAACCACTCAAGAAGCTTTTTCCTGTGCACCAGTGTTAGTTCATCCGGATCCTAACCTCCCCTTTTTCATTGAAGTTGACGCCTCCAACTTGGGTGTGAAAGACGTCCTTTCTCAGAGCAAGGCATCAAAGGGAAACTACAGCCTTGTGCTTACTTTCCAAACCAACGAACAGAACTATGATCGGTAATCAGGAACATCTTGCCATCAAAATGGCCCTGAGGAGTGGCTTCATTTGTTAGAAGGCACCTCTTAACCTGTTACCATCCTTACCAATCATAAGAACCTTGATATATTCCGAATCTTAAAAGGTTAAATCCCTGCCAAGCCCTATGGTCCTTATTCTTTTCTCAGTTTAACTTTATCATCACCTACCAACCTGGCTCCAAAAACAAAAAAGAAGATGCCTTGAGATCATTTGTGGCTTCAGACTCTTCTAACCAAGATAAGGACCCCATTATCCTGACTAATAAAATCCTAGACTCATTACGCTCCCAGCTCTGTCCTAAATTCAAGTGCCCAAAAATCTGCTCCTCCTGACACACCCTAGGTAAAATCTTCGTTCCTGTTCCTTGCAGAAAACCATCCTTCAACATGTTCATTGTTCTAAGCAAATGGACATCCTGGCATCAATAAAACATTTGACCTTCTTGCCTGTTCCCTATGGTGGCCAGGATGAGGAGTTCTCTAGCACAAGAAAGATATGGGGAAGCACACTAATCAGGTGAATTCACAACTATTATGCAACAACAATACAACATTTCGGGACGCCCTGTCCCTTTCTCAAGTATATGGATAGGAGGAGACATGTAAATACTTTATCCAAGCCTGTATCAGCTGTGCTCAGTCTAAGTCTTCTAGAACTCTACCTTGTGGTCCTCTGCACCCCTACCCATTCCATTCTGATTTGGACCAATTTATCTATGGACTTTAGTGTTAACTTCCTCCTTCCAAGAAGAATACTGTTATTTGGGTCACGGACCGCTTCAGCAAAATGGCCCCATTCTTTCACTTCCCAAGCTACCATTCAAGCTAGTGGAGTTAGCACAACTATTATTTCACAAATTTTCCACCTTCATGGATCCTCTGAAATAGTCTGACAGAGGTACTCAAATTTGTTTCTAAATTTTGGAGAGCTCTATGTAAATCCATGGGCATTAAGTTACAATTTTCTTTAGCTACCACCCGCAGTCCAATGGGGCTACTGAACGCACTAATCAGTCTATTGAAAATACCTCATTGTTACATTTCCTATACTCAGGATGATTGGTCAAATCTTCTGCCTTGGGCTGAGTTTGCCCATAACAATGCACCTCGTGCCTCTTCTGGAAAATCCCCCTTTATGTGTCTTTGGAAATAATCCCAAATATTTTCCCCAAAATTTTCTTTTCACACAAGGACCCATTGCCAACGACTCTGCTGCTCAGAAAACACACTCCAAGCAACCGACAGGCAGATGAAACAGATCAGACCGGTGGGGTTAGTGAAGAAACGATGTACTACACAATTATATCCTAATATCTATATACTCACTGCCACCACCTTCCAAAAATAGGGGAAGGACCTACTAAATATATCTAACTATATCTATCGTAAGGAAAAAGGTTAATCCACACCATTATTCTTATACACAGTTATATATATATATATAATATATATATATATATATATACATACCTAACAATACTTCTTCTATAGTACGTACTTCAGAGGACAGGTTCTTTTGGATATACTTAGAATTGGACAATAAGCTAAAAATGATTTTATATCATTTATTAAAAGTTGACAAAAATAGTGCAAAAATATAAAGAAAGCTAAATATGGTCCGTCTTGTTGGCTAAATGTTATTGAAAATTATGACGAACTCCTGGGCTGAGACCATGATCCCAAATTATCCTCTTCCTGAAAATGGGAGTGGTCTGGTCTCTAGAGAGGGTAAACTTGGCTCTGCCCCGAAGGTTGGTTCTATTTTTGGAGGGAATCTTAATTCTCAATTCCCCTCTAGTCCATAATCTTGTGTATCACACATGTCACATTCAAATAATATCCTGATGGTCCAATAACTATTTTACCCAACAGAACAAGACCAAAAATGACATATCTGGGATATCGTAGGCCTAGGAAGGGTAATATCCCAAGTTTGGCTCGGGCTATGATATTATATCAGGTATCTATAAATGTAGAATTAATTACTGGATAAACTGGGTTATTATGTAAACCTGAAATAATTCTACATCCTGGATTATTAAGGAATATAAATTACCTTTGATCTGCCAGTTGGTTCCTGCTCAATTCTCAACTAGCAGATCCCTGCTGAGCTGGTGCCTCCTAGTCTGTGACAGTGTGTGTATATTACAGGGACTTCACACACCTTGCCTCTTTGAAGTAAGACCCTTGCTAGGTCAGCTAAGTCAACACCAAATGGGAATAGCTATGGGAAAGAAAGCTCAGAGATTACAACTGAACATGTATTAACCTTGTGATTACCCATGACAGGTAACCAATGGGAGCTGCCATACTGCTGCATTATGTGAATATATGTGAAATAATTTGAAAATTAGGAGTGCAATTCCAGACATTGTCTATGGGGTTTTACATTGCACTCCTGTTCATCACAGGGGCAGTGTACTGTCAGGAACTTACCTGCTGCTCCGGTTCCACGCTGTTCTGCGCTTCTGGGTGCACGGTGTCGGAGAAATCATGACACCACAATGCTGGCGTGCCGAACAGCACGATGGTTCAAATGCCTGGCGCCCGGTCGTAGCGTTTGCTACCCCAGGCTTCTTTGGAACATACTCTCCTGGTTCCAGCGACTACCTTGCCAGTTTCAGAGACATACTTACCTTGCCTGTCCTGAGTCTATACTTACCTCACCAGTCCAAGAGACTACATTACCGTTTCTGCATCCCAGCCCAGCAGCACCTTCTTCTTGGTATCCAGTTTTCCGTGGTGTCTCAGTATCCTGCATACAATTTCATCAGCCTCATCTGCTCCAGTATCCAAACCTACAGACGCGGGTCTCTCCTGAAAGCATACTTGTGAGTATCCCGGCCGTCCGGACGTTTATTTACATATACACGTACTATACACTGTACATATCATGACTATTTCTATAGAAATCTACATGTATCATTTAAGAGGTTAAAATTCCCAATATAAGAGACTCATGATGTACAGGCTGTAAATAATAAAATTAAGATACAAAAACACATCTAATGTCTCAACAGGAATGATTATTACACCATAAACAATGCAATACAATGTATATATATATATGTACTGTATATTAACCAAGGACATTGGTATTTACCCACCTTTTCTCAAAGAAAACCTGCCATCAGAAACATGGTTGTATTTAAAAAAGAAAAGATTATCACAGATGCTTCAGACAACTATATACTTTTATTATGCACATTTAAGGGGAAATAAAGACTCAAGGCAGCATGTATGTTACTATGTAACTGTTATACAGACATTATGGGTAGGGTATAAAGGTTGGACTAGATGGACGTATGTCTTTACACAACCTCCAATACTATGTTACTATGTAACTGTTATACAGACATTATGGGTAGGGTATAAAGGTTGGACTAGATGGACGTATGTCTTATACAACCTCCAATACTATGTATATGTAACTGTTATACAGACATTAGGGTAGGGTATAAAGGTTGGACTAGATGGACGTATGTCTTTATACAACCTCCAATACTATGTTACTATGTAACTGTTATACAGACATTATGGGTAGGGTATAAGGTTGGACTAGAGGACGTATGTCTTTAACAACCTCCAATACTATGTTACTATGTAACTGTATACAGACATTATGGGTGGGTATAAGGTTGGACTAAGGACGTATGTCTTTATACAACCTCCAATACTATGTTACTATGTAACTGTTATACAGACATTAGGTGGGTAGGTATAAAGGGTGGACTAGATGGACGTGTCTTTATAAACCTCCAATAACTATGTTAATATGTAACTGTTAACCGACATTATGGGTAGGGTATAAAGGTTGGACTAGATGGACGTATGTCTTTATACAACCTCCAATACTATGTTACTATGTAACGTTATACAGACATTAGGGTAGGGTATAAAGGTTGGACTAGATGGACGTATGTCTTTATACAACCTCCAATACTATGTTACTTGTAACTGTTATACAGACATTATGGGTAGGGTATAAAGGTTGGAGTAGATGGACGTATGTCTTTATACAACCTCCCATACTATGTTACTATGTAACTGTTATACAGACATTATGGGTAGGGTATAAAGGTTGGACTGATGGACGTATGTCTTTATACAACCTCCAATAATATGTTACTAGTAACTGTTATACAGACATTATGGGTAGGGGTAAAGGTTGGACTAGATGGAAGGTATGTCTTTATACAACCTCCAATACTATGTTACTATGTAACTGTTATACAGACATTATGGGTAGGGTATAAAGGTGGACTAGATGGACGTATGTCTTTATACAACCTCCAATATATGTTACTATGAACTGTTATACAAACATTATGGGTAGGGTATAAAGGTTGGACTAGATGGACGTATGTCTTTTACAACTCCAATACTATGTTACTATGTAACTGTTATACAGACATTATGGGTAGGGTATAAAGGTTGGACTAGATGGACGTATGTCTTTATACAACCTCCAATATATGTTACTTGCAACTGTATACAGACATTATGGTAGGGTAAAAGGTTGGATAGATGGACGTATGTCTTTATACAGCTCCAATACTATGTTACTATGTAACTGTTATACAGACATTATGGGTAGGGTATAAAGGTTGGACTAGATGGAGTATGTCTTTATACAACCCAAATATATTACTATGTAACTGTTATCAGACATTATGGGTAGGGTTTAAAGGTTGGACTAGATGGACGTATGTCTTTATACAACCTCCAATACTTGTTACTATGTAACTGGTATACAGACATTATGGTAGGGTAAAAGGTTGGACTAGATGGAGTATTCTTTATACAACCTCCAATACTATGTTACTATGTAACTGTTATACGACATTATGGTAGGGTATAAGGTTGGACATAGATGGACGTATTTCTTTCTACAACCCCAATACTATGTTACTAGTAACTGTTACAGACATTATGGGTAGGGTATAAAGGTGTGTTGACTAGAGGAGTATGTCTTTATACAACCTCCAATACTATGTTACTATGTAACTGTTATAACAGACATTATGGGGTAGGGTTATAAGGTTGGACTAGAGTATGTAGTCTTATATAACCTCCAATACTATGTTACTATGTAACTGTTATACAGACATTATGGGTAGGGTATAAAGGTTGGACTAGAAGGACGTATGTCTTATACACCTCCATACTATGTTACATGTACTGTTATACAGACATTATGGGTAGGTATAAAGGTTGGACTAGATGGACGTATGTCTTATACAACCTTCAATACTATGTTACATGTAACTGTTAACAGACATTATGGGTAGGGTATAAAGGTTGACTAGATGGACGTATGTCTTATACAACCTCCAATACTATGTTTACTATGTAAATGTTAACAGACATTATGGGTAGGGTATAAAGGTTGGACTAGATGACGTATGTCTTTATATAACCTCCATACTATGGTACTATGTAACTGTATACAGACATTATGGGTTAGGGTATAAAGGTTGACTAGATGGAGTATGTCTTTATACAACCTCCAATACTATGTTACTATGTAACTGTTTATACAGACATTATGGATAGGGTATAAAGGTTGACTAGATGGACGTATGTCTTTATATAACCTCCAATACTATGTTACTATGTAACTGTTATACAGACATTATGGGTAGGGTATAAAGGTTGGACTAGATGGGCGTATGGTCTTTATACAACCTCCAATAATATTGTTACATATGTAACTGTTATACAGACATTAGGGTAGGGTATAAAGGTTGGACTAGATGGACGTATGTCTTTATCAACCTCCAATAAATGTTACTATGTAACTGTTATACAGACATTATGGGTAGGGTATAAAAGTTGGACTAGATGGACGTATGCTTTATACAACCTCCAATACTATGTTACTATGTAACTGTTATACAGGACATTATGGGTAGGGATAAAGGTTGACTAGATGGACGTAGTCTTTATACAACCTCCAATACTATGTTACTATGTAACTGTTATACAGACATTATGGGTAGGGTATAAAAGTTGGACTAGATGGACGATGTCTTTATAACCCTCCAATACTATGTTACTATGTAACTGTTATACAGACAATTATGGGTAGGGTATAAAGGTTGACACTAGATGGACGTATGTCTTTATACAACCTCCATATACTATGTTACTATGTAACTGTTATACAGACATATGGGTAGGGTATAAAAAGTTGGACTAGATGGACGTATGTCTTTATACAACCTCCAATACTATGTTACTATGTAATGTTATACAGACATTATGGGTAGGGTATAAAGGTTGGACTAGATGGACGTATGTCTTTATACAACCTCCAATACTATGTTACTATGTAACTGTTATACAGAATTTGGGTAGGGTATAAAAAAGTTGGATGATGGACGTATGTCTATACAACCTCCAATACTAGTTACTATGTAACTGTTATATAAGACATATGGGTAGGGTATAAAGGTTGAACTAGATGGACGTATGTCTTATACAACCTCCAATACTGTTACTATGTAACTGTTATACAGACATTATGGGTGGTATATAAAGGCTGGACTAGATGGACGTATGTCTTTATATAAATACAAACTACAGCGCCAACTAACAGCGCCAACTACAGCGCCAACTACAGCCCAGGCTTGTAGTTGGCGCTCTTGTTTTGCATTTAGCTTGTGGAATGCTGTAAAAGTTTTTTTAAAGATATAGCATCCTAAGAGCTTCCATTGAAACATGGTCAATCCCAGAAGTTTTTCCT
This sequence comes from Hymenochirus boettgeri, assembly GCA_019447015.1. NCBI lineage: Eukaryota > Metazoa > Chordata > Amphibia > Anura > Pipidae > Hymenochirus > Hymenochirus boettgeri. Next base: position 126,113 of record JAACNH010000024.1, read on the forward strand.
TATTTGCTTATACAGTATTGTAAGTGAACTTACATCAGTGTTTCATGCCATGGACATCGAGTATGGACGCTTAGATTCTGTTTTAATGGTGTTTTTCACTGGGTCACGTCTGCAAGAACTTTGTGTAGTAGTTCATTTTGTACCTATATTGTGTTAATTTCTCTGTCGATTGTGGGTATGGAACAAGGTGTTCAAAGAAAGTGATGTATACGAACCTCAGCCTATCATTAAAGGTGAGATTCACCTGAAATGCACCAGGCGTCTCTTTCAAACCTGGTGAGAGTTTTTTTAATGGAATGGTAAAAAACATTGGTCCTCATTTTTCCTGATGTTTGACTGGACCTTCCGGATCTGTTACTTTTGCTTGTACTGCTTTAAGTATTTCTATCATGGGCTATCTCAAAAAAAGTCAAATGCCCAAACTAATTTTTTTTTTGGAAAACACTGGAAAACACATTTGGATTGACTTTGTAATAATTATGGTAATGCAGTATTTGAAACCTGTTAATTATATTGTAATGTTTGTAGATATGACATCACCAACAGAATCACAGACATAATTCTAGTAGGATTCCAGGTTCCTCATAACCTAACGCTATTTGTGTTTCTATTCTACTTATTCTATACATTATAATAATATTAGTAACCTCTTGATCATTGTTTGTTTCTGAAGAAGCCAACATCTCCACAATCCCATGTATTATTTCCTTTGCCATTGTCCTCAACTGACATTTTCCTTTCTACAGCGTCGTACCAACTACTCTGTGCCCTACTCAATGAGGACAACCCATGTCTCTCTATGGCTGCATCGGGCAGCTTTTTTGCACTGGTTCCTTCACTGCAGTGGATGTTTTATACTTACCATATGTTATGATCGATACTGGCCATCTGTAACCCTTTACACTAATTAGAATAATGAACGTTTCCCATCGTATACATTTAATTACCTGGTCTTGGATGTTAGCTACTTATCTGTTAGTTATTATTCTCAAAAGTTTCCATGGAAATCTGCGGGAGTAATATCATAGACAATATCTATTGTGATTTGTCTCCCTTTCTTGATCTTTTATGTGAAAATACATTTATGTGGAAATGTTAGTAATGGATTATCCATCTTCAATTTTATTTCCTTTTCTGTTTATAATCTTCTCATATATCTATATCTTCCTCACCATCCTCAAGATCTCCTCAACCATTGGAAGACAGAAAGCCTTCTCCACCTGTAGCTCCCACCTCATTGTGGTCTGTACATATTATATCATATTAATTGCTAAGTATACGGTACCATCAAGAAAACAGTCATTAAATATGAATAAAATATTTCCCTGCTATATACTGCACTCACACTTTACTGAACCCCGTTATGTATAGTCTTAGGAACAAGGATATTAAATCTCTATAACTAAACTCACTGCTATAATGGTGTAAGATGTTTTTAAATGTATATTTTTAGGATTAAACTAGCAAAAGTGTGCCCGTTGGGGCCACAGCGGGTTTTTATGTGTTAATTTTATATAGTTTAATTTGCTGGAGTGTTAGTTACATATAGTGATTGAAATATATGTGTAATCTCCCGCACTTACAAGGCCCTCCATATCTAGGGTCGTCCTATCTAAGAATGACATTTTAAGTAATAATGCTGTTATTTTTTGTAGTTGTACATTATATGTATTGGATAATTTTTCCTAATGATAACTTCCCGAGCATTGGAGCCTTTCCTAGTAGTCCATTTCCAGGGGTAGTTTGCGGCTGGTTTGTGCGACTGAAAACCAGGCTCCCAGGCCCCGCCGCGAGGTTGGAGGCTCCGCGGGGCTTCCCACGGCACTTGGAGCCTTTCCCGGTAGTTCCATCTTCAGGGGTAGTTTGCGGCTGGTGCGGCGGAAAACGGAAAACCAGGCTCCCAGGCCCCGACGCGAGTGTTGGGAGGCTCCACGGCGACTTGGAGCATTCCCTGTAGTTCTGTCTTCCAGGGGGTGTGTTTGCGGTTGTTAGCTGCCGAAAAAACCAGGCTCCAGGCCCAGCCGCGAGTGTTGGGAAGCTCGCGGGGCTTCCCATCAGCACTTGGAGCCCCAGACCAGGCACTGTCAGTTGTATACATACAATACTGTTACACACATTGACTCCCTCTCCAGTTAATCCCCAGGCTCTCAAGCAGGACAGGCGAGTGTCTCAATATTAGCAACAGCAGGGATCGCCCACATTTCTATAGGCAATGCCTTCTCTCCAGTTAAACGGAACCACTATTGGCTTTTACTGGATCCGACCAATGTGGAAGGGCTTGTTTAGATGCTGTACTTTACAACACATTGCGGCGGAGTGAGTAAGGAGGAACCTGTGCTTGTTTTATGGGGTATTCCTATTGGCTGCTAAGAATACAGGTCGGCCACTATTACAGTAATGGGACATTTATAATATTGTACTAACCTGGAGAAGCTGATCATTGTGAGCACTGCGTGCTAACAGAATAGGAGAAAGAGATACAGAGAGAGGGAAAATTGACAGAGAGAGACAGACAGACAGACAGAGAGAGAGACAGACGAGAGAGAGGGACAGACAGACAGAGAGAAGACAGACAGAGAGAGAGACAGACAGAGAGAGAGAGACAGACGAGAAGAGAGAGACAGACAGGAGAGAGAGACAAACAGAGAGAGAGACAGACAGAGGAGAGACGGACAAACGAGAGAGAGAGAGACAGACAGAGACAGAGGGAGAGACAAAAACAGAGAGAGGCAGACAGAGAGAGAGGAGACAGACAGAGGGAGAGGAACAAACAGAGAGAGGGCAGAAGAGAGAGAGAGACAGACAGAGGAGAGACAAACAGAGAGAGGCAGACAGAGAGAGAGAGGACAGGACGAGGGAGAGACAACAGAGAGAGGCAGAAGAGAGAGACAGACAGAGGGAGAGACAGGACAGAGAGAGAGACAGACAGAAGAGACAGAGGGAGAGACAGACAGAGAGGAGAAGAGAAGACAGACGAGGAGAGAGGAAGAGAGACAAGACAGAACATATGGGAGACAAACAGAGAGAGAGAGACAGACGAGGGAGAGACAGAAGAGAGAGAGAGACAGACAGACAGAGAGGAGACCAAAACAGAGGAGAGACAGCCAGAGGAGAGAGACAGACAGAGAGAGCGAGACAGACAGAGAGAGAGAGAGGACACAGACAGAGGGAGAGACAAAGACGAGAGAGAGAGAGGAAAACAGAGAGACTGTTTTTCCCACTAAAGCAAAAAACTAATAACATTGACACTCTACCAGGCATATGAAGTAAACTTCCATTCAGGGGAAGTGTTCAGTAAAGCAGTGTGGTTTGCCAAACGCCCACCACTCCACACAACACATTGCATCAGGATGTGAAGCTCTCTCCCACAATGCAAGACAGCAGGATGTCATCTACACTTACTGGGAAAGCAAACTTTGTTTTGATTGGCCATTTAACTCGCACATGCTCAGTGTAAGTCTCTCCCCAATGCAATTAAGCTGGATATCATCTACACTTACTGGGAAAGCAAACTTTCTTTTGATTGGCCATTAACTCGCACATGCTAGTAAGTCTCTACCACAATTGCAATACAGCGGATATCATCTACACTTACTGGGAAAGCAAACTTTCTTTTGATTGGCCATTAACTCGCACCATGCTCAGTAAGTTTTACCACAATGCAAAGCTAAAGGATGTTACTGTGAAAGCATGCATTGCCTCAGGATGTGATGTAGTGCTACAGCAGCTGCAAGAAGCACACGTATTGGATAATAGGACAATAAGGAAATGACAGCAAAACTTCCATGCAGAATTGAATCAATTTGAGAGGGTGTCTATAGCTCATTTTGGAACAGTCATTCAATCGTGGGGAGATTCTGTATGTTAGTACTTTTTTTTTTTATTTTATGCCATTTTACACACTGTTTCACCACTATATATTTATTTGTACATATTAATAAACTAATTCATGTTATACCTTTTACATTAAATATGCACTGTAACTATGTAAATATATTTTAGCCTACCCCACCATACATAGTACAGTTCTAAAAATCAATGCAATCTCCACAAAATGGAAAAAAATTTTATATAAAGGAAGGATAGGCAATACACTGATTTGGGAAAATATTTAAATTTAATTCTATAAATTCTAGATTGTTATCTACAATTGTATGTACCAATCAATATTTTCACATGTGCAGGCTCTGACCAACTTATCATTTCTAACTTTTGTCTATGACCTAACTGCACTTCTGTGTATGTTTATATTCCATCTGGACAAACAGGTCTATCATCACTTTTGGAATGGTTTGAGGCCAATATGGAAAGGGAATTGGAAAAATTGCTCAGTAGGAATATAGCAAGGTATAATTTAATTGAAATGGTCACCCCAGTCATGAGAGGACTCCCACCTAGAGATTTTCTATAGTCACAATGTACACCACGCATTCACCAACAATGTTATCTATATTGGTATGCATTGTACATGCAGTAAGGATACTTAAGGTCAGATCCACGAACTTTGGTATAGATTAAATAGTGGGAAATAAACTCTAGCAGTCTTTAATATAGAAAATGGTACAGGTTTACTATTATGATTATGATGATTGAAACTTTTAAAATGTTATTGAAATTCAATAGGTTTCATGAAAATGCTATAGTGGTGGGCTGAATTTATCAGTGGGTCGATACTTTGCATGTAAAGGATTGCGGACTCTATCACGCTTGTGTAAGCATGGGGTCTTAGCAGGTTGGAAGGGTGTTGTAAACGCACTGTTTGGACTGGGACCTCTGCCTATGGAGCAATCATGTGCTAATGTGGAATGCCTACCTCTTCTGGCATGGAAATGAATGGCCAACTTCAATGGAAGGTCCCTTTTCACACCTCCCTCCTTCCCCAGCAGCGGGGTAGATACTCGATCAGTGTTTAAAGCGGACACTGCTATCCATTTGTGTAAGTCCTATTTGTGCATTTCCAAACAGCATGGTAACTAGAGATCTGCTAGATACCACATTTAACAGTTTTAAACAGCTGATCTAGTAAAGGTGAGTGTTTTCAGCTGTTAAAAACAGCTGATTGTGGTATTCAGCAGGCAGATCCATAGTTACACGCTATTTGAACGGCACAAATGGATATCAGTTGTAGTAAGTCTTGAAGGCTGTTACAGTCACCGGGGGCCACAAAACAACAGTTCGAAGGGACAGATTTGATTTCGACATGTGTGGATGTCAATCAAACGTGATATAGAATAGTCTGTAACATAATGTTACATTAAGCATTGCAAGCTTTAGCCTAAAATGTCCTCACCATAGGCCTTTAATTTAAAGTTCCAATGACTATTGTATGTGAACTCACTTTGATAAATTGTTTGGTTTATAAGATTTTGGCTATGAAAATCTTATAAACCAGTATAGTACAAGGATAAATTAAATAGCTATCAGCCCTTTTTACTTTAGGATTATACCAACTCACAATATACTCTATTACACATTTATATAACACATTTTCAGAATGGGATTATTTCCTTAAGTATTTAGGATGTTGGTGATTGTAAATTGCCTACTATATTTAGAATAATAATTAATAGGTATAGTGTAACTACTTTGTGTAACTACTTGTCTAAGATCTGAGATGTCTTTTTGGGTCAGTAATGTCTATACACTCTACATTCACAACTATCTCTATAGAAATCTACAGGTATATTTAAGAAGTTTTAACTCCCAATTAGAGACTCGTGGTGTAAAGGCGAAATTATAAAATTAAGATACAATCTTATAAAACACACATGTAATGTCTCAGATAGATGGAATTATTATACAACATTAACAATGTCCTTGTATATTTACCCCACCTTCTCAAAGAAAAACAGTGACACTGCTATTGCCATTCAGAACATATTGTATTTAAAGTTTGGGCAAGCGCTCACTTGGAAGCAGGAGATTACCTTTTGCGGGACTACTGAAGTATTGGAACCAGGGAATTTCGGAGGGGCAGAGCTAAACAGTCAACCAAACAGATCCAAGATGGTCAGAAAACTTTTAAAAACAGAAACAGTACCGTAGGCCTAGGAGGGGCATAGGAAAAATAATGGCAATATGTTTTTTTAATATTGCAAGCTTTCAAATAAACTTAACATTGTTTTAAAGCATACTTTCCTTTAGCAGGACCACAACTGCACAAAGAAAATGGAATAGGTACCATTAGAGTCATTATCTTTTGCTAGGAAAAACAATGTCAGTAAAATCTGTTGTATTAATCTTGTATGCTTCAAGAAGACTATCAACAATTCACTCGGTTGGTATATAAATCTGTATAGAAAGTTTGTACATAAAGAAAACTTTATATTTTTATAGAAACTTAATAAAAACAAGAAAAAAGTAATAAATCAGGCAGTAACTACTTTGTATTGTTATATCAGAAGTAAACCAGGGGATTTGAACACTGTGACTTCTTGGGCAGTATAATGCTAAAAACATAAAAATGAAAACCTTCTTAGTTACAGAAAATATACTTGTATAAAGCAAACTTACTGCAGAAGAATCTTACAATGATAGGTTTCTGAGAGAAAAGCGGTCACATTAGGATTTTTAAAAAAAGGTTTAGTTGACCTTTAAATAACGGGAAATGTATAATAGCTAATATATATGACACATAAAAAGGTCAATTGAAATGTACTATAATATAATATAGATATAGTGAATTATTTTAAGACTTTTTTGACGATGCATGGCGCTTGTTGCCAACCATTAGATAAAGATTATAGATAATATTCCAAATCTCAAATATGTTATGCTCTTCAATACCAAAGTATCTTCAACGTTCTCTGCAATACCACAATCTTCAACGTTCTCTCCACCTTTAGGCAATCCCCCATTTGCCAGAGTGCTTGGCATGCCTCACTGGGCATTTTGCCAGGCTAGGGATATTCAAGTAGAGTGATGCAAACTAGGCAGAATTGGGCACTGCCAGCTGGGAAAACTGGCATTTTCCAGGGTACATAATTGCCACAGATTCTTGTACAAGTCAAATTGAGAAAGCCAGTCGGGGGTGACTAGCGAAATGTCTTCAACAACTAAATTCAAGTCCAGTGATCTAATTGAATACAACAGATACACCATAACCTGGATGAATGGAGAACTTACACAAGCATACAGGTATTACTTGTATTATAATATTGAGAATTTATACGGGATTAATACATTACTGTAGTTCTGATTGGTACGGGATACTTTATAATATTGAGAATTATGGGATATACACTATTAGTTGGTTGTACAGGTATACTATAAATATGAGAATTACGGGTTATTAATACATATACTGTAGTTCTGGTTGGTACGGGGGATACTTATAATATTGAGAATTACTGGTTTAATACACATACGTAGTTCTGGTGGTCAGGGGATACTTATAATATTGAGAATTACTGGTATCTAATACAATACTGTAGTTCTGTGGTTGTACAGGTATTAGACTATATAATATTGAGAATTACGGTATATATACATATAGAGTTTTGGTTGGTACGGGGACTACTATATAAATTGAGAATTTACCTGAGTATTAATACAAACTGTAGTTCGGTTGGGACAGGGATAACTATAATACATATTGAAGGTTTACTAAGGTAGATTTGCTACATACTACTAGTGCTGGTTGGTACAGGGATATTGATATAATATTGAGAATTACTGGTATTATATAGATATTGTAGTTTTGGTGGTACGGGGATACTATTAATATTGAGAAATTACTGTATTAATTACATTACTGTAGTTCTGGTTGGTATGTCACGGGAACTATACTAATATAAAGAATATGGTTTATTAAGAAATATCTGTAGTCTGGTTGGGTAACAGTACTACAGGGATATTATAATTGAGAATTACTGGTATAATACATATATGTAGTTCTGGTGGCATGGGGATATATATAGATATAAAATACTGGTATTATATAATGTACTGCATAGTACTATGTATGATCCAGGGATAGCTTTTTTGTTGCCAATTTAAAGTCTTTTTGCCTTCCTCAGCTGGAGAATATAAAGGTTGGACTAGATGGACTATGTCTTTATACAACCTCCAAACTATGTTACTATGTAACTGTTAGAGGACATTATGGAGTACGGTTATCAAGGTTGGACTAGATGGAGGTATGCCTTGTATAATTATCCAAGACTATGTTTACTATATTAACTGATATAGATATTATAGGTCTGGGTATAAAGGTAGACTAGGTGAAGTATGGTTTAACAATTTCCAAATTATTACATGTTTAACTGTTATACAGATATATAGAGAGGGTATAAATGTTGGATCGATGACGTAGTCTTCATCAACCATCCATTACTATGTTACTATGTAACTGTTAGAAAGACATTATAGGTATGGTATAAGTTGGACTAGATGGACGTATGCTTCTCTACAACCTCCAATACTATGTTATATCTACTGTTATACAGATACTATAGGTAGGGTATAAAGGTTGGACTTGGATGGACGTATGTCTTCATACAACCTCCATACTATGTTACTATGTAGACGGTGACCAGTATTATGGGGTAGGGAATTATGTTGGGAAGATTGAACTAAATTATACTGTAGTGTGGTTGATCCAAACAATTGATTGCATTGAGTCTTTTTTGCTCTCCATGTAGGGTTCAAGAGGAGACTATAGGTGGACTAGATGGATGTATGTTTTCTAAACCCACAATAGATGTTATATGTATAGTGTTAGACAGACATTGGGTAGGTAAAAGGTGGGTATAAATGTGTTTACTAGGTGAATGTTTTACAACCTCCAACACCATGTTACTAGTACAGTTATACAGACAAGATGGGTAGGGTATAAAGGTTGGACTAGCGGACGTTCGTAAACTCCATACGAATGTTACTGATGTAACATGTAACAGCACATTATGGGTTGGTATGGGACGTTAAGGTTGGACGTAATAGTACGTATTGTCTTTGTAACAACCTCCAAATGTTATATGTACTGTTAATGTTATAAGACATTATGGTAGGGTATAAAGGTGTGGACAGATGGACGTATGTTTATACAACCTGTTCGTCACTGTTCAAGAATAGTGTAGGCTATAAAGGTTGACGAATGACGGATGTTTATACAGACCCATAATTATGGAGTGAGAGGACAAGGGTTGTGGACGTTGAGATGGACGTATGTCTTTATAAAACTCAATTACTTGTACTGATGGTAAACTGGTATCTACAGAATTATGGTAGGGTATAAAAGGTTGGACTAAATGGAGTATGTCTTATAACAACTCCACTACTATGTTACTATGAATTTTATACAGACATTATGGTTCGGGTTTATAAAGGTTGGCACGTAGAGATGGATGTCTTCATACAACCTACATTACTATGTTACTGTAAATGTTAGACAAGACATTAGGGTTCGGGAAGTAATGGTGGACTAGATAGACGTATGTCTTTAGAACAACCCTCAAATACTATGTACTAGGGTAACTGTTTATAAGACATTCTGGGTTAGGGTATAAAGGTTGGACTAGATGGAGTAGTGTCTTTATACAACACCGCCAATACTATGTACTAGGAAACGTTATACAGGACCTTAGGGATGAGGGTATAAGGTTGATAGATAGAGTGATGCTTTATACAACCTACAATACTATGTACTGTGTAACTGTTAGACAGACATATGGGTGGGAATTAATGTTGGACTAGATGGACGTATGTTTTATACCACCGCCAATACTATGTTACTATGTAACTGTTATACAGGACATTAGGTAGGGTATAAAGGTTGACTAGATGGACGTATGCTCCCTGTATATGGGTAGGGTATAAAGGTTGGACTAGATGGACGTATGTCTTTATACAACCTCCAATACTATGTTACTATGTATCTGTTATACAGACATTATGGGTAGGGTATAAAGGTTGGACTAGATGGACCGTATGTCTTTATCAACCTCCAATACTATGTTACTATGTAACTGTTATACAGACATTATGGGTAGGGTTTAAGGTTTGGACGTATGTCTTTATACAACCTCCAATACTATGTTACTATGTAACTGTTATACAGACATTATGGGTAGGGTATAAAGGTTGGACTCGATGGATGGATGTCTTCATACAACCTCCAATACTATGTTACTATGTAACTGTTCTCAGACATAGGGGGGTTAAAGGTGTGGATTGATGGACGTAGTCTTTATACAACCTCCAATACTATGTTACTATGTAACTGTTATACAGACATTATGGGTAGGGTATAAAGGTTGACTAGATGGACGTATGTCTTTATACAACCTCCAATATATGTTACTATGTAACTGTTATACAGACATTATGGGTAGGGTATAAAGGTTGGACTAGATGGACGTATGCTTTTATAACAACCTCCAATACTATGTTACTATGTAACTGTTATACAGACATTATGGGTGGGGTATAAAGGTTGGACTAGATGGACGTATGTCTTTTACAACCTCCATAATATGGTTACTATGTAACTGTTATACAGACATTATGGGTAGGGTATAAAGGTTGGAGTAGAGAACGTATGTCTTTATACAACCTCCAATACTATGTTACTATGTAACTGTTATACAGACATTATGGGTAGGTAGGTATGGTACGGTTGGAATAGATGGACGTATGTCTTTATACAACCTCCAATACTATGTACTATGTAACTGTTATACAGACATTATGGGTAGGGTATAAAGGTTGGACTAGATGAAGGTTGTCTTTATACAACCTCCAATATATGTTACTATGACTGTATACAGACATTATGGGTAGGGTATAAGGTTTTGACTAGATGGACGGATTGTCTTTATACAACCTCCAATATTAGTTACTATGTAACTGTTATAACAAGACATTATGGGTAGGGTATAAAGGTTGGACTAGATGACGTATGTCTTTATACAAACTCCAATACTATGTTATATGTAACTGTTATACAGACATTATGGGTAGGTATAAAGGTTGGACTAGATGGACGTATGTCTTTATACAACCTCAATATTATGTACTATATGAACTGTTATACAGACATTATGGTAGGGTATAAGGTTGGACTAGATGGACGTATGTCTTATACACCTCCAATATATGTTACTATGTACTGTTATACAGACATTAGGTAGGGTATAAAGGTTGGACTAGATGGACTATGTCTTTATACAACCTCCAATACTATGTTACTATGTAACTGTTAGACAGACATTATGGGTTGGGAATTAATGTTGGACTAGATAGACGTATGTCTTTGTTCAACCTCAATTACTATTTTACTATAGAAACGTGTTAAAATGAACCTGAAAGTAAAAATAAAGCTTCTGTAGTAAAATATTTTCCATATTTCATATTGGTGTAC
>JAACNH010000024.1:137536-450819 GCA_019447015.1 Hymenochirus boettgeri
AGTAGAAATCAATAATAGATTGTTTTAACCGGCAGTGTCTGCCAGTAAATCAAGGAAAATGTATTTAAACCCACAGTTTGCATTATAAAATATATTGGTTATTTTCCCTTTTCATTTGAGCTGGGCACTGAGCTGGTCTCTATGGATTTGTGTACTTTATTCTCCATAGGAAACCTAGAGGAATGTATAGAAATGGGGAACGTGAAATTATTTCATAGAAGCTTTGACCTTGTAATCCTCTTAACAACTGTGTCACTTAAATCGCTCTATGAACTGCCAACATCACAGGTTAAATTCGTACAGGTAACGAGCCAATAATTCCCTTAATGTAATTTATACAATAATACAGGAATTCCACTAAATTGCATTTTATAAAAATACATACTGTAGATGGAAGATTTTTTTTCACCTAAAACCCAATTAGTAAATTTCATCAAATCATTTTTAAGGAATTTTAACTTTACACTTTCATAAAGGATTGCTGTTGAATTATAATCTACTGTAGCATCTGAATTTCTTAGAAAGAATCTTAATTAGTGACAGACATTAGGACAATACTAGGTGGTGCTTGGAAATTCACTCCATACCAGTGTTCCTTTTTATCCTTATGGAACCCTTGGAAAATGTATATTCTCAGGAAACCTTCATAAAAACAATTATTACTTATATTATTTATCTCTCAGACGTCAATACACCAAAACACACAATCATACAAAACATTGATAATTATATTAAAAAACAGTTTCTGTCATCCCTTATGAACCCCAATGTATTCTCTCACAACGACCCCTGGTTGGAAACATGCTTCCATACACTCTGTTAATGGATTCAGTATTTAACCATGATCATTTGTCTACATATAATACCAAGTAGCCAGAGTTCCTTTTCAGCTTGATCTGCTCATCCTTACACAACATATTCACTATAAAGACGGTTTCTCTAAATGTCTCATTCCAAAAATACACATTTTAAATGAAATGTTCTGCAGATTAAGACAAAACTACTTTGTGTGTTGAATTTTCACAGTCCACATGCACAACTAATTCTCTTGTTTATCCTTTTGGACATACATGAAAAAAAAACATAGATATAGAAAAACACTGGAAAACACATTTGGATGAACTTTGTAATAATTATGGTACATGCAGTATTTGAACCTGTACAGTGTGTATTGTAATGTTTTTGATATTGAACATCACCAGAATCACAGACATCATTCTAGTAGGATTCCAGGTTCCTCATAACTCAACGATATTTGGTTTTTCTTTCTACTTATTCTATACATTATAAATAATTAGTAACCTCTTGATACTGTTTTGTTTCTGAAGAACAACATCTCCACAATCCCATGTATTATTTCCTTTGCCATCTGTCCTCAACTGACATTTTCCTTTCTAGAGCGTCGTACCAAACTTACTCTGTGCCCTACTCAATGATGGACAACCCATGTCTCTCTATGGCTGCACGGGCAGCTTTTTTGCACTGGTTTCTCTTCACGGCAGTGGAATGTTTTAATTACATCATGTCTTATGATCGATACTTGGCATCTGTAACCCTTACACTACATTAGATAATGAACGTTTCATCGTATACATTTAATTACCTGGTCTTGGATGTTGAGCTTACTTATCTGTCTAGTTATTATCTCTCAAATGTTTCCATTGGAAATCTGCGGGAGTAATATACATAGACATATCTATTGTGATTTGTCTCCCCTTCTGGACATTTCATGTGAAAATACATTTATGTTGGAAATTTAGTAAACTGTATTTCCATACCTACAATTGTATTTCCTTTTCTGTTTATAATCTTCTCAATATCTATATCTTCCTCACCATCCTCAAGATCTCCTCACCATTGGAAGACAGAAAGCCTTCTCCACCGTAAGCTCCCACCTCATTGTGGTCTTACATATTATATCATATTAATTGCTAAGTATACGGTACCATCAAGAAGACAGGTAGTAAATATGAGTAAAATATTCTCCCTGCTATATACTGCAGTCACACCTTTACTGAATCCTGTTATTTACTGTCTTAGGAACAAGGATATAAAATCATCTATAACTAAACTCACTGCTATAATGGTGTAACATAGTAATTGAGGTGAATAAAGACATGTGTATATAATTCCACCTTTTCACAATCCTTTTTAACCTTACCTAAACAGTTAACCCAAAGGACAGGAGGAAGGCAAAAAAAAAAAACAGATAAAAAAAGAGGAGGGATTCCTTCCTGACTCCAAATGGCAATCAGAAAGTATCCTGGATAAACCAGAACTACAGTATATGTATTAATACCAGTGTTCTCAATATTTTTTAGTTAAAACTTAACTATCTAGCCACTTAAAGCTATTCAATGAACTTGCCATTACCATATCTGCTGGAAGACAGTTCCACAGTTTCACCGTTCTCACTGAAAGAAACCTTTCCTAACCTGAAGATGAACTTCTTTTCTTCCAACTTAAAAGATGTCCACGTGTCCTCTGATATGACCTATTAGTGAACAATGCATGGAGAGTTTATTGTATGGCCCATTAATATATTTGTAAAGGTTATCATATCCCCACACAAACGTCGTTCTCCAAGTAAACAGCCAACTTGTCTAATCTGCCTGCATAGTCTAACCCCTCCATTCCCCTATTATATTGAGTTGCCTTCTCTGAACTGCTTCCATTTCCAAGATGTCCCTTTTGTATAGGGATTCAAAACTGCACCGCATATTCCAAATGAGGCTTACCACACTGCCTGTAAAAAGGGAGAAAATATTTTTCTCTCTTGAATCTATTCCCCTCTTTATACAGACAATATCTTGCTAGCTCTAGCTGTTGCTAACCTGGCATTGTTGTACAGCTAAGTCTGCTATCTACCAGAACCCCCAAATCTTTTCCCATTACAGGTCACTTAACACAGAGTTTATTTATGGTGTAGGGGCACAGGGATTATTAAAATCCAAATGCATCACCTTAATTATCAACATTGAATCTCATCTGCCATTCTGCTGCCCATTTTGATCAATTATCTAGGCTGCTTGCAGCACTTGCACATCATTGGAAGTCCAAGCTCTGCGTAGTTTAGGTCATCAGCAAACACAGAGGACCTTGTCTAAATGCCCTTCTAAGTCATTCTATAAACAGATTAACACAGATGGGCCCCAGTACCGACCCTGAGGGGCCCCATTAGAACTTTACCCCACATAGAGTTTAGCTCCAGTAAGGTCATTATTAAAAGAATATTGTTAGAATTAACTAATTTAGAAATTATTTAAAGGGGAACTGTGGTCTCCAAAACAGCGAGCCAGGTAGTAAATATAAATAAAATATGTATGTATGGCTTACTTGTAGATATGTGTGGTCCGGGTGCATATCCCTGAAGTTCTTCGCTTCTCTGGATGATACCGGAGACTATTACAGATGTACATGTAACTTACGTATAACTAGTCAAACAGTGGTGTGGTATTATAGCAAATCACCACTGGCTTACGCCGTGAACCAAATCGAAGATATGGTATAAGTTTGCAGATAACGTACACATCAAAGCAGTATGGCAAGAAAAACAACTCACCGCTGCTAAATGGTGGTCGGGTGCAGTCCACCCAGACCTTCGCTGGATCCGCAATCAATGAAACAAACAAAAGCAAGACCGACTGCTGGTGTACCTTGAAGGAAAAAACGCCACCTTGGAAAGGATATTGATTTAAAAGGCTTTCTTTATTATATAGTCCACAACGGATCAGGTTAAAACGCCCTAACGCGTTTCGGACTCTTATCATAGGTGGGGGAGTTGCCGACGACCATCTTAATTTATAAAGTTATAGCAGCACTGCATCTATAGCGAGCAGCACTCACAACATAACTCTAGGAAAGAGAAGCAAACATCGGGAGCGGATCGCTCCGAACACCAGGAATCAGTCTCCCTCACCAGTGAGTCTCTGATAAAGCGGGAGGAAACGCGTGAAACACGTAAGACCACTGCTTGGTTGCACCTCCATTGTTTTGGCATAGCATTTTAATGAATATGTGTGTGGTTTGAATAAACGAAATTGAATAAACCCCGCCGTGACTGATTCCTGGTTCCTAGTATCGTGAGACTCGTCTGAAGTCTCGTTCTGGGAGAAAGGTCTGACACCGGGATACAGCCCAATGTGGTTTGCCACACAGCTACCGTTGGTGAGCGTCCTGGTCCGGTCCCTGTCCTGTATTGATTTCAACATAACTCTACTGGTCCAGTCAGGAAAGGGCTGTAACTGCTCGCGCCTAGAAGCATTAAACCTTACCATTAAGTCCTGAAATTGGCTGAACTGTTGCAAGGAACCACCAGTTGGTGTAGAGAGACACTGCTTATAAAGTATGACTCGCAAAACTCCCCAACTCTAGTAGGAGCGCCAACCCTTAAAAGCATGCAAAGCAATGACAATATGAAACAGCTAAAAACTGCAACTAAAACTGCAACTCCTAAACAACTAACAACTGCACTCCTCCACTAAAACTCCTAAACAGTAACTGCAACTCCTAACACTAACTTGCAAATCCTAAACATAAGCACTCTTTAAACACTAACTGCAACTCCTAAACACTAACTGCACTCACTAAACAGTAACTGAACTCCTAACACTAACGTCCTAACACTAACACAACTCCAACTCCTAAACTCAATAACGGCAACTCTAAACACTAACTGCAACTCCTAACACATAACTGGCAACTCCTAAACAGTAACTGCACTCCTAAACACTAACTGCAACTCCTAACAGCGCCTGCAACTCCTAAACAGTAACTGCAACTCTAAACACTACTGCCATCTAAACAGTAACTGAAACTGCCTAAACACTAAACTGAACTCTAAACTAAACTCAACTCCTAAACAGTAACTGCAACTCCTTAACACTAACTGCAATCCCTAACATAACTGCAACTCCTAACAACACTAACTTGCAACTCCTAAACAGTAACTGAACTCCTAACACTAACTGCAACTCCTAAACACTGAACTCAACGGTCCTAAACACTAACTGCAACTCCTAAACAGTAACTGCAACTTCAACACTAACTGCAACTCCTAAACTAACTGCAACTCCTAAACAGTAAACTGCAACTCACCTAAACAGTAAACTGCTAACCCTAAAACACTAACGCACCAACTACACTAAACAGCTAACGGCAATCCTAAACACTCTGCAACTCAAAACAGTAACTGCAAACTCCTAAACACTAACTGCAACTCCAAAACCAGTAACCTGCAAATCCTAAACACTAACTGCAAACTTACTAAAACACAACGCAACTCCTAAACACTAACTGCAACTCCTAAACATCACTGCAACTCCTAAACACAACTGCAAACTCCTAAACACTAACTGACAACTCCTAAACAGTAACGCAACTCCTAAACACTAACTGCAACTCCTAAACACTAACTGCAACTCCTAACACAGTAACCGCAATCCTAAACACTAACTGCAACTCCTAACAGTACTGCACTCCTAAACACTAAACTGCAACTCCGAAACACTAACTGCAAACTCCTAAACACTAACTGAAAATTCCTAAACACTAACTGCAACTCCTAAACACTAACGCACAACTCCTAAACACTAACTGCAACTCCTAAACACTAACTGCAACTCCTAAAACACTAACTGCAACTACTAAACAGTACTGCAAAATCCTCTAAACACTAACTGCAACTCTAAACAGTAACTGCAACTCTAAACCTAACTGCAACTCCCTAAACACTCAACTGCAACTCCTAAACAGTAACTGCAACTCCTAATCACTAACTGCAACTCCTAAAACAACTAACTGAACTCCTAAACACTAACTGCACCCTCCTAAACACTAACTGCAACTCCTTAAACACTAACTGCAACTCCTAAACACTAACTGCACCAACTCCGAAACAGTAACTGCAACATCTACTAAATCAACTCAAACAGTAACATACTAGTAGTACAAAAACTCTAAGAATGTGATACTGACCTCCAGAGCAAAAGTAAAGAAAACTATGAAGAGAACAATTAATACGTAGAAACACTAAACCACCCTACATGGTAGAAGAAAATGTCTGGATCGAAAACCAAGCAAAGAGAAAGGTGACAGGTAGTAATAAAGAAATATATTATTTAATAATAATAAAGACACAGCCATATAAAGCTCGATCTGAAATGCCCCTCAGGTAGTGATGCCGAGTCAAAAGGAATTTACTCTATATTTACAAAAACAGTGTATATCTCCATGAATTCCGAGGGGATGTCTAGTGTCTAATAAGAATAACCACGTGCGCCGTTGTGCTGCAGTAAAGGGGGTGAAATGGTCCCCATTCTTCACTGTAGATACCTGAGTGAAGCCGAGCCGCATTTTTATAGTTATAATCTTCTTTATCCGTTCTCTACGTAAGACATGTTCTAGCTACAGGGCTCTAACGTTATATTCTTGTGTCCATCATCATGTTACATGACTCCTGTTCTTGTAGGTGGCGTGTGGGGCAACACCATACTGATTGTGGCAGCCCTCACGTGAGCAAGTGGACCACATGCCTGGTGTTTTTATCTAAATCAACCATTTCCCATTATAGAGCCTTTTCAACACTCTACCCTTTTGGATATAATATACACTCAACTCTATTAGTACCACAGGGGAGTACCCTTGTATTTACAACTAGATATTTCTCATAAATCTCAAAATTACTTGGGGACAGATACATTGTTTGGATCTTGTTCTTAAATCGGTAGGTACACCTCTTGATAAACTTATATCGCATTATACTGGGTGCTATACTTGAGTTGTAACAGTATACTCCCTTAAATCCTTTGTCTCTTTCTTATTTTTGATGGGGCCTGTTGCTTTGATGAGTATAAAACCTTTTCACTGGATAAGATCTTTCCTGTCCGGTTCTACCTCCTTCTCTCTGGGCCTTTCTGGCCCTTTTGGAGGAGCTTCCTCTTAAGCCTCCTCTGCAGAAAGCCTATCTGTCTGGTTTTGTCTGATTTTCCTATATGACTCATCAGTAGAAACAGTTCCTTCTTATACTTAGATACTGTCTATGGTAATTGCACTAATCAGTGGGGAAGTTGATTCGAGCCGGCCCTCAATAGTACGATTACATGCTCAAGGTTTCTAAAATCTTCATTCAGATACAGTGCCTTCTATGGAAGGTTGAGGTCAAAGTATTGACTTCACAAGTCCATGCTGTACGTAAACATGATGTATCTATATATTCAGGGATTCAACTAAAAGTTGCTATCATTATATGGTGCTAATTTTGCCCCAACCAATCAGATCTTATTTAACATTTAAAAGCTAACATTGATTGTTGGGGCACAATTAGCACCCATTTTAAACAGTAAGACTTTATTGAATAACCCTGATAATCGTTTATAGAAAATAATACGTTTCTCAAAATCCTGCTTTTTGTACTCTCTCCTAACCCATATCAGATTACATCTATTATCTACGATACCCACTTCTACAACGGAGGGATGGTCCTGATGGAAATTGGGGGTGGGAAGAGAACAGTTATTCTCCAACCACCCCATGAACAGATTGGCATAGTGTCGGTGCAATTTGACACCAATAAGATGCCCACCAGCATTGGAGGAATAAACGGGTGCCATCGACATATGAAAATTGTTTGAGAAGATATTTAAGGGAATCACTATATGAAACTCTTTTTGTTCTGTTACTTTATATGCCCATAAGTGTAAGATGATCTGACTGCTGACTATTTGGATTAAACTGATAGTAATCTAAGAATACAGTCAAGAACAAAGGGCTGCAACAGCAATTTGATGAGTCTGCGACAGACCCTTCGTCATGGACTGGATCCTGCACAATGGGCGCTGCGACCCTGGAGGGGGACGTGTCCTGCTTTTTTGGTGGACCTTTAGTGCCATATGGAATAAGGGATGGATAAAATCTCTAGATTCTTTCCAGATAAAGCCCTACTCCATACCCTCTGCACTTCTCTGTAGAAGAGTTTTCTTCTCTGTGGGGTCTCTATCTAACTCGTTTATATGTAAGGGGATTCTTGAGTTGCTTTCATGGCTTCCTTCTTTAGTCCCTCATTGTCAGGATGACCACCCCCCCCTTATATCCGTTTTACGTAATACTATTGTGCGATCTATGTCACCATAGCTCTTCATGGGCTACTTCTCTCTTCCCCTTAATCGATTATTCTATTTTATGTTTGTTATAATACACCTTGGGGAACAAGATCCTTCAGATTCTAGGTCTGCTTGCAGCACTTGCACATCATTTGACAGTTCCCAAGATTCTGCAAGTTTTAGTGTCAATCAGCAACACACGAGACCTTGCTCTCAATTGCCCCTTTTAAGTCAGTTATAAACTAGCATTTAAACAGAAGGGCCCCAGTTACAGAACCCTGAGGCACTCCGCTTAGAAACTTTAGCCCACATAGATGTAGCTCATGTAGTTTAAGCATTTAAAAGCAGATGTTAGAATTAACTAATAAAGAAAATTATTAAAGGGGAAACGTGTGGTCTTCCCAACAAGTTCAATTTTAAAACGAAAGGCCAGTTTTCCTACCTTTAAAAAAGCCATCAATCCCCCCTCTAACGTGCTCTTCACAGCCCAAGATATTATATGCAGTATATAGAAATATATATCATATGTAAAGATAAGAAGTCCTGGTACTCAGGGATTTTCCCCAAACGAATTAACGTTATTGTGTCACATCACAGGCAACGTTTCGGCCTCTTCTTCCCTTCTGCAGAGAGTCTATGCAGATTGGTGGCAACCCCCTCTTCTCCCTGAAGAAAAAATTCATAGATGTAATATGGACTTTTGCCTTTATGGCTGCCGGACAAGGGCACTTTGTGAAAAGTGAGCTCCTTCTAGGTATCTCAAGTCTCCTACTAGAAGAGTGAACACTCAACACTTTCCTGCCAGTCACTTTTGTTTTCCATTTCCTCTAGCTTGGCATCCCACTTGGCCTTCCCTTTTTTCATCTGCAGTCAGCCTCTAAGGGTCCTGGATTATAGACAATCAAACCTTCTGCCTCAGAATATCTACCTTGAGTGTCCTATTCCTGTTGGCATATCCCATCAAGAACCGTTTATCATTCTCGTGATTCAAAGCCATCTGCCCCACTGACCTCGGACTTCCTTGGGCTCCGATTACACAACCCTTTTATAGACTGCTCTATATGAACTTTACGTCTTTGGAGTCCTTTCTGTTTTGTAATTACTTCCTACTTCCCTATTCAATGTCCGCCATAAAATGTGAAATAAACCCGCTATGGAATCTCCCTGAAGTTCCTTACTTTCTGTGTTTTTCTGTAAAAAACAGCTGAGATGTACCGGTATAAGTAGAAATTAGAAATCAATAATAGATTGTTTTAACCGGCAGTGTCTGCCATTTAAATCAAGTAAAATGTATTTAAACCACAGTTTGCAATTAATAAATACATAATATACCTTAGTTCTGTTTGGTTACGTGGTATTCTCTTACCTATATAATATTGTGAATTACTAGTTATAATACATATACTGTAGTTCTGGTTGGTACAGGGATACGATATCATATTGAGAATTACTGGTATTAATACATATAATGTAGTTCTAGTTGGTACGGGAATACTATATATTATTGAGAATTACTGGTATTAATACATATACTGCAGTTCTGGTTGATCCAGGGATACTTTCTGAGACAGGAAGGAATTTTTCTTTCTGGATCACCTGTTAGATATGGTTAATGAGAAGGCTATAAAGATTGGACTTAGACTTTATTCAAAATCCATTACTATGTTACTTTGTAACTGTTAGACAGACATTATGGTTAGGGTATAAAGGTTGGACTAGATGGACGTATGTCTTTATACAACCTCCATTACTATGTTACTATGTAACTGTTAGACAGACATTATGGCTAGGGTGTAAAGGTTGGACTAGATAGATGTATGTCTTTATGCAACCTCCATTACTATGTTACTATGTAACTTTTAGACAGACATTATGGGTAGGGTGTAAAGGATGGATTAGATGGACGTGTGCCTTAATTCAACCTCCATTACTATGTTACTATGTAACTGTTAGACAGACATTATGGGTAGGGTGTAAAGGTTGGACTAGATGGACGTGTGTCCAGAGATGGATTAAAATCATATGGGGCCCAAGGCAGTGCCATCATTTAGGGCCCCCTTTTTTGCTACATATATTGTATAGACCGGTTTTTGTTACTGCTTCTGAAGCTGGGCCCCCAGAAATTTCCCAGGCCCTAGGCAGGTGCCTAGGGTTGCCTTGTGGATAATCCTGCTCTGCGTGTGTCTTTATGCAACCTCCATTACTATGTTACTATGTAACTGTTAGACAGACATTATGGGTAGGGTGTAAAGGATGGATTAGATGGACGTGTGCCTTAATTCAACCTCCATTACTATGTTACTATGTAACTGTTAGACAGACATTATGGGTAGGGTGTAAAGGTTGGACTAGATGGACGTATGTCTTTATACAACCTCCATTACTATGTTACTATGTAACTGTTAGACAGACATTATGGGTAGGGTGTAAAGGTTGGACGAGATGGACGTGTGTCTTAATTCAACCTCCATTACTATGTTACTATGTCTGTGCTGCCCAAGTATTCTTAGTATAAAAAAATAAATAAGACATAGTAAATGGTGACATCATCACTAGCTATTTGCATAAAGGGGTGGAGCTATGACTCATCACTGCACAGTTGGTATTGATAGAAGCACAAAGCCTAAAGCTGGCCATACATAGGCAGATATTAGATAGATTTGAGATATCTATCTAATGTCTAAAGACCACATTGTACATGCAGCGATTTTTATCTTGAGATGTTCCTATCTGACCCATTCATTTTGTCATCTCAAATTGCATTAAAGAACGGGCTAGGCAGTTCTTAGATTGGACATTTGTCTTATGAGAGATTTGACATCTGTCTAATGTGTAAATAGTGTATGGGCACCTTAAGGTGCAATGACATAAATAATATAGTAGGGGGAGCAGTAAAGGTCCCTGTCTGCCTTGAAAAGCAAAGCAGAGAGATGAAAGGGACAGCTGGGGGGAGGAGCCAATAACAAGGCCCAGCGTGTGTATATAGACTTTACTTAGTTTTAGTTAGTGAAGAAGCCCCCCCCTGACCGGCCCCTTTCTCCTTTCTAAGATCCCTGATGGCCTTTACTATTGGGATATCGAGACATGGTAAAGGAAATATAATAGACAAAACGTATACACATTTTGACACTCCTGGCCATACAATATTTATCGGACATCACCTTTTGACTATGCTCTAACAACGCAGGGTTAACTATAACATATGGTACATTGGTACCTATAATCAAAGTTTAATCTAACCCTGCATACTTTTAAAATAACAAGACAAAAGCTCTCTCCCTAACATCTAGTTAACTTGGTTCTAGTAAATGTTTGATGGGACTTTTGATGGGGATGTGGGGACTTATAGTAACTAGATGGGGTTATATAGTGGATAATGCACCCCCAACTGTAAATTATAAGTATATTAGAAGTCACCGAGGAGTTCTGTGACCATATAAAAGCACGAGGCCGCAGGCCGAGTACCTTTTATACAGGGCACATTATTTATATAATAATTATATATGATTATTATTTTATATATATATCCTTATAATTTACAGTTCGGGTGCATTATTTATTATAACCTACCCCTTTGTGGCTTCTGGTTTCCTTCTCCTGGAACTGTAAGATTATATGGCTATAATCTTACAGTTCCACCCATAGAAATCCACTACAGGGGTAGGTTATAATTTCAATAATCCCACGCTAATACTTCATCTCTATAAATATGATATGATGAGTAATATGATGTTGCCACTTCTATATGGTTTGATCATTGAAAAACCCTGTTTATATATTCAGTTATATCTACAATTGAAGCACAGAGCTTCCCAAGTATTGTTTATGTTTGGAGGCTTTCTAGGAATTTCCTTACAACTGTGTTTTAGTATTATCTTCCTCTCTCCTTACTGAAACACACTAAACTCTGTGATACTAAACACTGAGGATGAGGCGAAGTTAACACCATGTGGATTGAAAAACCGCTACCATCAGCGCCATACCCACAGGACCCCCATTATCACCTTCATACACAATGTATGTTCTATAGACAAACCAAATTTGTTTAACTTTAGAATGTATTGATACAAATCCTATGCTTTCTACTAATATTTAGAAAGAGGCTATTATGTTAATTAGACCCCTATCCTAAACAAAGATAGCATGGCATTATTTAAGGTTTAAGAACTCTCCTGGTTCCTAAAATGCGGACCACCGCCCTTCAGGCGTCCCACCCCCCGTTAGGTGGCAATATCTTGCCACATAGATATATACAGTAATTGATGATTGCAGACATGTAGATGTCTTCTCCCCTTAATTTTGGTTATATATTATTTTCCTTTACTTATATTTTTGTTATAATTGTAATTCCAACTGTATCCATTTGAGTGCCAATTCCAATCTTCACAGACTGTCTAATAAGATTTGCTCTCTGTTCCCCAAGCTAAAGACTCTCAATAACCCGAAACGAGAAGACGACTGGCTCCCTCTGGATCCTAGCTTACACAGGGATGGTAAGTGTTCACTGTTTCTGTAATACTGCATTTCTGGTTGGTACAGGGATACTATATAATTTTGAGAATTACTGGTATTAATACATATACTGTAGTTCTGGTTGGTACAGGGATACTATATAATATTGAGAATTACTGGTATTAATACATATACTACAGTTCTGGTTGGTACAGGGATACTATATAATATTGAGAAGTACTGGTATTAATACATATACTGTAGTTCTGGTTGGTAAGGGGATACTATATATTATTGAGAATTACTGGTATTAATACATATACTGTAGTTCTGGTGGATAAAGCGATACTATATAATATTGAGAATTACTGGTATTAATCCATATGCTGTAGTTCTGGTTGGTACAGGAATACTATATAATATTGAGAATTACTGGTATTAATACATATACTGTAGCTCTGGTTGGTACAGGCATACTATATAATTTTGAGAATTACTGGTATTAATACATATACCGTAGTTCTGGTTGGTACGTGGATGCTATATAATATTGTGAATTACTAGTTATAATACATATACTGTAGTTGCTGGTTGGTACAGGGATACGATATCATATTGAGAATTACTGGTATTAATACCATATAATGTCAGTTTTTGGGTTGGTACGGGAATACTATATATTATTGAGACTTACTGGTATAATACAGTATACTAGTAGTTGTTTGGTTGATCAGGGATACTTTCTGAGACAGGAGGAATTTTTTTCCTTCGTGGATCCACTGTTAAATATTGTTAATGAGAAGGTCTATAATAAAGATTGGTGACTTCACGACTATTAGTTTATTCCAGAAATCCATTACTATGTTACTTTGTACCGTTGTTATGACAGTACATCTCTTAGGTTAGGTATAAAGGGTAAGGACCTAGATGGACGTATGTCTTTATACGACCTCCATTACTATGGACTATGTAACTGTTAGACCAGACATTATGGTAGGGTGTAAGAGTTGGACTAGATGGACTGTGTCCAGAGATGGATTAAAATCATATGTGCCCAAGCAGTGCCATCATTTAGGCCCCCTTTTTGCTACCTATATGGTATAGACCGTTTTTTTGTTACTGCTCTGAGCTGGGCCCCCAGAAATTTCCAGCCCTAGGCAGGTGCCAGGGTTGCCTTGTGGATAATCCTGCCCTGCGTGTGCTTTATGCACACTCCATTACTGATGTTACTGATGGAACTGTTAGACAGAATTATGGGTGGGTGTAAAGGATGGATTAGATGGACGTGTGCCTTAATTCAACCTCCATTACTATGTTAATCTACTGTAACTGTTAGACAGACATTATGGGTAGGGTGTAAGGTTGGACTAGATGACGTATGTCTTTATACAACCTCCATTACTATGTTACTATGTAACTGTTTAGAACGACATTATGGTAGGGTGTAAGGTTGTGGACCGAGATGGACGTGTGTCTTAATTCAAACCTCCATTACTAGTGTACTATGTAACGGTTAGACAGACATTATGGGTAGGGTATAAATTGGACTAGATGGAAGTGTGCCTTAATTATTCAACCTCCAATACTATGTTAGTATGGAACTGTTTAGCAGACATTATGGGTAGGGTGTAAATGTTGACTAGAGGACGTGTGCCTTTATTCAACTCCAATACTATGTTACTATGTAACTGTCTAGACAGACCATTAGGTAGGGTGAAAGGTTGGACTAGATGGACTGTGTCCTTACTTCACCTCCAGTCTAATCCCCTTGTCACCCGTTGACCGACCTTAGGTTTAGGGTCATAAGGTTGGACTAGATGGAATGTGCCTTAATTCAACCCTCCAATACTACTGTGACTATGTACTATTAGAAGACATTATAGTGGGTGTAAGGGTGACTCGTGGATGTGTTCTTTTCTCACCTCCATTCTATTTACTTTTTCCCCGCCCCCCAAAACTGCCAAACTATTACCCTTCACTTTCTTCAATGCCTTCACCTATAGGGATCAATTTGTGCTAACTAGAAGATGTCAGAACATCGCAAAATCCGTCCGCTCGAGGATTCGCAAATCGAATTCGAAATCCCGCGAGCGGAAACCATTAAACCTATTAAATTCGAAAATACGAGGATTCATCGAAAATACGATATCTGCGATTTCTCGTATTTTCCCTTATTTTTCGAAAATACGAGTAATCCTCGTAATTTCTAACATTTTCGAAAACGCGGTATTTTCGAAAATACGAGAAATCCTCAAAATTTCGAAAATTTTTAGCCATCACTAGTGCTAACCCAGAAGATTTATATTCCACCAACTACTCACCAATGATCTAAAAATTAATCAACCAACTCAATCTATGGACACCTTTAAAAAGTATTATTCGATCCCTCCCAATAACCTTTAAAAACCAATGGCCATTCGCCTCTTACAGTCCAATATCACAATTTCTATGGAACAATAATCTCCCACGTTAAGCATAAAACATTACAATGCCCCAGATCAAATGGGGAAGCTGCCCTGCATCTCTAAAACATTCTTCTAGTTTAGAACTGAGCCAAAACCAAATGGCAGTTCAAAGGCCATTCATAATTTCTTAATAATCAAGGTATAGAATTATTTCATATTCGTAAATATCTCAGTTTATCTAGCGAATCAAATCTGCATTCATGATACCTGTAGGCGATGATATTCCTGGGAAAGTCGAGATATTAATCCTTCTTAGGCCTACAAGCTTCAATAAATGTCAGTTTTTAATATCATTTTATTGTGTGAAACAGTTAAAGGGACACTATACTGAAAAAATGACTTTGCCGCCTCATCTTAATATATAATTGAATACATGTAAGTAGCACTTACTCTGATTTGTGTGTGTGTTGCTGCATGCCTTCAATCCTGCACACATTTTGTTTAGGATATATCCCCCCTCCCTCTTAAACCACTCCCACTTCCATCCGACCTGACTTTTCCCCACAACAAACTATCAAGCCCACACACAGCATACACATTCCAACTGTCACCTTCAGCTCAGTAAAACTACTCACAGAAGAAAGAGTTTTTGAGAGCAAGGAACTTGATTGACGGCTGAAATGTAATATTTTCGTAGATGGATATCTAAAGAATATGGGACAATCAACAAAAAATAATACAGTGGTGGTTGGGAAGAATTTTTTTCCAGTATGGTCAATTTAAATAACCTAAATTTTTGGTATAGATGCCCTTTAAATGACAACCTGTTTGATATTTTGAATGTGGCATGTACAGTACTCACAGTAGATCCTAGAGGAAAACGGAAATTAAAATTTCCTTCCCAAAAATAGGAAACACCTTTCAGGGCAGAACCCAGCCCACCCCTCTAGAGACCAGATGCTCCCATTTTTCAGGAGAAAGGTAAATTGGGTATGGACTCAGCCCAGGAGTTCGTCATCAACATCTTAAGGAACATCTAGCCAATCGGAGGGTACCATGTAGATTGCTTCCATCAGGCAATATCAATTTGGACTGTGTCATTTTTCGATATTGGATTAACAAGTTTCCTGGACTTCATGGACTTTTCAGATGCCATTTATTTCTAAGTATTCTTCTTTTATCCCATTCTTCTCTCACCTGCGTGTTACCTTTTTATGTTTAGTAGTTTAACTTAGTTTTTCTGTATATTTTTTATGCAGAAAAAGAAATGATATAAAATCCTTTAAAGGCTTATTGTCCTATTCTGAGTCTATCCCAAATGAACTCGAGTCTTTGAGTTACGCTACTATAGAGAAGATCTGTTTAAATATATATTTAACTGGTATAGAAATAGGTGTGGTATAACCTTTTCTTGCAGGATTGTTTTTTTAGGGGGGGTGAGTGATAACCCCATAGTTTATTATAGAAGGTCATTGCGCTTCTCGGAATGTGGTGGCAGCGATATATAGATATTGAGAAATATTAAGTGTGTGTTTATATTGTTTTTGTTCACTACCCCTCCTTGTCCCGTTCTGTTTTATTGACTTGTTTTTTTACTTGGAGTACATTTTCCGATAACCAATAGGTAATAAGTGGACCGGACAGGAGGGTTTCTTGACACTGGGAGCATTTTAGAGATAGACCATGGTCATATAATTCGATCTTTAAACAAGTTCTTCCAATAATAACTCAAGAAAAAAATCATTAAAATTTTACACCATTGGTAAATGTCTCCACAAAGACCATAAAATCACCCCAAGGCCTCCCCCCTCTGTTATAGAGTGATGTGTGGAGGTGGACTGCATAGAGGTACAGAAAGTATGGGAAAATGTGAAACAATAACCCAAGAGATACTACACACCAAAATAACTCTTGACCCTGGATGGCACTTTTTGACAGAAAAATACCCCAACTATCTCTAACTGGGAACCAATTAATGTACAGTGTGTGCAAGAGCTGGATCCCTCATAGCAGCCACATGGAAACAACCTGGCCCCTCTAGACAACAATTCATAACAAAGGTCTGGTGGCTATGCGAGAATGAACTGGTGGTCAACAGTCAGGGGCACAATGAAATATTATGATAGGGTCTGGACCCATGATATACACCATAGGGGTTCCCGGGGGGAGCCAGCCCGAGCCATCGACTACAGAGAGCATGAACGAAACACAGGGTGAGAAGAAAAGGGAATAGTACGGCAGTAAGAAGAGCGCATGAGGCACAAGTAAATGACACTATCATGATTGATTAATTATATTATTTTTAAAAATTTTACTTTAATTTACTCTTTTTTCGTTTTAATAGAATATATAGACTGAAATTGTTTATTACAAAATTAGGACTTCAAAACAGTAAAATAGGAAAATTAGACAATTGTACCTTGAGACATGTTTACAACTGTTTCTATTTACTCCAATTATGATTGAAAATACATTTGTTACTCGCCTCAATCAAATATTTGGGGACAAAAGACAATAAAGTGCAGTGGTGGGGACACTGTCCTCTAACTTCAGTAGGGCCCACAGTGTATATGGGGATTATATCATTTTATAAACGTGGCCTTGATTGAAGGCTTTTAAGGACCAGTTTATATGCCTTACGCTTATGAAAAAAGCTCTCTGATGCACCAGGTGGAGGCAGATTGCGCCCTTTTCCATAACGGAAACTGATTAAGGGGCTAGGCCACACGGCTGGCTTTTTTTAGCTGTGCCGCTTGCGTGTTGCGATTGCGTGGCGTGGGATTTTTCAAAATTATTGTAAAACGCGGCAACGCAAAAAAAAACGCGCGTTTTTCAATGGCTTTTGGTTTGCATTTGCGTCTGCTTTTAAATCGCAATCGCAGCGTTCCTATACTTATTGAAGAATCGCATCGCACGCAACAAAATGCACATGAATCGCATGCTATTCGTTTCATGTTGCGTTTGCGTTTCGGAGTGGTGCCCTGCCCGAAAGATCTGGTACATTTCATTCAATAAAACCGTAGAATAGCAGTTGGGGTTGTGGGCAGTACTGACATATACTCATGAGGTTGTATGTGTCAAAAGTTTTGTTTAAATCGCAGATGTAACGCAGATGCAGACGAGCATTACGGTCTGTTTTCAGCAGACACCAACACGTTATACCGATCCAGGCTCTTACCTCACAGGTATGGTTTCCAGCCGTGGTAGTCAGTTGAAAGTGTCTCCCTAAGACATACCCATATGCACTACTGCAACTTGAACGCATACAAAGCGATTTATGTGGGGAAACCGAGTGCCCGGCGGAAACCCTTGCAAGCACAGGGCAGAGCACAGAGACTCCTTGCAGATGTGGTCCATGGGTGGAATGAACCGGGGACTTCAGGACTCATTGCTACTAAGACATCTGTTTTGCCACTGTGCTGCCCAAGTATTCTAGTATAAAAAAATAATACACTAGTAAATGGTGACATCATCACTAGCTATTTGCATAAAGGGGTGGAGCTATGACTCATCACTGCACAGTTGAGTATTGATGAAAGCACACAAAGCCTAAAGCTGGCCATACATAGGCAGATATTAGATAGATTTGAAGATATCTATCTAATGTCTAAAGACCACTTGTACATGCCAGCGATTTTTATCTTGAGATGTTCCATCTGACCCATTCATTTTGTCATCTCAAATTGCATTAAAGAAGGGCTAGGCAGTTCTTAGATTGGACATTTGTCTTATGAGGATTTGACATCTGTCTAGTGTAAATAGTGTATGGGCACCTTAGGTGCAATGACATAAATATATAGTAGGGGGAGCAGTAAGGTCCCTGTCGTGCCTTGAAAAGCAAAGCAAGAGAATACAGGGAACACGCTGGTGGGAACCCACCAGAGGTAACAAGGCCCAATCTGTTTTAATAGACTTTACTTAGTTTTAGTGTAGTGAAGAAGCCCCCCCCCCCCCCCCCAGTAACAACGGTTTCACTATACTTTCCTGTAACAAACTGGTCAGAGGCGTACCTGCAGGGGCCCTGCCCCCCCCCCGAATAATGGAGGCTGGGCCCCTGACCGGCCCCTTTCTCCTTTCTAAGATCCCTGATGGCCTTACTATTGGGTATCGAGACATGGTAAAGGAAATATAATAGACACAACGTATACACATTTTGACACTCCTGGCCATACACAATATTTATCGGACATCACCTTTTGACTATGCTCTAACACGCAGGATACTAAACATATGGTACATTGGTACCTATAATCAAAGTTTAATCTAACCCTGCATACTTTAAAATAACAAGACAAAAGCTCTCTCCCTAACATCTATTTAACTTGGTTCTAGTAAATGTTTGAGGGACTTTTGATGGGGATGGGGGGAACTTATAGTAACTCAGATGGGGTTATAATTTCAATAATCCCACGCTAATACTTTCATCTCTATAAATATGATATGATGAGTATATGATGTTGCCACTTCTATATGGTTTGATCATTGAAAACCCCTTGTTTATATATTCAGTTATATCTACAATTGAAGCACAGAGCTTCCCAAGTAGTTTATGTTTGGGAGGCTTTCTAGGATTTTCCTTCAACTGTTTTTAGTTTATCTTCCTCTCTCCTTACTGAACACACTAAACTCTGTGCATACTAAACACTGAGGATGAGGCGAGTAACACCATGTGGATTGAAAAAACCGCTACCATCACGCCATACCCACAGGACCCCCATTATCACCTTCATAACACAATGTATGTTCCTATAAAAACCAAATTTGTTTAACTTTAGAATTTATTGATACAATCCATGCTTTCTACTAATATTTAGAAGGGCTATTATGTTAATTATACCCCTATCCTAAACAAGGAGATATCTGGCATTATTTAAGTTTAACTCTCCTGGTTCCAAAATGCAGACCACCGCCCTTCAGGCGTCCCACCCCCGTTAGGTGGCAATATCTTGCCACATAGATATATCAGTAATTGATAATGTAGACATGTAGATGTCTTCTCCTCTTAATTTTGGTTATATTATTTTCCTTTACTTATATTTTGTTATAAGTGTAATTCCAACTGTATCCATTGAGTGCCAATTTCACTCTTCACAGACTGCTACTAGATTAGTTTTGCTCTCTGTTCCCCAAGCTAAAGACTCTCAATAACCCATATATCTCCCCTGGTTGATACAGGGATACTATATCATATGAGAATTACGGTATTTAATAATATACTGTAGTTTCTGGTTGTTACAGGGATACTATATCATATTGGAATTACTGGTATTAATACACTATACTGTAGTTCTGGTTGGTACAGGATACTATAATCATATTGAGAATAACTGGTATTAATACATATACTGGTAGGTTCTGGTTGGTACAGGGATACTATATATATATTGAGAATTACTGGTATTAATACATATACTACATTTCTGGTTCGTACAGGTACTATATAATATTGAGAAGTACGGTGGTATTACATACCTGTACGTAGTTCTGGTTGGTAAGGGGATACTATATCATATGAGAATCATTGGTATTAACCTATATAACCGTATTCCTGATATGGTACTGATGCTATAGCAATATTGTAGAATTACTAGTATTAATACTATACTTAGTTCTTGGTTGGTACGGGATACTATATATTATTGAGAATTGCTGCTATTAATACATATACTGTAGTTCTGGTTGTAGAGGGATACTATATATTATGAGAATTACTGGTAGATAATACATACTGTAGTCTGGTGGGTAAAGCGATACTAATAATCATTGAGAATTACTGGTATTAATACATATACTGTAGTTTCTGGTTGTACGGGGGATACCTATATTTATTGGAATTATCTGGTTTAATCAATATACTGTAGTTCTGGTTGGTACAAGGATACTATATATTATTGAGAATTACTGGTATGTAATACAGTATCCGTAGTCTGGTGGGTTAAAAGCCGAACTACTATCTACATTTGAGAATTACTGGTATTAATCCATATGCCTGTAGTTCTGGTTTGGTACAGAATAATTTATCAGAATGATCCCCTGCCACTCGTTCCACAGAACGTGGGTGCCTACTCCTCTAGATAATCAATCCCTTTGGATATATATTAACTGGAAACAAGCAAGAACGACGAATTGGCGCACTCGCAACACACAACTTGAATTTTATTATGCAATACCACACATTATCACAATGTGTTCGGGGGAAAACTTGCCCCTTCTTCACCTGAGGAAGGGGGCAAGTTTCCCCCCAACACGTTGTGTATATGTGTTGGTTCATAATAAATCAAGTTGGTTTTGGAGTGCGACCTCCGCCTTCTGCTGTTTCCAGTTGTACAGGAATACTATATAATAATTGAGAATTACTGGTATTATACCATATACTGTAGCATCTATAGATGGCGACACTATTGAATTCGGTCCCGTTTTTCGAACTATTGTACAAAGTTCTGAAAGTTCGAACGGACCCATTAAAGTCTGGGAGGCAAATAAGTTCGAAAAGTTCAAGTCAAATACAACTAAATCTTATGGTAACTATGTAATGGCTGTGTGGCCTCGGATGGTCTGGGGAGCATTTTCCAATATCCAGCGACTTAAGTAAAATCGATTTTACTCCACGGGCGCTACTTTCCGAGCTTTCGCGTTTCGCATTCGAGGTACTGTACATTTTACGTCGCAGATTCGATACTCGCCGTATAGCTGTAATGAGACTTTACTCGCCATAGTCGATTTTCGCAAGCCAGATACCATGTGCATTTACCGCAAGATTAACGTTCAGGAAAATTCATAAACATGTCGAAGAGTCGGGAAATTCGAAAGTCCGTCTCGAGATAGTTCGCGAAGTCTCCGGGTCCGTTCGAACTCCGAACAGTTCGGCTCGTATCGGGTTCGAGTTCAAGTTCTATGCATCACTCTATGTTATCTGGTTGGTACAGGGAATCTATATATTTGAGAATTACTGGTATTAATACATAATCCTTAGTTCTGTGGTACGTGGACTGCTATATAATATTGTGAATTACTATGTTATAATACATATACTGTAGGTCGGTTTGGTACAGGGATAACTATCCTATTGAGAATTACTGGTATTATACATCGCTATAACTGTAGTTCTAGTTGGTACTGGGAATACTATAATATTATGGAATTACTGGTATTAATACATATACTGCAGTTCTGTTGATCCAGGGATACTTTCTGAGACGGAAAGGATTTTTTCTTTCTGGATCACCTGTTAATATGGTTTAATAGAGGCTATAAAGATTGGCACTTAGACTTTCAATTCAAAATCCTTACTTTTACTTTGTACGGTTAGACGACCTTGGTTAGGGTATAAAGGTTGGACTAGATACTATATGTCTTTATACAACCGTCCTTAGCTAATGTTAATATGTACCTGTTTAGACAGACATTATGGGTAGGGTGTAAAGGTTGGACTAGATAGACGATATGTCTTTATGCACCGTCCATTAAACTATGTTAACTATGTAACTTTGACAGACATTATGGGTGTTGTGATCAAGGATGGCGATTAATGGACGTGTGCCCTTATTCAACCAGTGGCCATTACTATGTTACTATGTAACTGTTACTAACATATGTGTAGGGTGTAAAGGTTGAAAACTAGATGGATGGTGTCTTTATACAACCCCTCAATACTATGTTACTATGTAATGTTAGCGACATTACATGTGGTAGGGTGTAAAGATTGGATTAGATTGGACCGTGTTTCTTAATTCAACCTCCATTAACTATGTTACTAGTGGTAGACTTTTAGACAGAACATTATGGTAGGGGTGGTACACGGATGGATTAGATGGACGTGGGCCCTTAATTCACCGTCCATTACTATGTTCGATGTAACTGTAGACAGCCATTATGGTAGGTGTAAAGTTGGACTAGATGGATGTAGCTCCTGTATTTCAACCTCCATTGACGATGTTACTATGTACTGTTATGACAACATTATTGGGTAGGTGTAAAGGTGGATTAATGGCGTGTGTCCTTAATCAACCTCCATTACTCTTTATTAGTGTAACTGTTAGACAGACATTATGGTTTTAGGGTGTAAAGGTTGGACTGATGACGATTCATGTCTTTATAACAACCTCCATTAATTTTCGAAACGGCGGTATTTTCGAAAATACAGAAATCCTCATAATTTTCGAAAATTTTCAAAAACGCGGTTCAAAGCCAACTTCATATTTCTAATAATTTCAGGGGATAAACTTATTTCACATATTTCCGTAAATTTCTCAGTTTACTACTAGAATCAATCTGCATTCTAGATACCTTTAGGCGATGATATTTCCTTGGGAAATCGAGATATATCTTCTTAGGCCTAACAAGCTTGCAATAAAGTCATGTTGTAATATCATTTTATTGTGTGAAACTAGTTAAAGGACACTTAGACTGAAAAATGACTTGCCTCAGCTAACTCTATATTGAATACTGTAAGTAGCACTTACTCTGATTTGTGTGTGTTTTGCTGCAATGCCTTCAATCCTGCACACATTTTTTTAGCGTAGTATCCCCCCGGATCTCTTTAAACCACTCCACTTCCATCCGACCTGACTTTTTTCCCCAAACCAACTATCAAGACCCACACACACTAGTAACGATCATTCCAACTGTCACGCATTCCAGCTACATAAAACTACTCACAGAAGAATAGTGGTTGACGATCAAGGAACTTGATTGACGGCTGAAATGTATTTTTCTTATGATTGGATACTAAAAAGATGGGACAGATCAACAAAAAAATATACAGTGGTGGTTGGGAGAATTTATTTCCAGTATGGTCCATTTAAAATAACCTATTTTGGTATAGAATCGCCCTTTAATGACAACCTGGTTGATATTTTGAATGTGTGCTGTACGTACTCACAGTATACCTAGAGGGAAAACGGAAATTAAAAATTTTCCTTCCCAAAAATAGGAAACACCTTTCAAGGGCAGTAACCCAGCCCACCCCTCTAGAGACCGATGCTCCATTTTCAGAGAAAGGACTCAGCCCAGAAGTCTTGCAGTCATAAGGGGGCATCTTAATTGAACATGCTAGACCACTCGAGGGTACCTGGTTTTGGCTTTCCATCAGCAATATCAATTTGGACTGTGTCATTTTCGATATTGGCATTAACAAGTTTTCCTGGACTTCATGGACTTTTCCAAGATGCCCTTTATTTCTAAGTATTCCTTCTTTAGTCCCATTCTCTCTCATCTCTACCTTGCGTGTTACCCTTTATGGTTCAGTAAGTTAACTTAGTTTTCTGTATACTTTTTTATGCAGAAAAGAATGATGTAAATCCTTTAAAGGCTTATTGTCCATTCTAGTATATCCTAAAACGAACCCGATCTTTGAAGTTAGCGCTACTATAGAAAAGTTTATTGTAGCATTATATTTAACTTGGGTATAGAATAACTACGGTGTGGATAACTCTTTTTCTTGCAGAGATGGTTCATAATTTAGGGGGTGAGGATCAACCCCTATTTATATTTAGAATGTCATTGCGCTATCTCTGGAATGTGGTGGCAGCGAGTCATATAGATTTGAGAAATTTAAGTGGTGTGTTATTTGTTTTTTCACTACCCCGCTCCTTGTCCGTTCTGTTTTATTGACTTGTTTTTTAACTTGGAGTACATTTTCCGATAACCATTATGGTAGTATAAGTGGACCGACGGAGGGTTGTGACTTAGGGAGGCAAATTTAAGAGATAGACCAATGGTCAAATATATTCCGAGTCTTTAAACAAATGTTCTTCACATATAATAACTCACGAAAAAAATCATTAAAGTTTTTCACCAAATTGTTATTTTTGGGTACAAAAAATGTCTCCACAAAGAACACATAAATACACCCCCAAGGCCTCCCCCCTCTGTTTAAGAGTATGGTGTGGGAGGTGGGACTGCATAGAGGTTACAAAAGTATGGGGAGAATGTGAACAACACCCAAGAGATAGTACAACACACAAAATCAACTCTTGGGGGTTACAACACCAGGGGTTCCCGGGTGAAGCCTGCCCCGAGCCATCGACTACTAGAGCATGAACGAAAACACAGGGGTTTTTTTTACTTTACATTTACTCTTTTTCGTTTTTCTAGAAGATAATAGATTGAATTGTTTATTTCCAAATTAGAACTCAAAACAGTAATGAGGAAATTAGACAATTGTCCCTTGAGAAATGTTTACACCTGTTTTCTATTACTCCCCTGTATGATTGAAATACATATGTTATACTCCTCCTCAATAAAAATATTTGGGAAAAAAGACCATAAAAGTGCAGTGTGTGGGACACTTCCTCTCATTCAGTAGGGCCCATCAGGTATATACTGGTTTTATTCATTTTTATAAACTGGTCCTAATTAAGGCATAAGACCATTTTTATGCTTAAGCTTATAAAGCTCTCTGGTCCCAGGGTGGAGGCAGATCCCTTTTCCATAACGGAAAAAACTGATTTAATATCTGTTACAAATTCCATTCATAAACCGTAGAAATAGCAGTTGGGGGTTGTGGGCAATAACTGACAATTCCCCCATTTTTGTTTTAAAAAGCTGGACATGCCTATGTAAATATGCCAACTATGGGCCAGTTTTATACACTTAATCACGTTTATAGACATCACTGATCTTATGATGTTCACATCTAGTCACTTGCTTTGCATTGGTACAATTATTTTGATTTACAGTTGCGGTCTGTACTTTAATTAATGAGGCAGTGGTGTAATGACCGCCCCACCCCCCTCACCCCTGTGACGGCAAGGGGGGTCCCCAAATGGTATTAGGGCCTTGTCACCTAGCCCAAGATCTCTTCACGATCACCATTTTTAAAACAGCTGATTGCGCTAAATGATTACAAACCATAACGTTGTGTATCATCTGTTACTAAAGACCAACCCCAACCTCCATACTTGAACAGAAAGGTTTGGGTCTGGTCTTTTAACAGCTGATCGCGCGTATGTTTTCATTCATAAATGCCCATCAGCTGTTTTAAAAAACAGTTGGATCCGGAAGAGATCTGGGAGAGGAGGGGTCAGGGCCGTTTACGCCTCTGAATGGGGGAATTGCCTATGATGGGGACGTAATCCTTTGGTTGGTCGTCTCCTCTTCTTATTGACTTATCTGTAGTTTGGATCCTCCCCCCTAAGCTTGGAGATCATCAAGAAATACTCATAGTGGTATGTGTCAAATTTTTTTGTGTAAAAATCGCAAGATGTAAGCAGATGCAAGCAGCATTATGGTCTGTTTTCAGCAGACACCCCACGTTAATAAGCTGCGCCGATCCAGGCTCTTACCTACAGGTATGTTCCAACCCGTGATATTCAGTTGATAGTGTCTGCCTACAGACATACCCATATGCACTACATGCACATTTTTTTCTCTCATAGACTTCTATGGGTTTGTTTTTCGAATTCGAAAATGTTATTCTTTTTTTGTGTTTATGTTCATGTTTATTCTTGTTACATCATTTAAAGTGTGTTTGAATTAATATACCAATTGCAATGCTTTACAGTCAACAATGTTTTGCATCACTGTATACATGTTTTACTAAGCATCTAATAAAAATGTATTGAACACTAAAAGATTCGCAAGAGGCAAACTCCTTGGTGCATTGCCTAAAGGAGGCAATAGAGAGCAATAACGGCTCCATGCATAGTCCTGTTTGCGTCCAACCATCTCTTCTATTCACCCTATGTCTGTTTGCCTATGAACAGTCTATGATAAGAAAGTCACCACGCCTTTTGTTTTCTTCCCACAACTGTTCCAAGTTTCTTTTAAACAAACACTAGGCTATCTTTCATGATAAAGCAACTTTGGATTAAAAGTTTCCATTATGACAGACATTCTAGCTAGCTGAATTTAGCAGCGTGCAGTGAACTAGTACCCAATCTCCCTTGTGACTGTTTCATTCTTTATAAAAAATTATAATTACATGACGCAACATAGGTGATTCACAAGGCATTTACAGCAGATTCCAACATGGAATTCCAACATCTGCTGTACTGTACGGGAGGTGACCCCAGAGTGTTGGGAATGTGTGTCTATTAAAACAAACCCACAACACGTTTTTTCTGCTTTTTTAAAGAAATGGAATCTATAATTCCCTGGGAGTTAGGAAGTGACTCCTACCTCCCATTATTACTCCTGCATGAATGCTTTTGGAATATGTGGTGCAGTTTTGGAATACCATATACAAAAGGGACATCTTGGAAATGGAAGAAGTTCAGGGAAGGACAACTAAAATAATAAGAGATGGAGGGACTGACTATGCAGGCCATATTAGACCAAGTTTAGGGCTGTTTTACTTGAGAAGCGACGTTTGCGTGTGGATATGAAAAACCTTTACAAATATATTAATGGCCATAGACAATAACCTCTGGTGATTTTTCATGAATCGAGTCATATCAGAGGACACGTGG
The DNA here is from genome assembly GCA_019447015.1 of Hymenochirus boettgeri. NCBI lineage: Eukaryota > Metazoa > Chordata > Amphibia > Anura > Pipidae > Hymenochirus > Hymenochirus boettgeri. The sequence continues at coordinate 164,903 of JAACNH010000024.1, forward strand.
ACTCGCTTTTAAGGTTGGAAAGAAAAGATTTTCATCTTAGGTTAGGGAAGGTTTCTTTACAGTGAGAACGGTGAAACTGTGGAACTGCCTTCCAGCAGATGTGGTAATGGCAAGTTCATTGAATAGCTTTAAAGTGGCTGGATAAGTTTCTAAAAATAAAAAATATTGAGAATTACTGGTATTAATACATATACTGTAGTTCTGGTTGGTACAGTGATATTATATAATATTGAGAATTACACTGGTATTAATCCATATACTTAGTCTGGTTGGTCTAATGGATTTATCATCACTTTGAGAATTACTGGTATTATTAAACATATACTGTAGTTTGGTTGTAATAGGATATTATATAATATGAGATTACTGTTGATTACATACATATAAAACTGTGTTCTGGTTGGTACAGTATACTATATAATATTGAGAATTTACTGTTATTAGACCTATCTGTAAGTTCTGGTTGGAACCGGGATACTATAGAAAATATTGAGAATTACTGGTATCATACATATACGGTAGTTCTGGTTGGTACGGGATACTATATAATATTGAGAATACTGTTATTAATACATATACTGAGTTCTGGTTGGGACAGGTAAACTATATATATGAGTTACTGGTATTAATACATATACTGTAGTTCTGTTGGTACGGGGATACTATATACTATTGGGAATGACTGTATTAATACATATAACTGTAGTTCTGTGTTGTACGGGGATACTATATACTCTTGGGAATTACTGGTATTACCATATACTGTAGTGCTGGTTTTGTACAGGGATCTAATATATTGAGAATTATTGGTATTACTACATCTACTCGTAGTTTCTGTTTGGTACAGGTACTATTAATATTGATATTCCTGGTATTAAACATATACTGTAGTTTCTGGTTGGTACAGGTATACTTATATAATATGAGATTATGGTATTAATACAAATACTGTAGTTCTGGTTGGTACAGGGAATACTTATACTAATATTGATACTTACCTGGTATGAATACTATGACTGTAGTTTCTGTTGGTACAGTGATATTATATAATATGGGGAGAATACTGGTATAATACATATACTGTAGTTCTGGTTGGTATAAAGGGATATTATTAATATTGAGAATTACTGGGATTCTTAATACCATAATACTGTAGGTTTTTGGTTGTATAGGGATATTATATAATATTTGAGAAGGACTGGTATAATACATATCCGTGTTCTGGTTGGTACAGGGATACTATATAATATTGAGAATTCCTGGTCATTAATACATATACTGTAGTTCCTGGTTGTACAGGATACTATAAAATATGGAGAATTCTGGTATGATACCTATACGCTTCTGGTTGGTACCGGGTTACTATATAATAAGTGAGAATACTGTTTTAATACATTACGTAGTTCTGGTTGGGACAGGGAAACTATATAATCTTGAGAATTATGTATTTAATACATAGAATGTCGTTCTGGTTGGTACGGGGATACTATATACCTTGGGATTACTGTATTAAATACCTTACTGTGTTCTGGTGGACGGGATCTATAACTATTGTGAATTACTGGTTATTAATACATATACTGTAGTTTCTGGTTGGTACGGGATACTATAATAATATTGAGAATTATTGGTAATTTAATACATATACTGTAGTTCTGTTGGTACAGGGATCTAATTAATATTGAGAATTACTGTATTATACATTCTGTAGTTTCTGGTTGGTACAGGGATACTATATATATTGGAATTACTGTATTAATACCATTACTGTATTTACTGGTTGGTACAGGGATACATATAATATTGAGAATTACTGGTATTAATACATATACTGTAGTTCTGTTTGGTAAAGGGATCTATATAATATTGAAATTCCTGTGGTAAATGGCTTGTGGATGTTTTCTCATTCATCCAGGTCATGGTATTCTGTTGTAAAAACAATTCAATTAATCACTTGACTTGAAGTTTAGTCTTGAAGACATTTCGCAGTCATCCGACTGGTTTCCAATTCAGAATGACTTGTAACACAAAAATCTGTGGCAATTATGTACCCTGGAAATCCCAATTAAGCATATTACCGCCAGGTGTTTTTAATGGCGTGATTGGTAGTGGCAAGAGGTGGTTATAGGAACGCCCCATAGTACGGTGTCAAAACCGCATTGTACATGGCAGACAGTTGGTGTTTTTGGTATTGGTTTCTTTCGGATGGACCATTGCTGCCTCAGTGTGTTTTTTCGTTTAAAGTCAGACAGGAATACGGTGTTTTGAAAAATTCTTTTCCCCATTCTCTGTTACTATTCACAAGATTAGTGTGAAACAACATGTGACCGCTATAAATGGGTCCCAGTTTCTTGTGGCACTAATGGTCAAGGCCATTCCTCGTTACATTAAAAAAATCTTGGCATGATGAAATGCGACAATAGATTTTTTTTTTTGTACAAATGTGAATTGCAAAAGCTTCAGGATAAATCTAGATGTTTAAAAAAATGATCATAGGAACCCTCTGAAAATGAAACATACTCATTTCCTTTGGGTACCGTCAGAAACACCAGCATACTGTGTACTGTAGATTGGCCAGAACCTGGCTCGATATTAAATGGTCAAACGAACATTAAAGTGCATCTATAGTGAAATTTACAATTGCTCCATCCAGCTAAAAGTATGTATGCCGCCTTATTGCCACATTCCCTGGGCTCTGTGTGTTTGCACATAGTCCTGATTTACTCATTAATTAGCTCCCCCACTCCCCTCTCTGGTCATTCCCTGTACATATAGTCCAGCTATGAACCGCCGCTTGTGCGCATAAATCCTATTACAATGTCACATGTAAACAAAAAAAAAAACCTCGTATGTACGCCCGCATAGACTAGTGTCTTCAGTTTGTTCTTGAGATAGCTTGCCTAATCACTGCAGGCCGCGATCTCCTTTTGCGACAGGCAATAAATTGGGTGAAATCTACATCATTCTCCTTCCCTTTACTATACTGTTTGAAAAAGCCAGTATTTCCATGCAAACTGGTTTGGGCCTAGGCACTCCGTTCTGCTATCTAGCCAACTCCTTCAAGGTGCTCCCCCCTTCTCAGGTCTCTACCATTGACCTACTCTGGTATAGCACGAATCAAAAAAGGTTCATGAGAGGAGCACTCTTTCTGTGAATTCAATTTAGTTATTCAACACAATGTTGCTGTTGATGTGATCGAATAAAGTAAATTGAATCACAATAAAGAGTGCCCCCTCTCATGAAACCATTTTTTTGCTTGTGCTATCAGTATTTGCCATGCATTTAGGTGCGCAGGAATTGTCATTGGTAGAACTGCTGTAAAGCCGTTAACACTATAACGGCATGCTGTTAGAGCTTTATTTGCCACTCAAGCAGGAGTGGGTGTATTGAATCTTGAACTTCGTTATATATCAGGACAGAGAAAACTGAAGAAAATAAAGTACTCTGTGGGTTGGGGGGACTTATAGAACCGGGATGGGGGGGGGATCATTTTCCCCACTGTAGATGCCTTTAATGTAGAATCATCCTAATTTCAAGCAGCCCGGTGACGAATTACTACCCAATGTACATGAGACTGGATTTATCTTTGCAGTCAAAATTCAAAAAAACAAAATGTTTGGCCCAGTGGTTGTTGCAAATGTCGTGGTAAAATTGGGTTGCAGATTGCCCAAATGGTCTGGTCAGTGTTATCGCAACTGATGTTAGTTAAGTTGTTTCCCTAGGCAACCCTAGGCGCCTGCCTAGGGCCCAGGAAACTTCTGGGGCCCAGCTTCAGAAGCCTTAAAAAATTACAATCTGTACACTATCTGTAGCAAAAAGGGGACCCCTAAATGATGGCCCTGCCTAGGTCCCCATATGATCTTAATCCATCTCTGAGTGGGTTGCCACAGGTTCTGATGTTGGGGCCGCTTCTATTTTATAATCTATTATTAATGATTTGGAAGTGGGTATTGGGCCGCAAGGTTCTGTGTTTGCTGACGACCCAAAACTTTGTTGACCATTGAAACTCAGAAGATGTGCAATTGTTACAGGGGGGTCAGGTATTGTCCAGCTTGGGGCCTGCTAATTGGCAGATGAGATTCAATGTTGATACTGTAAGGTGATTCATTTTTGGACTTAAAAAAAATACTTGTGCTACTTATACTATAATGGCTCTGTGTTAAGTGAATCCCTGTTGGAAGGGCTCTTGGAGTTTTTGGTGGATAACAACTTAAAGGGAATATAGTGCGTTAAAGTTTTTCCAAAAACAGTTAAAATAAAAAGTACCTCCATGTGGCGGGAGGTGTTGGGCTTTTTAACCCTCCCAATACCTTTTCTATGAGGAGAGCAGGACAAAGAAAATGCTTCTGACAGTCTTCCTGAATCTGCAGCACTATCTGTTAAAATATAGGAATGGCCCAGGCCATAAACCTTGGCAGAAGGTAACTGTATGTGCTGCAGTCTTCCTCAACAACACAATTTTGGGAGGTAGGAAAAATCATCCTATCTCTTGCAGTATAGTTGGTCCTTAAAAGGTAGCAAGCATTGCCAGTTGGCAAACAGCCAGAGCCAGCATGGTATTGTCTTGTATAAAGAAAGTATGGATTCAATAAGGGAGAAATGTGATTCTCCCATCTTTACAAAGGATTGGTAAAGCCAGGCACTGACCATCTAATCTAGATCCCCCATGCAACGATTGCACACATCCTCGAGTTTTTCATGGTCAACAAATGTTTGTTTTGTCAGGAAACACCCGAAAACTTATGGGGCCAAAACCTCTTAGCAAAATCCAAGTAAACACATCATTTAACACAAAAAAAACTTTTGTGACATCTACTAATACTGCTATGTCCAGAGTCTAAATTATCATAACTCACTTCCTCATAAAAGCCAAGCAAGTGTTTTTCTTTTTTGTTGTTTTTTACCCTCAACCAAGATGCTTCCTCCTAATCCATTTGATTAGTCCACGATGGCAAGATACCAAGCCTCCACAGAGCTATTCTTTTCTAGTAGGACCTTTTTCAATAACAAAAGGTCATGATCCGGAATGAAAAATGTAACAGGGTATCTCTCCGAGTGGATGGTAGGGAGTGGCACTCGAACTGGTACCAATGCTGAGTAACATGTGATAACATTTGAATTTACATGACACTACAAGGGGAACTAAAGTTAACAAAACATTACTTTAGGTGATTCCCTTTTCAAATCAAACACAATGAATACGATTTCTCTAACCGATGAAGAATGTCTATCATTTAGCTATGGTTTCCCTAGATAAGTGAACATTTTCAGACCTTACTTTTTTTGGGAGGAAGATACAGAACCAGGGGAAAATTTACAAAGGGGGGTGGGTAGGGGGTGTCTGGTGAGGAGGGGGGGGGCTGGGGAGGTAGGATAACACCGTAAAGTGCGGATCGGGGGGTGGTTGGGGGAAACACACGGGTGGGGTCAAGTCTTTTTTTATTTCTGCTGATGGTAGAACCAGGACAGTGTATGTTTGGGAGGAGACAATTCAAACGGCAACAGAGGGGATGGTCCGTGGTGGGGGGTTTGTATTTTTAGTGTTGTAGTTTGGGGTGGGGGTCAGTAATACTCGTTTTTGTTCTGTTTTGTTTGTTTTTTTTTTTTTTGGGTGAGTGGATGATGACGCGTTGGGGTGGGTTTGTTTTTTTTTTTTTGTTTTTTTTTTGGTTTCTTGTTTTGTTGGTTGTGTGTTGTGCTTTTATGGGTACTGGGTTGGGGTGTTTCAACTTTTTGTTATGTGTTTTGTGAAATTTTTCTGTTACTTTTTTTTTTGTTTGTTGTGTGCACGGGGGGGAGAAGGAGAGGGGGGAGCAGGGACAAAGAAAAACGAAAAGGGGGGAGGAAAAGTGGAAACGGGAAGGAAGGGGAACAAAGAGGGCTGGGGGAAGAACGCGCCACCCTCCGTGTAGTTCGGGACGGGCAAAGGAGAACGTGCTGTGACACACTTGTTGTATTGTTTGCAGTTTATGCATTCCTACCTCCTATCTATGGGCTGTGATCTCTCAATGACCGCCCTATTCCCAGGCAACTCTCTGGACTAAATGAATTCACGAATATTGACACCCAGGATCCGCTGGGGGGGGGAAGGTTCCAGTTGTTCCGATGGCGTTTATATAGAGTCCGGGTTTTGTGTAGTGGGTGTCGCTCAGCCAAGTGTGTTAAGGAACATGAGTTAGTGGTGTTGAGTGTGACTCGTTAGGGTGATTCTTGTGGAGTCTCATCAGAGAATAAGAGTGCTGAAACATTAAATGTCGGTGATTTGGTAGGGCTTTGATGTGCAGGTGAGAGTGTCTTATCGAGACGATCACTGGGGGGGTTAAAGCGGGGCATTGTGTGGTCTGAATGCCTGTGCTCCGTGGATGAATTGGACAGTTCGATGTACATGGGGGAGTGAGTACAGGGAGGTGCGGTAGCCAATTGGGGCGCGTGTTGACTTCTATCAACAAATGAAGAGCACATTCGTCGGAAAGATTGCTTGGAAGCAAAATCAAGCAGACCCTAACACTAATACCGGTAGAGGGAGGAATTATGTTGGCTGTTCATGTGTTTGGTTGAGAGTATTGGTGTTCCTGTGTAGTGGAATTGGTAATAAAGTTCAGCGAGGTAGGTTGGTTTTTTGTAAGCCGATACACTATTTTTTCAGTATGGTAACTCCATCTGTTGTTTTATTTGTGGGTTTGCTTTCCAACACTATGTGTTGGTACCACAATCATTTCTATGTTCTTGTCAGCATTATTATAAGCGTTTCTTTTTTTCGTGCCGTGACCCATGTGCCCGTTTTTTTTTCGCTTCTTTTGAGGGGATAAGTGTGCGTGTGGTTATCTATCTGTGGGTTGGGGAGGAGTCTCATGAAGATCATGTTGGGGTGGAAGAATCAAGGCCCAGAAGAAAAGTTTGATTTGACATAATATTGGCGTCTTAAAAGTGTAAGGTGGTAACAGGGAAAGAGAGTAGTCACTAAGAGTAATCTTTCAAAGTTGTGAGGTAAGTTGGGATCAGGGTGTCATGGAGGAGGAAGATATTGTGTAGTGGAGGGGGGTGTGGGAGGGGTGGACATGACTGGTCAGTTGAGATGTGTTTGGCACTGTGGTGGCGGGAAAGTGTCCGGGCGTTATGGTCGTGGGAGGGTAGATGGGGCCTGAAGGCCGGTGTGTTGGTAGGGTCCGGGGGGTGATTGGGGGGTCGGGGTGGAAAAGGTGGTGCAGGTTCGGACTTAGGGGCCAAGGGGTGGTCTCGGAGGGTTGTGGTGATGTGGGAGTAAAAGTCGGAGTACTTGGTGCGTCAAAGTAGTATATAAAGCGGTTGTGTGGGGGGGGTTGGGTGGGGGGAGGGGGGGGGGGGAGAAACCAAAGATGATTAGGGGAGATTGGGGTGGGGGTTGAGGGGGGGGGCGGGGGGCGTGGAGAGTAAGGGAGAGTAAGAGGTTGATTATACCAGAAATGAGACGTTAGTGAAAAGGGAAATGAAAAGGTTGTAGCAGCGGGGGAGAGAGGGAAGTGGATTGGATAAAAGAATAGACGCGTAGCGGGGGCCGACTGAAAACCAAGGCAAGGCTGAGGGGTGTGTTTATATAGTTTTGTGTGGGGGTGGGGGTAGTCGTGGGGGGGAGGGTGGGGTGAAAGGAAGGTGGTGCAAGGAGGTTGACAAAGGTGTTAATATCGGTTGAGGGGGTTGGGTTGACGGTGTGAGGGATGTGAGGGGGTGGAGGTGGGTGAGGTGTGCAACCGCTGAAGGGGACGGACGCTATAGGGGGACGAGGTAAAAGAGGAGGTAGGTGAGGGAACCCACGGGGACCAGAGGCAGGAGAGGGGTGCAGCTGGGTGTGGGGAACTTCTGGGGGCGTGTGGTGGAATCTATTGCACCTAGGAGGCAAGAGTTAAACGGACCTCAGGGCAGGCTTATTTCAAACACAGATAGTAAAGGTATGAGGATCTGAGGGAGTCGGCACAGCCGACACATGGAAGGGGGTGTGTGGAGGGTAGACCGGTGCGCCCGGTGAAGGGTGGGTGGTGTTTGTGTTGATCGGTTTTGGGGGGTGTTGTGGGTGGGTGGTGGGAGGGGGGGGGTAGTGTAGGTGATTTTTATGGTGTGGTAGGTGGGTTGTCGTGTTGTGGGGGTGTGGGGGGTGGGTGTGGCGGGCGGGGTGGGGGGGGGGGGGGGGTTGGGGGTGGGTGGGGTGTGGTTGTGGGTAGAGCCCGCCCGTAAGCGGGTGGAGCAACGAAACAAGGGGGGGCGCTGGGTGGAGGTTGGGGGGGTGTGTGTGGGGGTTTTGTGTTCCAAAGGAGGGAATGAGAGCCCTGGGGCGCTGGTGCACGGTGGGCCACCGGGGCGGGCGGTGTGGGCTGTTTTTTGTTTTTTTGGTGTGTTTTTGTTGTTGGGCCCCGACAGACGGGGGTGGGGACTGTTGTGTCCCGTTGGGGGGTGGCGGGGTGTGGGCGGTCTCAAGACGACAGGGGGGGGCGCGTCGGGGTTGGGCCGTGGGGGAGTGCGAAGCGGACGCGCGTTAGGGAGGGACCGGGAACGAAAGGCACGGCCAAGGCGCCAGGCCCACACACCCGGACGGGGACGGCGGAAAAGAAGGGCAAGGGAGGGCACGAAGGGCGGGGAGGAGCCGGGGGAGCCGGGGGGGAACCGGAGAGGAAGCCAAGAGCCAAAAGGAGAAGGGGGGGGGCACGAAAGGCGGGAGGGGCGGAGGGCGGGGAGGGAGTACACTGCGAATCATATAAAGGGAAGGGGGGGGCGGAAGAGGAGGACAACACCCAAGGGGCGAGTATTGGTGGGTACAAGAGAGCTTGAAGAGTGGAGAGCCGAGTTCTGAAGGAGATGATGGGGAAGCAGGGCACTGAGAAGAACAAAGTGGACAAGCTGGAGAAGAGGACCCAGGTGGCACACACAAGCGAAGAGCATCGTAGGAACGCCGTCCAGATGAAAGATACAAATTGATGGTGTCTCTTTTCGCAGGTGGATGATCGTGTTCACTTGTAGAAGTCATGCCAGTCTCGCAGTTGCCCTATCCTTCCTCCAAAGCGGATGGCATGGAAGCCACTCGTAATTAATGGGACTACCAAGCACATACTTACCCGTCCTTCTCCCAGGGGACACCAAGTCATTACTGGTAAAAACTGTCAGACGCCTGGTGAACACTATTGCACTCCTGCTCAGGCACTGCCTGCCCTTCTTCAATGGAGGATCGTGCTGACAGCAGTGAGCATATGGCGGGTAACCCTTTCATCTTATTTTACTGCCTAACGCTGTTGATATTTTACACCCCAACCCCCCCCCAGTATTTTTTGTCCATCATCCTATTACCCTAAGCAGGCTTTGTGTTGTCCATAATTGGAAGTTTAGGGTTTTACCTCTTTACAAAATGGATACCATTGTACTGGCAACAGGTCTCATTAGAACATTATAATTAGAATACTGGGAAAGTGAAAAACACCTTGATGCCAAATTTTAAGGGTCGGGACAGTACTTATGGCCAATCTTACAACCTGATATTTCCATATTCGATACTGATTGTAAGTTTTGTCTGTTGGGAGACTGGGTAAAATAGTTTTGCGAATGGATGATTCCTAATATTCCTAACCAAAAGATTCATCAAGTAACTCTGAGTTACTGCCCCCTTCCCTTGCTCAGCTGAGCACAGGCATGCTCAGCTTGGTTTGCGCCATAAGTGACATTAGTTAAGGGTTTTCTGTAGAAAAGATTTTATTATTTTCATGTAGGTGTGTATACGTTCTTAATCTGTTAGGAATTAGCAGAATTAAGTCTACACTTTGGCCTGCTTGCTGATAAATCAAGGCAAAAATAACAATGTAGATCTTTGCAATTTTTTATTCATCACTTTTCCACCACTGCCCAAGGCTAACCATCAACGCCTTATAAAGACCCAATGCAATCGTTTAGATTTACAGAATTAAAAAGATAATGTACCTAATACATATTTTACCTAATCTTAAGTACCCATCCCCCCACAAATAAAAAACCATTATATAGTCAAATTGTCCCTCAAACAGCAAAACTGCAAGCGTGTAAATATGAAAGATGTAAGACTAACCCAATGTTCTGTTACCCCTCTTCCTGTTTTCTGACCCAGCAGCTTCTATCTTAGATTAAAGTCATCACAGTCATGGTTGAATACTCAGTCCCCTATGATACTTCGGAAGATGTGTCGATTTTAAAGAACTTTGGATCATAAAAGGAGGTAGTAACCTTTTAAAGGTATCTCCACCCAAAAAATCCACTTTTTATATGCTTTAGAGGACCCTAACCACCCCCCAACCTGCCAGGTTTGTTTGTTAAAAAAAACAGAAACCCCCCCCTCATAACACCGACTATATGCCTTCATTCCCCCGGCGTTCTGATCTGTCCTTGCAAGCAAGGAGGCCAGACTGGCAGCTGTGTCTGTGATTGGTTGAAGGCAGCAATCACAGACCCGGCTGCCGGCAAATTGCAGAACACCATGGAAATTAAGGCCTGAAGGAGAGTAGACTGGCGCTGGGAGTGGGCTAGGTGCCCTACACTACAGAAAAAGCTTTTATAGTAGGCACCATGCAGCAAAGATAGATTTGGAGGGGGGGGGGCGAGGGTCTCTCCCCTTCGCCATGCCACTCTTATTGAGTTCTTAAGGAAGCAGCATGGCCCGACACACACATACACTTTTTTCCCCTGGTAGGCACTGCAGGAGAGACCATAAGAGGAGGGATTTAAGGTACGGAGTTTTAACACTATACAGTGGGGCCAGTATTGGGGTAAATTTTAGATTTTGGGGGTGGACTGCCTTTACCAGAGGCAGAGGGAAAGGGGGACCAGACTGCAGATGAAATTCAGTGTGCCTGATTGTGTGGTTGTTTAAAAAATGTACGATCGGATGAAATTTATCATTGTCAGAGTTGGCCGTCTGCCATCCGAAATTTTACCTATCAACTGGATCCGGATATTCAGCCCGGTGTTAGAAAGGAAACTTGACCTTCTCTGTGTATTGATGGTCCTGTTGCCCATTGTGTGATGAACAGAGTCAATTATGGTGACAATCATTTCCTTAATTGCACTGCTGTAGGACACTTCAAAGGCCATTAATACATCATTTTAATCAACAGGCGGTTAGGATGACTGAAAATGGGATTTTAACATTAAGTGATATATCTTATTCATATTACAGTGGAATTGTGTTTCCTGGGAGGAGGAACCCAATGGTAAAAGACCCATTCCTATTCACACTTATGTATTATTCAGTATTATACGCCTGTAGCTGGGGTGCATTAGTCTGGCAAGGCTTACTGTTTTCTGGCCACTGACATCAATCGATTCCTTTTTTCTCTCCAGTTAGGATCAGTACTATCAGTGACACAGAATTGTCGCACCGGTGCCTGGACTAATCTGGGATATTCCTATCATTGTCCAAATTGGAGAAACCCCCTCTGGACACTCTGTTCTTGGATTCCTTTAGATGTTACAGCACCATTTTCGTGTATTACAGCCAATCTCAAGATTATCTTCCTAAATACAGCCGGTTGTCGAAGGACCCTAAGCGAAAAGGTTGAAACTGTAACATTATCATCTGAGTATTAAGGCTTAGTGATTAAGTTTCTACCCGACTTAAAAATGCCAGTGTGAAAATGTTAAAAAGTTCTGCAAAGCTGCCAATATGTAGTAATATCTGGTGACTTTGGGTGGCTGACTGGGTACGTTTTTCCGAAAACACACTGCAGCGCGGGAACAATTGCCTTAAAGCCACGTAACCTTCATGAATGTCACTCCAAACAGAACTTCATCTATTTTATTTGCAACCATTTATTGCGCAAACTGAGGCATAATCCTTAACAACCTCCTGGGATCCTTCAATCAATCCTTAAGGATAGTTTCACTTTCCAGTAACTAACATCTTTTAAAAGTAAGTAAAAGCCTCCTGTATTTAACCCAACTTGTTTTAAGACCATACATCTCTTTAAAGGGCATTTCCAACCCCCAAAACTATAAAATTTCCCCCACTACTCCGCCTCACTGTAAGTGTAGTTACAATAAAATCCTTATCTTCATCCCGTTCCAATAGGTTTCCATTAATCCCCCAAAGTCCCTAAAAAAGGTGCAACCTAGGATGATAGCAGAGTCCCCTATAGGACTCTGTCTCCTGTCACCCTCCGGAGAATTTTGCCATGAGCAGAAGACCCCCCCCCCCCTCGCCTCTCCTCCATGGTTCCGGTTTCTTTCTGACGGAACTCTACGACCCGTCTCTAGTGTCTACATGCTGTTGTATTTGTGTACAAGGTATAGTCTCTCCCCTCCCCAACCGCTATTATCTATTCCAGGGAAGAGCCCCACGATAGTTACTTTCATCACCTTCCCTCTACACTTCCTCGCCGTGTGAACTGCCGGCGGAGAGCGTTAGTCTGCGTCCTTTTTCTTGATTGGCTGCCTTCCGCCAATCACAGCAACCTTTTCCTATCCACGGACGCTTCGGCTGCCGATAGATCCGGCGCCCCTGCTTGCGTTTCGTGCAAGCATAGGCCTGGGCAGTGCGGTGGAGGATAGAGGGAAGTAAGTACTATGCGGGGCAGACTTTTCTGGGATATAATTTATAGCGGTTGGTGATGGGGGGAACTAACCCTACAACATAATAACATTTTTAAAACGGTGCACGCTCCTTTAAGGGACTTAATGATTATTGTCTGATCTTTACGTGTCATTGTAGTAACCACACAATCTATCTGCAGGTCGTTGGACTTGGTTAATCTCCTTCCGACGTGTCACTGCTGAGAATGCCGGGCCTGCAATGTGAGTTGAGAGACAAACGGCACAAGGTTACAGTCCCATTGGTGGACCTGCTAAACGTCTGCCTCATATGCTGCATGCCTCTGTCATCTTGGACCTTGGTTCTTATCTGAGCACGGTCACTATGTCTCTTTAGCTGTTTTTAGTAACCAAGGTAAGAAGCCATAGGTGATAAAGTATTATATTATACTAAGAAGAACAACGTGCTGTAAAATTTTCTCTATATTCATCAGGGTAGTGTGAATTCACTGTCCATTTGTTCGAGATTGGAAGATCATGGGTGCTTTTACTGGTTTTCGTCGGGGGAGCACATGGGTGTGATCGGTGTTGGAATAATGGTTGTTTGACCCGACACATGAAAGAGGCTGTGTTCCGGGAACAGATTGTGTTTTCAGTTGTTGTTGGTCCGTTTCTAACTCGAGCGTTGAAGGCCCACGTTCTTGGGGGTGCGTTTGGTTCATTGGCCTCGTAGGGCCTCTACTCATCTTTGTAGTGTTCATGCTGTCGCGCGGCCTATTGCCAACATGCTTGTTCTGTGTTGTTGTGAATTGTGTGGTAGCTGACATCTTCTGTGTGTAGTAATGGTTGATGCAGTCTTAACCTCTGGTAGATGGTGTGTATTTAGCTACACCATAGCGTTTTTTCATGTATAGCTTAACAGTCTCTGAATTATGTCGGCGTGTATAGTATGTCAGGTCTGACCAGACGTAAAAGGTCTAAGCTATGTGCGCACACTCTCACCGTATCGTGGTACGTCGTGTGTCTAGCTAGTGATACATATTGGCCATCATTTTGTTGACGGTCTTTTCGTCCAGGGATGTTGCTTTGTTGTGGGGTCGTATGCGGGAAAGGGGGGGGAGGTCGGGGGTGGGTGGGTATTTCCGCTCAAACGGCGCAGTATGCTTGGGCGGGGGTGGTCTATGAGTGGGGGGTTGGCTTGGTGGGGGTGTTTTGTATTGTTGTCTCTCGTGTTTGTTACTTTTCTGTGTTAGGCCCGCGCCTGGGATAGTCCCGATAGGGATTCGGTTGCGGTCATGGGAACACACAGCCCGCGAGCATTCCTCCCTATGCTGTTTATATGGGTGACACTCCAGGACTGTGGGGTTCCCGTAGTGATGGCCCAGTTCGTGTATCCGAACAGCCAGGATCCTAAGCGGCGGATTTTACCACCGTGGTCAGACTTTGGGGGGGTTGTTTGGGCGTTTCGCGAACGGATGCGGATTATAGGCAGATTTTGGGTTTTTTTTTGTGGTTAGTTTGGTTTGTTGCCGGCCTTCCGAACTTTTCCCGAATGACCGTGCGTTTTTTGTGTGGAGCTTGCTTGGAAACTTTTCACCAATTACGAGGATTTTTGGTCTTCGATATTTTCGAAACCGGGAAAATCATTCTGTGTTAAATCCTGGCCTTTGAAATTTTGCAATGAGTTTCGCAGATTTTTCAGCATTGTGGGTGGGCCAGAGGCGCATGTTTGTGTTTTTTTTCGTTGGATTAAGACACGTATTTTCGAAGAACGATTTTGCCGAACTTTTCATTTAATAGGTTTTAATGGGTCGCTCCGATTTTCGAATTTGTCTAGTAATTTTTCCGAAATTCGCGTATCCTCAAGCGGACCGGATTTTGCGAAAGTTCGGACATCTATTGTGTCCTATCTTAATTGTCTATGCTGTAATTTAGCAATCTCTGTCTATGTCTGATTCCTTTCTTAACATCATTTGTTTAGGATCTGGCACACTTTTTTAAAAATGCCGAACGTTTGCCTGAGGTTTGGACTCCTGGAGGCATAGACACTGAGGAAGTTGTAATCACTGGTCAACCCATCTTTCCAGAAAAGCCTAAAGAAGTTAATGTCAAGAGCGTGTCCCCCAGGCTGCCTCTTTTTTACCTGTCTGAAGGGTAAGAATAGGGCAGTGCATGGACATTGAAACCCTAGCCTAATCTACATTTTAGTGATCACACTTACCATTGATTTCCTTGTTAAAAATGGAAAAAAAGGAAAAAGATAAAATGTACCTGACAATCCAGCCTGTGTGTAACCCCTGCAAAAAAAAAAAATATTGGAGGGTAAGGGGCTTCCTGTGTCTAACATGGCTGCATACATACATACCAGATTAACGGAGGATTATCATGGAGATTCAAACATAAAAAGTTCTTATTGTTAAAATGGTGCTAAATTTGCCCCGCAACCAATCAGATCTTATTTAACATTTGAAAGCTAACATATGATTGGTGGGCAAAAATTAGCACCATTTTAAACATAAGACTTTATTGGAATAACCCGGTATGTTTAAAATCCCCACAAATACATATATTTTTCTTGTTTGTAAAACGATGGTACAAGTTTGTAATTATAATAATCATTTTAACAAAGGGAGTAGGGTCACTGAATGAAATTCGTTAAAGGTTGTAGCAAGAAAATCAGTAAATCAGAGCCTCCATCTTGAATTATCCCTATTCTTAACTGAACCTTTTGATATAAACCGAATGTCCATATCAATGTATTAAATAAACCATTCCTCAGGTATAATGCCGCTGGCATCATACCACAAACCTGTACAGAGGAACGCCATACTTGCCGTTTGTGGTGAGCTCTGGTCGTCAGGTCCAGGGGCTCTGGACCAATGTTATGTGAATGTGTGAGACAGGAACGTAAAGACGCTCTTCTGGAGACCCGAGTTCACCAACCCATAATTCTTGTAAGTGCACACTTGTGCCAGTTCTTTGCATTGATCCTATATTAATTGGCCAACTAAGCTTTTGTTTTAAAACCTTTTTTTATACCTCTATTACTCTATCACTTAACCTATTCAGTATAACTATTGTACTGGGTCCTGTAAAATTAATACTAGGTGGTCTCTTTTCAGGGGGCCACCTATACCTAAACGGGCAACCATACCCTCATAAAGACCCTCCCTCCCTTATAGAAACCCAGGTGAAGACTATACCGACAGGTCCCTTTAGTTTTCCAAACAAGCTATCAAAAGGGCTCTTAGTGTCCCCCACTCTTTGGTAGAAGTCCAGGACTCATTCTGGACTGTACAGTGGAAAGATGTGCTTGCAGATGTCATTCCTGAGAGCGTTCTTTCCATTGCACATATGGACAGAGGCCCAGACTGGCACTACAAGTCTTTGAACAGCTTTGTTTGGGGATGGCTAACCGAAAACCCAGGACTGAGGACCTAGCAGTTAAGCTCAATGCCCTGGTACATTAGAATGTGGTTTGGGTGTTTTGTGCTGGTATCACTCTCTTTTAAATGGAGTGTTAATAAAGTTATCAAGAAAATAACATGTTTTTATGGCACATCTTTCTCAGAAAGCATTTACTTATCAAAGCATGACGTATAATATATTGTTCTGGAATAGCATTAGGCAACCTGTAGCATATTGCAGAGTTTTCTGAAAGTACCTTGGGGGGGGTAGCGGGCATGGGACTCACTGTAAGCAATATCATGACAGTCATGAAGGGTCCCCAGCCCAATGTCGATTGACACAAAGATATAGAGATGAAAGCTTCAAGGAGAATATCATTGCAAAAATACTAAATACATGTCCTAACCAGACACTGAATGATGCCCTGATTATGTAATATTTTAGCTTTGGCTGTTTTCAGTTTTTATAGATGTGTTTCTTTCATGTATAGGAAATATTTTCACTTGGTCATTTTGTATCAGATAACGGATCAAAATCCATTTTTTGGAAAAATCAGTTTCTTTGGAGGGGGACATACACAGTGACATTAAGCCTCGAATTAAACTCTTATCGGATACATAAAAGTATTATCCTTTAAGAACAAAGTATATCTGTTGTATGCAATTAGATCACTGGACTTGAAATGTAGTTCTTGAAGCGTTTCGCTAGTCATGTCCGACTGGCTTTCTCAATTCAGAATGACTTGTACCATAATCTGTGGCAATTATGTAACCCTGGAAAATCCCAATTAGCATATCACAAGCCAGGTGTTAAGGGTGTGATAGATAGTGGCTAATAGGGTGTTATAGGAACGCCCAGAGTAGGGTTAAAAAAACAGCATTGTACATGGCAGACAGTTGGTGTCGAACCCCCCCACCTCTATATTAGGCTTGTTTCTTTATTTTCACATAATGGGCCTCCTTAACACCTTTCTCTCTTGAACCATCACTTTCCCTTGCCAGTATGTTTTTAACCATTACATCTTCAAAGTATTCCTTTATCCTTATATGCCGTACCACGGCTGAGTCCTGACCCGAGAATGGCTCTCTCTGTGCTGGGCCATACTTTTATTCTCTTAAATATTTCTCGGAGACCCCCCTGCACATTGGGATGACCATGTTCTCCTCCTGTCTTGCTTTTCCCCTTCACTGTGTATTTGTGTTTTTTTCTTTCCTTCTACTTCTTTTGACAAAGGCCCAGTCTGGATATCCACAATTTTTAAGGGCTTCCTCTGAGATGTTTCATTTCTTTAGCCTTTCGCCTCTGTGCTAGTGGGGATGTTCTCGGCCTGTGTTTGCAGGGTTCTGATGACACCCCGCTTGTGATCTAAAGGGTGGTGGAGTCAACATAATACTGATCTGTGTGTGTTGTTTTCTGTAAACCTCTCTTCCCAGTTTACCATTTCCTTAACTCTTCTACCAAAGCAAGTCCAAGAAAGCAGTTTGTTGTTTTGTACCTCTTCCCTTGTTGAATTTAGTTTGGTCCGCCCCGCATTAATGTGTTCTGTGAAGCTTGTCTTCCTTTCTTTGATTTTACTGTCTGCTGTAACAATGCTTGTTTTACACCTTACTCTGGGCGTTCCTATAACCCCCCTCTTGCCACTACAATCACATCAACCCTTAACACCTGGCTGTGAATATGTCTATTGGGATTTTCCATGGTACATAATTTCCACAGATTCTTGTACAAGTCATTCTGAATTGGAGAAAGCCAGTCGGATGACAGTGAAACGTCTTCAAGAACTACATTTCAAGTCCAGTTGATCTAATTGAATACAACAGATATACCATGACCTGGATGAATGAGAACCTTTACAAACTGGCATTAATACATATACTGTAGTTCTGGTTGGTAAGGAGAAAAGAGTCTGTGTACTCAGGGATTCCAAACGATAGTAACGTTTATGGTGTCATCAGGCCAACGTTTCGGCTTCTTCCCTTTGCAGATGAGTATATGGCGATTGGTGGCACCCCTTCTTTCCCTGAAGAAAAAAGTCATAAGTGTACTAATGGCGACTTGCCTTTATTAGTGCCGGACAGGCGCCACTTGTGAAAAAGTGAGCTTCATTCTAAGTAATCTCAAGTCTCCTACTAGATGGGAACACTCAAACACCTTAATCTGCAGTCACTTTGTTTCATTTACTTAGCTTTGACATCCCACTTGGGCCATCCCTTTTCATCATGACCCAGCAGCCTCTAAGGGTCCTGGCCTATAGACAATTAAACCTCTGGCATCAGAATCTACCTTTGAAGTCCTATTCCATGTGGCATATCATCAGAACGTTTATCATTTTCGGTGATTCAAATCCATCTGACCCCAATGATCCTCGGACTTCCTTGGAACCCGCATTACACAACCTGTTATAGACGCTAATAATGAACTTAAGTCTTGGAGTTCCTTTCTGTTTTGGTAATTACCTTCCTACTTCCCCTATTCAATTTCCGCCAATCCAATAAACTGCTTGAAAATAAACCCGTGGGGAATCTCCCTGAATGTTACCTGACTTTTCTGATGTTTTCTGCCTAAAAAAACAAGCTGAGAAACTTACACCACACCGATCCTATGATTGCCCCATCAATCTTCTTCCTAAGCGTACTATGCCTTCACGGGGACCACACAGACCCTTTGTTCCCCTTCTGACATTCTATCCAAGAAAGAGTACATTAAGAGCATTTGTCTCAGAGGATTTTTCATTCAGCCTTCACATTCCCAGCTGAGAGCAGGTTTTTTTCTTTTTTCGTCAAAAAAAAGGAGGAGTTCTCGCCCTTTTAACACTCGGACGATCACTACGAGTATTTGTAATGCCCTTCGGCCTCTGTACGCCCAAGCAGCTATTCCAAGGATTTGTGAGTACCATTTTCCGTGACCTGTTGGCGAATTTCAGTAGTCGTATATTTGCGACATTTATCTTCTCTCAAGATTTACCCTCACATTGCCTCATGATTAGACAAGTGTTACTTAGTTCAGAAAAAGTAATTTATGTGCCAAAATGAAAAAGTGTCTTTTGAATGTTTCAAGTATCTCTTGGTTATATTGTCACCACCCAAGGGTTTCCTGAGGATCCTGTTAAAGTTTCAGCCAGTCAAGAGGTGCGTCTCCTACCTATGAGGAATCAAAGCTATTCAAGAATTCATCAGCTTTGCCCCAATTATACAGACAATTCAGCAACGGCGTTTTCTTTTTATTTCTTGTTTCTAGCCCTCATCAGAAAGGCGGAGAGGCTAATTGTGGTCCCCTGCAGCCCTTGAAGGCCTTAAGACAACTCAAAGAAGCTTTTCCTGTGCACCAGTATTAGTTCATCCGCGATCCTAACCTCCCCTTGTTCATTGACAGTTGACGCCTCCAATTGGGTGTGAAAGACGTCCTTCTCAGAGACAAGGAATCAAGGGAAACTACAAGCCTGTGCCATACTTTCCAAACCAACGAACAGAACTATGATCTCGTGGTAATCAGGAACATCTTGCC
The DNA here is from genome assembly GCA_019447015.1 of Hymenochirus boettgeri. Classification (NCBI taxonomy): domain Eukaryota; kingdom Metazoa; phylum Chordata; class Amphibia; order Anura; family Pipidae; genus Hymenochirus; species Hymenochirus boettgeri. Next base: position 184,328 of record JAACNH010000024.1, read on the forward strand.
ATCAAAATGGCCCTCGAGGAGTGCGAATTTGTTAGAAGGCACCTCTTAACCTGTTTACCATTCCGTTACCAATCATCAAGAACCTTGAATATATTCCGAATCTTTAAAAGCACTTAAATCCCTGCCAAGCACGATGGTCCGTATTCTTTTCTCAGTTAACTTATCATCACCTACCAACCTGGCACTCAAAAAAACAAAAACGGAGATGCCCTCTGCAGATATTTGTGGCTTCAGACTTTTAAACAAGGATAAGGACCCCATTATCCTGAAACTAAAATCCAGACTCTATTTACGCCTCAGCTACTGTTTCTTCCTAAATTCAAGCCTGCCCAAAAATCTGCTCTCCTGAAACACCCTTAGGTAAAATCTTCGTTTTTGTTTTTTTTTTTTTCCTGGTCTCTGCCCAGAAAACCATCCTTCAACATGTTCATGTTCTAAGCAAAAATGGACATCCTGGCATCAATTAAAAAATTTTGACCTTATTGCTCTTCCCTATGGTGGCCAAGGATGAGGAGTTCTATAGCCAGAAAGTATGGAGGAAGCACACTAATCAGGTGAATTTCACAAACTTTTATTGCAACAACAAATTACACATTTCGGGACGCCCTGTCCCTTCTCTCAAGTATATGAGATGAGGAGACATGAAAATACTATATCCAAGCCTGTATCAGCCTTTTTATGCTCAGTCTAAGTCTCTAGAAACTCTAACCGTGTGGTCCCTGCAACCCCTACCCATTCGCATTCTGATTTGGACCTTTATCTATGGACTTGTGTTGTGAATTCCTCCTTCCAAGAAGAAACTGTATTGGGTCACGGTAGACGCGTCAGCAAAATGAGCCCACTTCTTTCACTCCCAAGCTACCACTCAAGCTAGTGGAGTTAGCACAACTATGTTTTCACCAAATTTCCACCTTCATGAAGACTCCCTCCTGAAATAGTGTCTGACAGAGGCTAACTCAATTGGTTATTTTTCTAAATTTGGAGAGCTCTATGTAAATCCTATGGGCAGAAGTACAATTTCTTCAGCTTACACCCGCTAGTCCAATGACGGGTACGGAACGCACTAATCAGTCTATTGAAACAATACCTCCTTGTTACCATTTTCAGATACTCGGATGATGCCCGTAAAATCTTCTGCATTGCGGCTGAGTTTTCGCCCATAACAATGCACCTCGGGACCTCTTCTGGAAAATCACCCTTTTTAGTGTCTTTGCGAAATAATCCCAAATATTTTCCCCAAAATTTCTTTTCACACAAGTACCATTTGCCAACGACTCTGCTGCTCAAGAAAACACACTCCAAGCAACCGACAGGCAGATGAAACAGATCAGACCGGTGCGGGCTTAGTGGAAGAAACGATGTACTACACAATTATATTCCTTATATATATATTACTCATGCACCACCTTCAAAAATAGGGGAAGGAATCCTTACTAAATATATCTAATATATATATCCTGTAAGGAAAAAGGGATTAATCCACACCTATATTCTATACACAGTTTTCTATATATATATATATATTTATATATATATATATATATATATATATACATAACTAAACAATACTTCTTACTATAGTAGCGTCACTTAGAGCGCCACAGGTTCATTTGGGATTACTAGAATTGCGACAATAAGCTAAAAAATGATTTTATTATCATTTATTAAAGTGGACAAAAATAGGATAAAAATATAAGAAAAGACTTAAATATGGTCCGTCTGTTGGCTAAAGTTATTGAAAATCTTATGACGAATCCGGCTGAGACCTGATCCCAATTTATCCTCTTCTGAGAACTTGCGGAGTGGTCTGCGTCTCTCGAGAGCGAGTAAACTTGGCCTATGCCCGAAGTTGGTATCCTATTTTTGGAGGAATATTTAATTCTCCAATTCCCTTAGTCATAATCGGTGTATCACACATGTCACATTCAAAATAATATCATGATGGTCAATAACTAATTTTACCCAACAGAACAAGACCAAAATATGGACATATTCCTGGATATCCGTAGGCAGGAAGGGTTAATATCCCAGTTTGGCTCGGGCTTATGATATTATATCAGGTATCTATAAAATGTAGAATTCAATACTGGCATTAAACTGTGAGGCGTTATTTTATGCTAAACTGAAATAATTCTACATCCTGGATCTAAGGAATATAAATACCTTTGATCTGCCAGTTGCGTTCCTGCTCAATCTCACTAGCAGTCCCTGCTGAGCTGGTGCCTCCTAGTCTGATGACAGTGTGGATATTACATGGACTTCACCACCTTGCCCTTTGAAGTAAGACCTCTTGCTAGGTCAGCTAAGTCAACACCAAATGGCGACATCGCTATGGCGAAAGAAAGCCAGAGATTACAACTGAACATGTACTTAACCTTTTGTGATAACCATGACAGGGTACCAATATGCGGAGTGCCATACTGCCTGACCCAATTATGTGAATATATGTGAAATATTTGAAAATTAGGGAGTGCAATCCAGACATTGTCTACTGTTTTGCATCCAGCCTCCCAGAAGCACTTCTTGGTATCCAGTTTCCGGTGTGTCTCAGTATCCTGCACATACAAGTCTCATCAGACCTCATCTGCTCCGAGTATCCGAAACCTACAGACCGGGTCTCCTCCTGAAAGCATACTTGCTGAGTATCCCGGCCGTCCGGCGTATGTTATTCCCCTCACATGTACATCATGACTATTGTCGATAGAAATTCTAATGTATCATGTTAAGCAGGTTAAAAATTCCCAATATAAGAGACTCATGATGGCCTACAGCTTGTGGTTTGCTAAATAATAAAATCGAGATACAAAAAACACATTAAATGTCTCAACAGGGAATGATTATTAACATAAACCAATGCCCATACAATGTATATATATATATATATATATTATATATAGATAATTTAGGCTACTATGATATGAACCAAGGACATGGTATTTACCCACCTTTTCTCAAAGAAAACCTGCCATCGAAAACATGGTGTATTTAAAAAGAAAAAAGATTATCACCTCGATGCCTTAGACAACTATATACTTTTATTATGCACTTTAAAGCGGAAATAAAGACTCAAGGCAGCCATGTATGTACTATGTAACTGTTTACAGAATTATGGGTAGTGTTATAAAGTTGGACTAGATGGACAATGTATTTATAACACCTCCAAACTATGTTACTATGTAACTGGTTAGAAGACATTATCGGGTAGGTATAAAGGTTGGATAGACTGGACGATATGCCTTTATCACAACCTCCAACTACTATGTTACTATATAAATCGGTTTATAAGAATTAGATAGGGTAGGGGTATAAAGGTTAGACTTAAAGGAGAATGTTCTTTATACACCTCCAATACTATTTACTATGTAACTGTATAACAGACTATTATAGGGTAGGGGTATAAGAGTTGACTAGATGGACCGGTATGTCTTTCATACAACCTCATAATATGTTCACTATACTATAACTGTTATACAAGACATTATGGGTAGGGTATTAAAGTTTGGACTAGATGGACGTATGCTTCATAAAACCTCATACTATGTTACTAGGTTAAACTGTTGTTATACAAGATACTGATGGGTAGGGTATAAAGGTCTGGAACTAGATGGACGTATGTCTTTATACACCTCAAACTATGTTACTATGTAACTGTTATAAGACATTATGGGTAGGGTATAAAGGTTGGAGCTAGATGGAGTATGCTTTATACAACCTCCAATACTATGTTACTATAACGTTATACAGAATTTATGGTAGCGGCTAAAAGTTGGACAGATGAGAGTAGTCTTTATACAATCCAATATATGTTACTATGTAACTGGTATACAGATCATATGGTAGGGATAAAGTTGGACTAGATGAGAAGTATGTCTTATACAACCTCCAATACTATGGTTACTATGTAATGTTATACAGACAGTAGGGTAGGGTATAAAGGTGGAATAGGGAAGTATGTCTTTATACAACCTCCAATACTATGTTACTATGTAACTGTTATACAGACATTATGGGTAGGTATAAAGGTTGGACTAAATGGAGTATGTCTTTTACACCTCCAATACTAATGTTACATGTAACTGTTATACAGACATTATGGGTAGGGTATAAAGGTTGGACTGATGGACGTATGTTTATACAACCTCCAATACTATGTTACTATAACTGTTATACAGACATTATGGGGTAGGGTATAAAGGTTGGACTAGATGGACGTATGTCTTTATACAACCTCCAATACTATGTTATATGTAACTGTTATACAGACATTATGGGTAGGGTATAAAGGTTGACTAGATGGACGTATGTCTTTATAAACCTCACATACTAATACTATGTAATGTTATACAGACATATTAGGGTAGGGTATAAAGTTGGACTAGATGAGGTATGTTTTATACAACCTCAATACTATAGTTACTATGTAACTGTTAATACAGAATTATGGGTAGGGTATAAAGTTGGACTAGAGGACGTATGTCTTTATAAACCAATCCCCAATACTATGTTACTATGTAACTGTTTAAAGAATTATGGGTAGGGTATAAAGGTTGGACTAGGACGTATGTCCTTTATACAACTCCCAATACTATGTTACTATGTAACTGTTATACAGACATTATGGGTAGGGTATAAAGGTTGGACTGATGGACGTATGTCCTATTATACAACCTCCAATACTATGTTACTATGTAATGTTATACAGACATTATGGGTAGGGTAAAAGGTTGGACTCGATGGATGATGTCTTTATACAACCTCCAATACTATGTTACTATGTAACTGTTAACAGACTTATGGGTGGGAATTAAGTTGGACTAGATGACGTATGTCTTTATACAACCTCCAATACTATGTTACTATGTAACTGTTATACAGACATTATGGGTAGGTTAAAGTATAAGGTTGGACTAGATAGACGTATAGTCTATACAACCTCCAATACTATGTTACTATGTAACTGTTAGACAGACATATGGGTGGGAATTATGTTGAGACTAGATAGACGTATGTCTTTGTTACAACCTTCAGTCATTACTATTGTACAATAGAAAGTGTTAAAATGAACCTGAAAGTAAAAATAAAGCTTTGTAGTAAAATATTTTCCATATTTCATATTGGTTTGTACGGTAGTAGATAAATTAGAAATCAATAATAGATTGTTTTAACCGGCAGTGTCTGTCATTTAAATCAAGTAAAATGTATTTAAACACAGTTTGCAATTAATAAATATTATTGGTATTTTCCATTTTCATGTTGAGCTGGCACTGAGCTGGTCTCTATGGGATTTGTGTAACTTATTCTCCATAGGGAAGCCTAGAGTGATGTATAAAATGGGGAACGTGAAATATTTTCATAGAAGCTTTGTACCTTGTAATCCTCTTAAAAACGTGTCACCTATAAATCTGCTCCTATCTGAACTGCCAACATCACAGGTAAATGTTCATTACAGGTAACGAGCCAATAATTCCCTTACATGTAATTTATACAATAATACAGGAATCCACTAAATTGCCATTTTATAAAATATACATACTGTAGAGTAGAAAGATTTTTTTTCACCTAAAACCCAATTATAAATTTTCATCAAATCACTTTTTAGGAATTTTAACATTTACACTTTCATAAAGGATTCTGTCTGAATTATAATCTACTGTAGCATCTGAATTTCTTAGAAAGAATCTTATTAGTGACAGACATAGGACAATACTAGGTTGCAACATGGACTTGGAAATTCACTCACGTCCAGTTTTCCTTTTTATCCTTATGGAACCCTGGAAAATGTTAATATCTCAGGAAAACCTTCCATAAAACAAACATTATTACCTTGATATTATTTATCCTCTCAGACGTCAATTACACCAAACACAGCAATTCATAAAAACATTGATAATATATTAAAAAACAGTTTCTGTCAACCCTTATGAACCCCAATGTATCTCTCACACGGACCCTGGTTGGGAAAACACTGCTCCATACACTCTGTCAATGGATCTAGGATTTAACCCATGATCATTTGTCTACAATAGATACCAAGTAGCCAGAGTTCCTTTTCATCTTGACTGACACCAGATGCATTCCTTTAGCAACTGCTCATCCTTACACAAACATATTCATATAAAGACGGTTCTCTATAAATGTTCATTCCAAAAAATACACATTTAATGAAATGTTCTGCAGGAATTAAGACAACTACTTTGTGTGTTGAATTTTCCAGCAATGCACAGACTAATTCTCTTGTTTTATACCTTTGGACTACATGAAAAAAAACATTAGATATAGAAAACACTGGAAACACATTTGGATGAAACTTTGTATAAATATATGGGACCTGCAGTATTTGAACCTGTACAGTGTGTATTGTAATGTTTGTAGATATGAACATCACCAGAATCACAGACATCATTCTAGTAGGATTCCAGGTCCTCATAACCCTAACGATATTTGTGTTTCTCATTCTACTTATTCTATACATTATAATAATAATTAGTAACACTCTTGATCACTTGTTTTGTTTCTGAAGAAAGCAACATCTCCACAATCCCATGTATTATTTCCTTTGCCGTTTGTCCTAATGACATTTTCCTTCTACGCTGTCGTACCAAACTTACTCTGTGCCCTACTCAATGATGGACACCCATGTCTCTCTATGGCTGCATCGGCAGCTTTTTTGCACTGGTTTCTTCACGCAGTGGAATGTTTTATACTTACCATCATGTCTTATGATCGATACTTGGCCATCTGTAACCCTTTACACTACATTAGAGTAATGAACGTTCCCCATCGTATACATTTAATTACCTGTCTTGGATGTTGAGCTTACTTATCTGTCTAGATTATCTCTCAAATGTTTCCATTGGAAATCTGCGGGAGTAATATCATAGACAATATCTATTGTGATTGTCTCCCCTTCTGGACATTTCATGTGAAAATACATTTTATGTTGGAAATGTTAGTAACTGTATTATCCATGCCTTCAATTGTATTTCCTTTTCTGTTTATAATCTTCTCATATATCTATATCTTCCTCACCATCCTCAAGATCTCTCAACCATTGGAAGACAGAAAGCCTCTCCACCTGTAGCTCCCACCTCATTGTGGTCTGTACATATTATATCATATAATTGCTAAGTATACGGTACCATCAAGAGAAGGTGTAAAAATATGATAAAATATTCTCCCTGCATATACTGCAGTCACACCTTTACTGAATCCTGTCATTTACTGTACTTAGAGAACAAGGATTAGACAGATAAAAAGGAAGATAGGAAAACAGGGCGATGATCCTTCCTGACTTCCAAATGGCAATCAGAAAGTATCCCTGGATCAACCAGAACTACAGTATATGTATTAATACCAGTAGTTCTCATATATTTTTAGTTTAAAACTTAACTTCTCTAGCCACTTTTAAAAGCTATTCAATGAACTGCCATTACCATATCTGCTGGAAGACAGTTCCACAGTTTCACCGTTCTAACTGTAAGAAAACCTTCCTAACCTGAAGATGAAAACTTCTTTTCTTCCACCTTAAAGGATGTCCACGTGTCCTCTATATGACCTTTAGTGAACAATGCACTGGAGAGTTTATTGTAGGCCATTAATTATTTGTATAAGGTTATATATCCCCACACAAACGTCGCTTCTCCAATGTAAACAGCTTGAACTTGTCTAATCTGCCTGCATAGTTAACCCCTCCATTCCCCTTATTATTGTAGTTGCCCTTCGAACTGCTTCCATTTCCAAGATGTCCCTTTTGTATATGGGATTCCAAACTGCACCGCAATATTCCAAATGAGGCCTTACCACTGCCTTGTAAAGAGAGAATAATATTTTTCTCTCTGTGAATCTATTCCCCTCTTTATACAAGACAATATCTTGCTAGCTCAGCTGTTGCTACCTGGCCATTGTTTGCTACAGCTAAGTTGCTATACCAGAACCCCCAATCTTTCCCATTACAGATGCACTTAACACAGAGTTATTTATGGTGTAGGGGGCACAGGGATTATTAAATCCCAAATGCATCACCTTACATTATCAACATTGAATCTCATCGCCATGTTGCTGCCCATTTTGATAATCTATCTAGGTCTGCTTGAGGCACTTGCACTCATGGAAGTTTCCAAAGCTCTGCGTAGTTTAGTGTCATCAGCAAACACAGAGACCTTGCTCTCAATGCCCCTTCTAGTCATTTATAAACAATTAAACAGATGGGGCCGCAGTACAGAACCCTGACCTGGAGGCCCCACTAGAACTTTACCCACATAGATGTAGCTCCATGTAAGTTCATTATTAAAAGAATATTGTTAGATTAAACTAATTTAGAAAATTATTAAAGGGGAACTGTGGTCTCCAAACAAGGCGAGCCAGGTAGTAAATATAAATAAAATATGTATGTATGGCTTTTGTAGATATGTGTGGTCGGGTGCTATTCCCTGAAGTCTTCGCTTCTCTGGATGATACACGGAACTATTACAGATGTACATCTAACTTACGATAACATAGCAAACAGTGGTGTGGTATATAGCAACTCACCACGGGCTTTAGCCCTGAACCAAATCCAAGTCTATGGTATAAGATTTGCAGATAACGATACACATAAGCAGTATGGCAAGAAAACACTCACGCTGCTAAATGGTGGTCCGGGTGCAGTCCACCCCAGACCCTTCGCTGGATCGCAATCAATGGAAACAAAAAGCAAGACCGACTGCTGGTGTACCTTGAAGGAAAAACGCCACCTTGGAAAGGATTTGATTAAAAGGCTTTCTTTATTATATAGTCCATACAACGGGATCAGAAACACATCGTAGAGGTAAAACGCCCTAACGCGTTTCGGACTCCTTAATCATGGTGGGGGAGTGCCGACGACATCTTATTTATAAAGTTATAGCAGCACCTGCATCTATCGCGAGCAGCTACTCAACAATAACTCTAGGACACGGAAGCAAACATCGGGAGAGCGATCGCTCCGAAACCAGGAATCAGTCTCCCTCCCCCAGTGAGTCTCTGATAAAGCGGCAGGAACGCCGTGAACACGTAGACACTGCTTGGTTGCACTCCATTGTATTTGGCATAGCCTTTAATGAATATGTGTGTGGTGAATAAACTGAAATTGATAACACCCGCCTGTGACTGATTCCTGGTTCCTAGTATCGTGAGACTCCGCTGAAGTCTCGTTCTGGGAGAAAGGATCTGCACGCCGGGATACAGCCAATGTGGTTGCCACCAGATACCGTTTGGTGAGCGCTCCTGGTGGTCCCTGGTATGTGATTTCAACAATAACCTTACTGGTCCAGTCAGAAAGGGTGCTATGCTCGGCCTACGAAGCTTAAACTTACCATTAAGTCCTGAAATGGGCTGAACTGCTGCAAGGAACCACCAGTTGGTGTAGAGCAGACACTGCTTATAAGTATGACTCGCAAATCCCCAACTCTAGTAGGAGCGCCAACCCTTACAACAGCATGCAATGCAATGACCATATGACAGCGAAAAAACACCCTCAACTGCCAACTCCTAAACACTAACTGCAACTCCTAAACACTAACTGCAACTCCTAACACTAACTGCAACTCCTAAACACTAACTGCCACAACTCACTAAACACTAACTGCAACTCCTAAACACTAACTGCAACTCCTAAACCTAACTGCCAACTCCTAAACACTAACTGCAACTCCTAAACAGTAACTGCAACTCCTAAACACTAACTGCAACTCCTAACAAGTAGCTGCAACTCCTAAACATAACTGCAACTCCTAACACCTAACATGCAACTCCTAAACAGTAACTGCAACTCCTAACACTAACTGCAACTCCTAAACACTAACTGCAACTCCTAAACACTAACTGCAACCCTAAACAGAACTGCAATCCTAAACACACTGCAACTCACTAAAACACTAACTGCCAAACTACCTAAACACTAACTGCAACTCCGTACATAACTGCAATCCTAAACACTAACTGCAACTCCTAACCACGAACTGCAACTCCTAAACATAAACTGCAACTCCCCAACTAAACGTAACTGCAACTCCTAACACTAACTGCACCTCCTAAACACTAACTGCAACTCCTAAACACTAACTGCAACTACTAACAGTAACTGCAACTCCTAACACACTAAACTGCAACTCCTAAACACTAACGCAACTCCTAACACTAACTGCAACTCCTAAACACTAAACTGCCAACTCCTAACACTACGCAATCCTAAACACTAACTGCCTCCAACCTAAACCCTAAACAATAACTGCAAACTCCTAAAAACACTAACTGCTACTCTCCTAAACAGTAACTGATCCTAAAATACTAACTCCTACAACTAACACTAACTGCAACTCCTAAACACCTAAAACTCGCTAACACAAAACTCCTAAACACTGCCACTCCTAAACACTAACTGCAACTCCTAACACTAAAACCTACAACTGCAAATACCTAAGTAATGCTAGTAAACACTAACTGCAACTCCCTAAACACTAAACTGCAACCTCCGTAAACTCCTAAACGAAACTGCAACTCCTAAACACTAACTGCAACTACTAAACACTAACTGCAAACTCCTAAAACTACCAACTCATTAACAGTAACTGCAACTCCTAAACACTAACTGCAACTCTAAACACTAACTGCCCCAACTCCTAAACACTACTGCCAACTCCTAACACTAACTGCAACTCCTAACACTAACTGCAACTCCTAAACTAACTGTAAACTGTACGGCAACTCCTAAACACAACTGCAACTCCTAAACACTACTGAACTCCTCAACAGTAACTGACCCCAAACTCCTAAACACTAACTGCAACTCCTAAACACTAACTGCAACTCCTAAACACTACTGCAACTCCTAAACAGTAACTGCAACTCCTAAACACTAACTGCAACTCCTAAACACTAACTGCAACTCCTAAACACTAACTGCCAAACTGCCTAATCAACTAACTGCCACAACTCCTAAACACTAACTGCAACTCCTAAACACTAACTGCCCAACTCTAAAATTAACGCAACTCCTAAAAAACTAACTGCAACTCCTAAACACTAACTGCAACTCCTAAACAGCTAACTGGCCAACTCCTAAACAGTAACAAACTAGATACAAAAAACTCTAAGAATGTGATACTGACCTCCATAGCAAAAGTAAAAGAAACATATGAAGAGAAAACAATAATACGTAGAAAACACTACCACCTACGTGGTAGAAGAAGATGTCTGGATCGAACCAATGCAAAGAGAAAGGTGACAGGATAATAAATGAATATATTATTATAATAAATAAAGACCACCATATAAAGCTGAATCTGAAATGCCCTCAGGTAGTAGATATGCCGAGTCAAAAAGGAATTATTCTATTTTAACAAAACAGGTTATATCTCCATGAAGTTCCGAGGGGATGTCCTAGTGTCTAATAAGAATATCCAAGTGGCCTTTGCTCTCAGTAAAGGGTGAGTGAAATGGTCCCACTTCTCTAACTGTAGATACCTGAGTAAGAGCCGCATTTTTATAGTTATACTCTTCTTTATCCGTTCTCTACAGTAAGACATGTGTCTAGCTACAGGGCTCTAACAGTATTATTCTTTGTGTCCATCACATGTTCATAAATCCTGTTCTTGAGGGGGCGTGTGGGGCAACCATACATGTATGTGGCAGCCACTACACGTGAGCAAATGGACCACATGAGCCTGTGTGTTTTAATCTGAAACAATTTCCCATTACTAGAGCTTTTCAACAACTCTCCCTTTTGTATATAAGTACACGTCAAACATCTATTAGTACCACAGGGGAGTACCCTTGTATTTCAACTAGATATTTCTCATAAATCTAAAAATTACTTGGGGACAGATAATTGTTTGGATCTTGTTCTTAAATGGTAGGTACCTCTTGATAAAGTTATAATCGCCATTATACTGGGTGCTATACTGAGTTGTAAAGTATACTCCCTTAAAATCCTTTGTCCTCTTCTTATTTTTGATGAGAGCCTTGTTGCTTATGATGAGTACTAAAACCTTTTCCTGGATAAGATCTTTCCTGGTTCTCGCTCTCTCTTTGCCTTTCTGGACCTTTTGGAGGAGCTTCCTCTTATAGCCTCTCTGCAGAAGCCTATCTGTCATGGTTTTGTGTCTGATTTCCTATATGTCTCATCATAAACAGTTCCTTCTTATACTTAGATACTGTCCATATGGTATGCTACTAATACTGGGGAGGTGGATTCGAGCCGCCCTCTATAGTATTACATGCTAAAGTTTCTAAATCCTCATTCGAATACAGTGTCTTCTTATGGAAAGGTGAGGTCCAAGTATGGACTTCACAAGGTCCTATCTGTAGTAAACCTGAGTTCTATATATTCGGGATTCAATAAAAGTTCTTATCATTTAACATGGTGCTAATTTTGCCCCCAACCAATCAGATCTTATTTAACATTTAAAAGTAAATACTGATTGGTTGGGGCACAATTAGCACCATTTTAAACAATAAGAACTTTTATTGAATAACCCTGATAATCGTTTAATAGAAACATATACGTTTCAAAATCCTGCTTTGTACCTCTCCATACCCATATCATCATCTATGCTATCTACGATCACTTACTACACGGAGGATGGTCCGATGGAAATTGGGGGTGGGGAAGAGAACAGTTTCTTCCACCACCCCATGAACAGATTGGCATATGTCGGTGCAAATTTGGCACCCATAGATGCCCCACAGCATTGGAGATAACGGGTGCCATCGAATATGAAGAAATTGTTTGTGAGAAGATATTTAGGGAATAATAATGAACTCTTTTTGTCTGTACTTTATATGCCATAAGTGTTAAGATGATCTGACTGCTACTATGTGGATAAACTTGATTAGTATCTAAGAATACAGTCTAAGACAAAGGGCTGCAACAGCAATTTGATGAGCTGCGACAGACCTTCGTTCAGGGACTGGATCCCTGCCACAATGGGGCGACCCTGGAGGGAAGGACGGTCTGCTTTGTGGACTTTAGGTGCATATGGAATAAGGATGGTAAAAATCTCTAGTTCTTTTCTCGATAAGAACCACTCTCATACCCCTCTGCCACTATCCTCTGTAGAAGAAGTTGTCATTTCTCTGTGTGGGCTCTATCTAATCGTTTATATGTAAGGGGATTCTCTGAGTTGCTTCATGGCTTCCTTCTTATAGTCCTCATTGTCAGGATGACCACCCCTCCCCTTTATTCCGTTTTACGATAACTATTGTGCGATCTATGGCACCATAGTCTCTATGGCTCTTCTCTCTTCCCTTATCAGATTATTCTATTTATGTTTGTTAGTAATACCACCTTGGGGACAAGATCCTTCAGATCTAGGTCTGCTTGCAGCACTGCACATCATTTGAAGTTTCCAAGCTCTGCATAGTTTTAGTGTCATCACAAACACAGAGACCTTGCTCTCAATGCCCTTTTAAGTCATTTATAACAGATTAAAACAGAAGGGGCCCCAGTACAGAACCCTGAGCACTCCGCTTAGAACTTTAGGCCCACTAGATGTAGTCCATGTAAGTTTAAAGCATATTAAAGCATATTGTTAGAATTAACTATTAAGAAAATTATTTAAAGGGGAACTGTGGTCTCCAAACAAGTTCAATTTAAACGAAAGGCCAGTTTCCTACCTTTAAAACAGCCATCAATCCCCCCTCTACGTGCTCCACGCCCAAGATATATATATGCAAGATAGATAATATTATCTAAATGTAGTAAGAAGTCCTGTGTACTCAGGGATTTTCCAACCGAATTAACTTTATTGTGTCACATCAAGGCAACTTTCGGCTTCTTCCCTTCTGCAGATGAGTCCTATGCAGATTGGTGGCAACCCCCTCTTTCCCCTGAAGAAAAATTCATAGAGTGTACTATGACTTTGCCTTTATTGTGCCGGACAAGGGCACTTGTGAAAAAGTGAGCTCCTTCTAGGTAATCTCAAGTCTCCTACTAGATGTAACCACTCAAACACTTTCTGCCAGTCATTTTTGTTTCATTTACTCTAGCTTTGCATCCCAACTTGGCCTTCCCTTTTTTCATCTGCACAGCAGCCTCTAAGGGTCCTGGACTATAGACAATAAACCTCTGGCCTCAGAATTCTACCTTTGAAGTCCTATTCCATGTTTGGCATATCTCATCAGAACGTTTATCATTTCTCGTGATTCAAAGTCCATCTGCCCCACTGATCCTCGGACTTCCTTGGCTCCGATTACACAACCCTGTTATAGACTGGTCTACTAATGAACTTAAGTCTTGGGTCCTTTATGTTTGGTAATTACCTTCCTACTTCCCCTATTCAATGTTCCGCCCTAAACTGTGAAAATAACCCGTGGGGAATCTCCCTGAATGTTACCTTGACTTTTTCTGATGTTTTCTGTAAAAAACAAGCTGAAAACTTCCACCACACCGATCCTATGATTGCCCCATCAATCTCTTCCTGTACTATGCCTTCACGGGGCACACATACCCTTTGTCCCCTTCTGAAATTCTATAATGAAAGAGTACATTAAAGATTATGTTTCTCAGGGGATCATTCAGCCTCCACTTCCCCAGCTGGAGCAGGTTTCTTTTTCGTCAAAAAAAAAGGACGGAGTTCTACGCCCTTTTAAACACTCGGACGATCACTACAGCAGTATCTTGTAATGCCCTTCGGCCTCTGTAACGCCCCAGCAGTATTCCAAGGATTTGTGAATACCATTTTCCGTGACCTGTTGGGAATTTCAGTAGTCGTATATCTTGACGACATTTTAATCTTCTCTCAAGATTTACCCTCACATTGCCTCCATGTTAGACAAGGTTTACTTCGTCTAAGAAAAAATAATTATGTGCCAAAATGGAAAAGTGTCTTTTTGAATGTTCTCAAGTATCGTTTCTTGGTTATATTGTCACCACCCAGGTTTCCTGATGGATCCTGTTAAAGTTTCAGCCAGTCAAGATTGGTCCTACCTATGGGAATCAAAGCTATTCAAGATTCATCAGCTTTGCCAATTATTACAGACAATTATCAAAGGGTTTTTTTCTTTTATTCTTGTTTTCTAGCCCTCATCAGAAAAGGCGGTAGGCTTAATTTGTGGTCCCTGCAGCCCTTGAAGCCTTAAGACAACTCAAAGAAGCTTTTTCCTGTGCACCAGTTTAGTTCATCCGGATCCTAACCTCCCCTTTTTATTGAAGTTGACGCCTCCAACTTGGGTGTGAAAGACGTCCTTTCTCAGAGACAAGGCATCAAAGGGAACTACAGCCTTGTGCTTACTTTTCCAAACCAACGAACAGAACTATGATCTCGGTCATCAGGACATCTTGCCATCAAATGGCCCTCGAGAGTGGCTTTCATTTGTTAGAAGGCACCTCTTAACCTGTTACCATCCTTACCATCATAAGAACCTTGAATATATTCCGAATCTTAAAAGGTTAAATCCCTGCCAAGCACTATGGTCCTTATTCTTTTCTCAGTTTATACTTTATCATCACCTACCAACCTGGCTCCAAAACAAAAAGAAGATGCCCTCTGCAGATCATTTGTGGCTTCAGACTCTTCTAACCAAGATAAGGACCCCATTATCCTGACTACTAAAATCCTAGACTCTATTACGCCTCAGCTCTGTTCCTAAATTCAAGCTGCCCAAAAATCTGCTCCTCCTGACACACCCTTAGGTAAAATCTTCGTTCCTGTTCCTCTGCGAAAACCATCCTTCAAATGTTCATTGTTCTAAAGCAAACTGGACATCCTGGCATCAATAAAACATTTGACCTTCTTGCCTGTTCCATGGTGGCCAAGGATGAGAGTTCTCTAGCACAGAAAGATATGGGAAGCACACTAATCAGGTGAATTCACAACTATTTATTGCAACAACACATACACATTTCGGAACGCCCCTGTCCCTTTCTCAAGTATATGGATGAGGAGACATGTAAAATACTTTATCCAAGCCTGTATCCGCGTGCTCAGTCTAAGTCTTCTAGAACTCTACCTTGTGGTCCTCTGCAACCCCTACCCATTCCATTATGACTTTGGACCAATTTATCTATGGACTTTAGTGTTGAACTTCCTTCCTTCCAAGAAGAATACTGTTATTTGGGTCACGGTAGACCGCTTCAGCAAAATGGCCCACTTCTTTCCCTTCCCAAGCTACCATCTCAAGCTATGGAGTTAGCACAACTATTTATTTCACAAATTTTCCACCTTCATGGACTCCTTCTGAAATAGTGTCTGACAGAGGTACTACATTTGTTTCTAATTTTGGAGAGCTCTATGTAAATCCATGGGCATTAAGTTACAATTTTCTTCAGCTTACCACCCGCAGTCCAATGGGGCTACTGAACGCACTAATCAGTCTATTGAACAATAACCTCCATTGTTACATTTCCTATACTCAGGATGATTGGTCAAATCTTCTGCCTTGGCTGAGTTTGCCCATAACAATGCACCTCGTGCCTTTCTGAAAATCCCCCTTTTTATGTGTCTTTGGAAATAATCCCAAATATTTTCCCCAAAATTTTCTTTCACAAAGTACCCATTGCCAACGACTCTGCTGCTCAGAAAACACACTCCAAGCAACCGACAGGCAGATGAAACAGATCAGACCCGGTGGGGTTAGTGAAGAAACGATGTACTACACAATTAATATTCCTTAATATCTATATACTCACTGCCACCACCTTCCAAAAATAGGGGAAGGACCTACTAAATATATCTAACTATATCTATCCTTAAGGAAAAAGGTAATCCACACCTATTTTCTATACACAGTTTTTATATAATATATATATAATATATATATATATATATATATATATACAACTAAACAATATTCTTCTATAGTAGCGTAATTCAGAGGCACAGGTTCTTTTGGGATATATTAAATGGACAATAAGCTTAAAAAGTTTTATATCATTTATTAAAGTTGACAAAATAGTGCATAAAAATTAAAGAAAAGCTAAATATGGTCCGTCTGTTGGCTAAATGTATGAAAATCTTGATGACGAACCCTGGGCTGAGACCATGATCCCAATTTATCCTCTTCCTGAAACTGGAGTGTCTGTGTCTCTAGAGAGGGTAAACTTGGCTCTGCCCCGAAGGTTGGTTCCTATTTTGGAGGGAATCTTAATTCTCCAATTCCCCTCTAGTCCATAATCTGTGTATCACACATGTTCACATCAAAATAATATCATGATGGTCAATAACTAATTTTACCCAACAGAACAAGACAATAGACATATCTGGGATATCGTAGGCCTAGGAGAGTAATATCCCAAGTTTGGCTCGGGCTATGTATTATATCAGGTATCTATAAATGTAGAATTAATTACTGGATAAACTGGGGTTATTTATGTAAACCTGAAATAATTCTACATCCTGGATTATTAAGGAATATAAATTACCTTTGATCTGCCAGTTGGTTCCTGCTCAATTCTCAACTAGCAGATTCCCTGCTGAGCTGGTGCCTCCTAGTCTGTGACAGTGTGTGTATATTACAGGGACTTCAACATTGCCTCTTGAAGTAAGACCTCTTGCTAGGTAGCAGCTAAGTCACACCAAATGGGAATAGCTATGGGAAAGAAAGCTCAGAGATTACAACTGAACATGTATTTAACCTTGTGATTACCCATGACAGGTAACATATGGGAGCTGCCATACTGCCTGCATTATGTGAATATATGTGAAATAATTTGAAAATTAGGAGTGCAATTCCAGACATTGTCTATGGGGTTTTACATTGCACTCCTGTTCATCACAGGGGCAGTGTACTGTCAGGAACTTACCTGCTGCTTCCGGTTCCACGCTGTTCTGCGCTTCTGGTGACGGCGTGTCGCGAGACATCAGACACCACAATGCTGGCGTGCCGAACAGCACGATGGTTCAAATGCCTGGCCAACGGTCGTAGCGTTTGCTACCCCAGGCTTCTTTGGAACATACCTCTCCTGGTTCCAGCGACTACCTTGCCAGTTTCAGAGACAATACTTACCTTGCCTGTTCCTGAGTCTATACTTACCTCACCCAGCTCCAGAGACTACATTACCTGTTTCTGCATCCCAGCAGCACCTTCTTCTTGGTATCCAGTTTCCGGTGGTGTCTCAGTATCCTGCAATACAATTCTCATCAGCCTCATCTGCTCCAGTATCCAAACCTACAGACGCGGGTCTCCTCCTGAAAGCATACTTGTGAGTATCCCGGCTCGGACGTATTTATCATATACCGTACATTCATGACTATTTCTATAGATCTACATGTATCATTTAAGAGGTTAAAATTCCCAATATAAGAGACTCATGATGTAAAGGCTGTAATAATAAAATTAAGATACAAAACACATCTAATGTTCAAAGGAATGATTATTACACCATAAACAATGCAATACAATGTATATATGTATGTACTGTATTTAACCAAGGACATTGTATTTACCCACCTTTTCTCAAAGAAACCTGCCATCAGAAACATGGTTGTATTAAAAAGAAAAGATTATCACAGATGCTTCAGACAACTATATACTTTATTATGCACATTTAAGGGAAATAAAGACTCAAGGCAGCTGTATGTTACTATGTAACTGTTATACAGACATTATGGGTAGGGTATAAGGTTGGACTAGATGACGTATGTCTTTATACAACCTCCAATACTATGTTACTATGTAACTGTTATACAGACATTATGGGTAGGGATAAAGGTTGGACTAGATGGACGTATGTCTTTAACAACCTCCAATACTAGTTACTATGTAACTGTTATACAGACTTATTGGGTAGGGTATAAGGTGGACTAGATGGACGTATGTCTTTATACAACCTCCATACTATGTTACTATGTAACTGTTATACAGACATTATGGGTAGGGGTATAAAGGTTGGACTAGATGGACGTATGTCTTTATATACCTCCAATACTATGTTACTATGTAACTGTTATACAGACATTAGGGTAGGGTATAAAGGTTGGACTAGATGGACGTATGTCTTTATACATCTCCAATACTATGTTACTATGTAACTGTTTACAGACATTATGGGTAGGGTATAAAGGTTGGACGTAGATGGACGTATGTCTTTATATAACCTCCAATACTATGTTACTATGTAACTGTTATACAGACACTTATGGGAGGGTATAAAGGTTGGACTAGATGGATGTATGTCTTATACAACTCCAATACTATGTTACTATGTACTGTATACAGACATTATGGGTAGGGTATAAAGGTTGGACTAGAGACGATGTCTTTATACAACCTCCATACTATGTTACTATGTAACTGTTATACAGACATTATGGGTAGGTATAAAGGTTGGACTAGAGGATGTATGTCTTATACAACTCCAATACTATGTTACTATGTAACTGTTATAGAGACATTATGGGTAGGGTATAAAGGTTGGACTAGATGGAGTATGTCTTTATACAACCTCCAATACTATGTTACTATGTAACTGTTATACAGACATTAGGGGTAGGGTATAAAGGTGGGACTAGATGGACGTATGTCTTTCTACAAACTCCATACTATGTTATATGTAACTGTTATACAGACATTATGGGTAGGGTATAAAGGTTGGACTAGATGGACGTATGTCTATATCAACCTCCAATACTATGTTACTATGTATCTGTTTATACAGACATTATGGGTATGGTATAAAGGTTGGACTAGATGGATGTATGTCTTTATCAACCTCCAATACTATGTTACTATGTAACTGTTATACAGACATTATGGGTAGGGTATAAAGGTTGGACTAGATGGACGTTATGTCCTTTATACAACCTCCAATAGCTATGTTACTATGTAACTGTTATACAGACATTATGGGTAGGGTATAAAGGTTGACTAGATGGGCTGTATGTTCTTTATACAACCTCCAATACTATGTTACTATGTAACTGTTATACAGACATTATGGGTAGGTATAAAGGTTTGGACTAGATGGACTGTATGTCTTTATACAACCTCCAATACTATGTTACTATGTAACGTTATACAGACATTATGGGTAGGTATAAAGTCGCGATTAGATGGACGATTAGTCTTATATACAACCTCCAATACTAGTTTACATGTAGGGCTTTATACAGACATTATGGGTAGGTATAAGGTTGGAGTAGATAGACCGTATGTCTTTATACAACCTCCATTACTATGTCTATGTAACTGTATACCGACATTTGGGTAGTAGGGTATAAAGGTTGGACTAGATGGACGTTATGTCTTTATACAACCTCCAATACTATGTTTACTATGAAACTGTTATACAGACATTATGGGTAGGGTATAAAGGTTGGACTAGATGAACGTATGTCTTATATAACCTCCAATATATGTTACTATGTAACTGTTATACAGACATTATGGGTAGGGTATAAAGGTTGGACTAGATGGGACGTATGTCTTTCTACAACCCAATACTATGTTACTATGTAAACTGTTATACAGACATTATGGGTAGGGATAAAGGTTGGACTAGATGGAGTATGTCTTTATACAACCTCCAATACTATGTTACTATGCAACTGTTATAAGACATTATGGGTAGGGTATAAAGGTTGGACTAGATGGACGTATGTCTTTATCAACACCTCCAATATTATGTTACTATGTAAGCTTATAACAGACTTATGGGTAGGGTATAAAGGTTGGACTAGAGGACGTATGTCTTTTACAAAACCTCCAATACTAGTTACTATGTAAACGTTATAAAGACATTATGGGTAGGGTATAAAGTTGGACTAGATGGACGTATGTCTTATACAACCTCCATACTATGTTACATGTATCTGTTATACAGACATTATGGGTAGTGTATAAAGGTTGGACTAGATGGACGTATGTCTTTATATAACCTCCAATACTATGTTACTATGTAACTGTTATACAGACATTATGGGTAGGGTATAAAGGTTGCCTAGATGGACTTATGTTTTTATACAACCTCCAACTATGTTACTACATGATCTGTTATACAGACATTATGGGTAGGGTATAAGGTTGGACTAGATGGATGTATGTCTTTATAAACCTCCATACTATGTTACTATGTAACTGTTATACAGACATTATGGTAGGTATAAAGGTTGGAACTAGACAGGCGTATGTCGTTATACAACCTCCAATACTATGTTACAAGTAACTGTTATACAGACATTATGGGTAGTGTATAAAGTTGGACTAGATGGACTATGTCTTTATACAACCTTCAATACTATGATACTATGTAACTGTAAACGCATTATGGGGTAGGGTAATAAAGGTTGCACTAGATGGACGTTATGTCTGTATACAACCTCCAATACTATGTTACTATGTAAATGTTATACAGACATTATGGGTAGGGTATAAAGGTTGGACTAGATGGACGTATGTCTTTATATAACATCCAATACTATGTTACTATGTACTGTTATACAGACATTATGGGTAGGGTATAAAGGTGTGCACTAGATGGACATATGTCTTTATACAACCTCAATACTATGTTATAGTGTAACTGTATACAGACATTATGGGTAGGGTATAAAGGTTGGACTAGATGGACGTATGTTCTTATATAACCTCCAATACTATGTTACTATGTCTGTTATACAGACATTATTTGTAGGGTATAAGGTTGGACTAGATGGCGTATGTCTTTATACAACCTCCAATACTATGTTACAATGTAACTGTTAACAGACATTATGGTAGGGGTATAAGGTTGAGTAGCATGGATGTCTGTCTTTTTAAAACTCCAATACATGTTACTATGTAACTGTTATACAGACATTAGGGTAGGGTATAAAGGTTGGACTAGAGGGACGTATGTCTTTAGTACAACCTCCAATACTATGTTCTATGTAAGTGTTATACAGACATTATGGGTAAGTATAAAGTTTGGACTAGATGGAGTATATGTCTTTATACAACCCTCCAATACGATGTTACTATGTAACGGTTATACAGAAGATTATGGGTAGGGTAAAAGGTTGGACTAGAGGGACGATGTCTTTATACAACCTCCAATACTATGTTCTATGTAACCTGTTATACAGACAATTATGGTAGGGTATAAAGGCTGGACTAGATGGACGTATGTCTTTATATAACTACAACTACAGCGCCAACTACAGCGCAACTACAGCCCAGGCTGTAGTTTGGCGCTCTTGTTTTGCATTTAGCTTGTGGAATGCTTGTAAAGTTTTTTTAAAGATATAGCATTCCTAAGAGTTCCATTGAAACATGGTCAATTTCCCAGAAGTTTTTTTTTCCTTATTGTGCTTATTACAGTATTGTAAGTGAACTTACATCAGTGTTTCATGCCATGGACATCGAGTATGGAGCGCATTAGATTCTGTTTTAATGTTGTTTTCACTGGGTCACTCAGTCTGCACAGAACTTTGTGTAGTAGTTCATTTGTACCTATATTGTGTTTAATTTCTCTGTCGATTGTGGGTATTGGAACCGGTGTTCAAGAAAAGTGATGTGTATACGAACTCAGCCTATCATCAACGGTAGAGATTCCCTGAAATGCACCAGGCATCTCCTTTCAAACCTGGCTGAGTGTTTTTTAATGGAAGGGTAATAAAAAAACATTGGTCTCTCATTTTTCCTGATGTCGACTGGACCTTCCTGGATCTGTTACTTTTGCTTTGTACTGCTTTAAGTATTTCTATCATGGCTATTCTCAAAAAAAAGTCAAACTGCCCAAACTAATTTTTTTTTTTGGAAAACACTGGAAAAACACATTTGGATGAACTTGTAATATTATGGTTACCTGCAGTATTTAACCGTGTAAATTATATATGTAAGTTTGTAGATATGAACATCACAGAATCACAGACATCATTCTAGTAGGATTCAGGTTCCTCATAACCTAACGATATTTGTGTTTCTCATTCTCTACTATTCTATACATTATAATAATAATTAGTAACCTCTTGATCATTGTTTTTGTTTCTGAGAGCCAACATCTAAACAATCCCATGTATTATTTCCTTTGCCATCTGTCCTCAACTGACATTTTCCTTCTCCAGGTCGTAACCAAAATTACTCTGTGCCCTACTCAATGATGGACAACCATGTCCTCTATGGCTGCATCGGGCAGTCTTTTTTGCACTGGTTCCTTCACTGCAGTGAAATGTTTATACTTACCATCATGTCTTATGACGATACTTGGCCATCTTAACCTTTACACTACTTAGAATAAGAACGTTTCCCATCGTATACATTTAATTACCTGGTCTTGGATGTTGAGCTTACTTATCTGTCTAGTTATTATCTCTCAAATGTTTCCATTGGAAATCTGCGGGAGTAATATCATAGACAATATCTATTGTGATTTGTCTCCCTTTCTTGATCTTTTATGTGAAAATACATTTAATGTTGAAATGTTAGAACTGTATTATCCATGCCTTCAAGTGTATTTCCTTTCTGTTTATAACTTCTCATATATCTATATCTTCCTCACCATCCTCAAGATCTCCTCAACCATTGGAAGACAGAAAGCCTTCTCCACCTGTAGCTCCCACCTCATTGTGGTCTGTACATATATATCTACCTAATTGCTAAGTATACGGTACCATCAGAAGACAGGTGGTCACACCTTTACTGAATCCTGTCATTTACTGTCTTAGGAACAAGGATATAAAATTCATCTATAACTAAAACTCACTGCCTATAATGGTGTAACCCATAGTAATAGGTTGAATAAAGACATGTATATCAAGTTCCACCTTTTCACAGATCCTTTTTAACCTTACCTAACGTTAACCCAGAGGACAAGAGGAAGGCAAAAAAAAAAAAAACAGATAAAAAAAAGAGGAGGGGGATTCCTTCCTGACCTCCAAAATGGCAATCAGAAAGTATCCCTGGATCAACCAGAAACTACAGTGTTGTATTAATACCAGTAGTTCTCAATATTTTTTAGTTAAAACTTAACTTATCTAGCCCACTTTAAAGTTATTCATGAACTTGCCATTAACCATATCTGCTGGAAGACAGTTCCCACAGTTTCACGCGTTCTCACTGTAAAGAAAACCTTTCCTAACCTGAAGATGAAACTTCTTTTCTTCCAACCTTAAAGGTCCCGTGTCCTCGATATGACCTATTAGTGAACAATGCACTGGAGAGTTTATGTGTATGGCCCATTAAGATATTTGTATAAGGTTATCATATCCCACACAAACGTCGCTTCTCCAATGTAAACAGCCTTAATTGTCTAATCTGCCTGCATAGTCAAGCCCCTCCATTCCCTTATAATTTGTTATATAACTTGCTAATCTGCCTGCATAGTCAAGCCCCTCATCCCTTTATTAATTGAGTTGCCCTTCTCTGAACGCTTCAGTTCCCAGGATGTCCCTTTGTATATGGGATTCAAAACTGCACCGCAATTCCCAAATGAGGCCTTACCACTGCCTTGTAAAGAGGGGAGAATAATATTTTTCTCTCTTGAATCTATTCCCCTCTTATACAAGACAATATCTTGCTAGCTCTAGCTGTTGCTACCTGGCTTGTTTGCTACAGCTAAGTCTGCTATCTACCAGAACCCCCAAATCTTTTCCCATTACAGATGCACTTAACACGAGTTATTTATGGTGTAGGGGGCACAGGAAGATTATTAAATCCCAAATCTCACCTTACATTATCAACTATGATCTCATCTCCATTCTGGCTGCCATTTTGATAATCTATCTAGGTTGCTTGCAGCACTTGACATCGATTGGAAGTTCCAAAGTCTGCGTAGTTTAGTGTCATCAGCAAACACAGAGACCTTGCTCTCAATGCCCTTCTAAGTCATTTATAAACAATTAACACGATGGGGCCCCAGTACAGAACCCTGAGGGGCCCACTAGAAACTTTACCCACATAGATGTAGCTCCATGTAAGTTCATTATTAAAGATATTGTTAGAATTAAACTAATTTAGAAAATTATTTAAAGGGGAACTGTGGTCTCCAAACAAGACGAGCCAGGTAGTAAATATAAATAAAAAAATATGTATGTATGGCTTACTTGTAGATATGTGTGGTCCGGGTGCATATTCCTGAAGTCTTCGCTTCTCTGGATGATACCGGGAATGATTACAGATGTACATGTAACTTACGTATTAAACATAGCAAACCGTGGTGTGGAGTATAGCAACTCACCACTGGCTTTAGCCCTGACCAAATCCGAAGTCTATGGATAAGTTTGCAGATAACGATACACATCAAGCAGTATGGCAAGAAAACAACTCACCGGTGCTAAATGGGTCCGGGTGCAGTCCACCCCGAGACCCTTCGCTGGATCCGCAATCAATGAAACAAAAGCAAGACCGACTGCTGGTGTACCTTGAAGAACAACGCCACCTGGAAAGGATATTGATTAAAAGGCTTTCTTTATTATATGTCCATACACGGGATCAGTAACACATCGGTAGAGGTAAAACGCCCTAACGCGTTTCGGACTCCTTAATCATAGGTGGGGGGAGTGCGACGCACCATCTTAATTTATAAGTTACTAGCAGCACCTGCACTATCGCGAGCAGCTACTCAAACAATAACACTAGGAACGAGAAGACAACATCGGGAGCGGTCGCTCCGAAACCAGGAATCAGGTCCCCTCCCCCCAGTGAGTCTCTGATAAGCGGAGGAAACGCCGTGAAACACGTAAAGACCACTGCTTGGTTGCACCTCCATTTATTGGCATAGCCTTTTAATGAATGTGTGTGGTTTGAATAAACTGAAATTGATAACACCCGCTGTACTGATCCTGGTGTCCTAGTATCGTGAGACTCCGACTGGAGTTCTCGTTCTGGGAGAAAGGATCTGCCACGCCGGGATACAGCCCAGATTTGTTTGCCACACAGATACCGTTTGGTGAGCGCTCCTGGTCGGTCCCCTGGTAATGTGATTTCAACATAACTCTTACTGGAGTCAGGAAAGGGCTGTACTGTCGCGCTCTACGAAGCATTAAACCTTACCATTAAGTCCTGAAATGGGCTGAACTGCTGCAAGGAACCACCAGTTGGTGTAGAGCAGACACTGCTTTAAAGTATGACTCGCAAAACTCCCCAACTTAGTAGAGAGCGCCAACCCTTACAACAGCATGCAAAGCAAATGACACTATGAAAGCTAAAACACAAAACTGCAACTCCTAAACACTAACTGCAACTCCTAAACAAACTGACAACCCTAAATCACTACTAGCAAAATCCTAAACACTAACCAACCTAACGTAACTGCAACTCCTAAACACTAACTGAACTCCTAAAACACTAACTGCAACCCTAACACACTACTGCAACTCCTAAACAAGCTAACTGCAACTCCTCAAACACAACTGCAACCTCCTAGAACATAAACTGCACACTCCATAAACAGTAACGCAACTCCTAAACACTAACTGCAACTCCTAAACATAACTGAAAACTCGCAAAAAACTGCATCCTAACACTAACTGCAAACTCCTAAAACAGTAACTGCAACTCCTAAAACACTAACTGCAACTCCTAAACACTAACTGCAACTCCTAAACACTAACTGCAACTCCTAAACACTAACTGCAACTCCTAAACACTAACTGCAACTCCTAAACAAACTGCAACTCCTAACACTAACTGCAACTCAACACTACCAACTCCTAAACACTAACTGCAACTCCTACACACGTAAACTGCAACTCCTAAACATAACTGCCTAAACTTACTGCAAACAACTAACTGCAACTCCTAAACACTAACTGCAACTCCTAAACACTAACTCAACTCCTAAACAATGTACACTGCAATACCTAAACAGTAACTGCAACTCCTAAAGTAACTGCAAACTCCTAAACACTAACTGCAACTCCTAAACACTAACTGCAACTCCTAAACATAACTGCAACTCCTAAAACACTAACTGCAAACTCCTAAACACTAACTGCAACTAACTAATCACTCCTAAACACTACCTGCAACTCCCTAAAACACTAACTGCAACTCCTAAACACTAACTGCACTCTTAAACAGTAACTGCAAAACCCTAACACTAAACTGCAACTCCTAAACAGTACTGCAACTCCTAAACACTAACGTGCAAACTCCTAACACTAACTGCAACTCCTAAACACTAACTGCAACTCCTAAACAGTAACTGCAACTCCTAAACACTAACTGCAACTCCTAAACAGTAACTGCAACTCCTAAACACTAACTGCAACTCCTAAACACTACCTGCAACTCCTAAACACTAACTGCAACTCCTAAACACTAACTGCAACTCCTAAACACTAACTGCAACTCTAAACATCTAAACTTGCCAACTCAACGCAACTGCAACTCCGAAACACTACTGCAACTCCTAAACATTAACTGCAACTCCTAACACTAACTGCAACTCCTAAACACTAACTGCAATCCAAAACACTAACTGCAACTCCTAAACACACGCACTCCTAACAGTACACTGCAAATCCTAAACACTAACGAGCAATCCTAAACACTAACGCAACTCCTAAACATAAACTGCAACTCCAACACTAACTGCCAACTCCTACACTAAACTCACTGCATAAACACTAACTGCAACTCCTAAACACTACTGCAACTCCTAAACACTAACTGCAACTCCTAAACAGTTAAAATACTAGATACAAAACTCTAAGAATGTGATACTGACCTCCAGAGCAAAGTAAAGAAAACATATGAAGGAGAAACAATAATACGTAAAAAACACTAACCACCTACAGTGGTAGAAGAAATGTCTGGATCGAAACCAATGCAAAGAGAAAGGTGACAGGTATAAAAATGAAATATATTATTATAATAATAATAAAGACCCACCATATAAAAGCTCGAATCTGAAATGCCCTAGGTAGTAGATATGCCGAGTCAAAAAGGAATTTATTCTATTTTACAAAACAGTTATATCTCCCATGAAGTTCCGAGGGGATGTCTAGTGTCTAATAAAGAATCCAAGTGGCGTTTGCTCTCAGTAAAGGGTGAAATGGTTCCCACTTCTTAACTGTAGAATACCTGAGTACGAGCCGGAATTTTTATAGTTATACATCTTCTTTATCACGTTCTCTACAGTAACGACAGTTCAGCTACAGGGCTCTAACAGTTATTATTCTTTGTGTCCACACATGTTAATGACCTGTTCTTGAGGGGGGTGTGGGGCAACCTAATACTGATGTGGCAGCCTACACGTGAGCAAAAGGGCCACATTGCCTGTGTGTTTTATCTAAACAATTCCCATTACTAGAGCTTTTTCAACAACTCTCACCTTTTGTAATAAGTGACACGTCAAAACATCTATTAGTACCACAGGGGAGTACCCTTGTATTTCAACTAGATATTTTCTAATAAATCTCAAAATTACTTGGGGACAGATAATTGGTTGGATCTTGTGTCTTACATCGGTAGGTACTCTGAATAAACGTTTAACGCATTATACGGTGCGATACTGAGTTGTAAAGTATACTCCCTTAAAATCCTTTGTCTACTTTCTTATTTTTGATGAGCCTTGTTGCTTATATGAGTACTAAAACCTTTCACTTGTAAGATTCTTTCCTTCGGTTCTTCCTTGCCTTTTTCTGGACCGTTTGGGGAGACTTCCTCTTATAGTCCCTCTGCAGAAGCCTATCTGTCATGGTTTTGTCTGATTTCCTATATGTCTCAATCAGTAAGAACAGTTCCTTCTTATATTAGATACTGTCCATATGTGTATTGCACTAATACAGTGGGAAGGTGATTCGAGCGCGCCCTCAGTATAGTATACATGCTAAAGAGTTTTCTAAAATCTCTCATTCGAATACAGTGTCCTTCTATGAAAGGTTGAGGTCCAAGATTGGACTTCACAAGGTCCTATGCTGTAAGTAAACCTGATGTTCTATATATTCAGGATTCAATAAAAGTTTATACATTTAAAATGGTGCTAATTTGCCCCAACCCATCAGATCTTATTTAAACATTTAAAAGCTAACATCTGATGGTTGGGGCACAATTAGCACCATTTAAACATAAGAACTTATTGAATACCAGATAATCGTTAATAGAAACATATACGTTTCAAAATCCTGCTTTGTACCTCTCAAACCCATATCAGATATCTATGTATCTACGATACACTTCTCACGGAGGATGGTCCGATGGAAATGGGGGTGGGGAAGAGAACAGTTTCTTCCCACCACCCCATGAACAGATTGGCATATGTCGGTGCAAATTTGGCACCCAAGCATGGCCCCACAGCATTGGAGATAAGGTGCCATCGAATATGAAGAAATTGTTTGTGCGAAGATATTTAAGGGAACGGAATCAATAATGACCGTCTTTTTGTTCTTGTACTTTATATGCACATAAGTGTTAAGATGATCTGACTGCTACTAATGTGGATAAAAACTTGAATAGTATCTAAGAATACAGTCTAAGAACCAAGGCTGCAACAGCAATTTGATGAGCTGCGACAGACCTTGTGTCAGGGACTGGATCCCTGCCACATGGGGCGACCCTGGAGGGAAGGGACGGTCTCTGCTTTGTGGACTTTAGGTGCCTATGGAATAAGGGATGGTAAAATCTCTAGATTCTTTCTCGATAAAGCCCACTCTCATACCCTCTGCCACTATCCTCTGTAGAAGAAGTTTGCATTTCTCTGTGGGGTCTCTATCTAATCGTTTATATGTAAGGGGATTCTTGAGTTGCTTCATGGCTTCCTTCTTATAGTCCTCATGTCAGGATGACAACCCCTCCCCTTTATCCGTTTTACGTATAACTATTTGTGCGATCTATGGAACATAGTCTCTATGGTCTTCTCTCTTCCCGTATCAGATTATTCTATTTATGTTTGTTAGTAATACCACCTGTGGGGAACAAGATCCTTCAGATCTAGGTCTGCTTGCAGCACTGCACATCATTTGAAGTTTCCAAAGCTCTGCATAGTTTAGTGTCATCAGCAAACACAGAGACCTTGCTCTCCAATGCCCCTTTTAAGTCATTTATAACAGATTAAACAGAAGGGGCCCCAGTACAGAACCCTGAGGCACTCCGCTAGCTTAGAACTTTAGCCCACTAGATGTAGCTCCATGTAAGTTTAAAGCATATTAAAAGCATATTGTTAGATTAAAACTAATTAAGAAAATTACTAATTAAAGGGGAACTGTGGTCTCCAAACAGTTCAATTTAAAGGAAAGGCCAGTTTCCTACCTTAAAACAAGCCATCAATCCCCCCTCTACGTGCTCCACAGACCCAAGATATATATATGCAAGATATAGATAATATATATCTAAATGTAGTAAGAAGTACTGTGTACTCAGGGATTTTCCAAACGAATTAACTGTTATTGTGTCACATCAAGGCAACGTTTCGGCTTCTTCCTTTCTGCAGATGAGTCTATGCAGATTGGTGGCACCCCCTTCTTTCCCCTGAAAGAAAAAATTCATAGATGTACTAATGGACTTTGCCTTTATTGTGCCGGACAAGGGCACTTGTGAAAAAGTGAGCTCCTTCTAGGTAATCTCAAAGTTCCTACTAGATGTGAACCACTCAAAACTTTCGGCCAGTCACTTTTTGTTTCATTTACTCTAGCTTTGCATCCCAACTTGGCCTTCCCTTTTTTCATCTGCAGCGCCTCTAAGGGTCCTGGCTATAGACAAGAAACCTCTGGCCTCAGAATTCTACCTTTGAAGTCCTATTCCATGTTGGCAGTATCTCATCAAGAACGTTAAATTTCGTGATTCAAAGTCCATCTGCCCCACGATCCTCGGACTTCCTTGGCTCCATTACACAACCCTGTTATAGACTGGTCTACTACTGAACTTAAGTCTTTGCTTTTGGGTAATTTACCTTCCTACTTCCCCTATTCAATGTTCCGCCATAAACTGGTGAAAATAACCCGTGTGGGAATCTCCCTGAATGTTACCCTTGACTTTTCTGATGTTTTTCTGTAAAAAAACAAGCTGAAACTTCCACCACACCGATCCTATGATTGCCCATCAATCTTCTTCCTGGTACTATGCCTTACACGGGGACACAAATACCCTTTGTCCCCTTCTGAAATTCTATCAATGAAAGAGTACACTTGAAGAGCAATTGTCTCAGGGATTCATTCAGCCTTCCACTTCCCCAGCTGGAGCAGGTTTCTTTTTCGTCACAAAAAAAGAGACGGAGTTCTACGCCCGGTTTAAACACTCGGGACGATCACTACGAGTATCTTGTAATGCCCTTCGGCCTCTGTAACGCCCAGCCAGTATTCCAAGGATTTGTGAATACCATTTTCCGTGACCTGTTGGATGTTAAGTAGTCCGTAATCTTGACAACATTTTAATCTTCTCTCAAGATTTACCCTCACATTGCCGCCATGTTAGACAACTGTTCACTTGTCTAAGAAAAAAATAATTTATGTGCAAAATGGTAAAAGTGTCTTTTTGAATGTTCTCAAGTATCGTTTCTTGGTTATATTGTCACCACCAAGGTTCCTGATGGATCCTGTAAAGTTTCAGCCAGTCAAGATTGGTCTCTACCTATGGGAATCAAAGCTATTCAAAGATTCATCAGCTTTGCCAATTATTACAGACAATTCATCAAGGGTGTCTCTTCTTTTATTTTGTTTTCTAGCCCTCATCAGAAAAGGCGGTAGGCTTAATTTGTGGTCCCCTGAGCCCTGAAGCCTTATTAAGAAACCAACTCAAGAAGCTTTTTCCTGTGCACCATGTTAGTTCATCCGGATCCTAACCTCCCCTTTTTCATTGAAGTGACGCCTCCAACTTGGGTGTGAAAGACGTCCTTTCTCAGAGACAAGGCATCAAAGGCAACTAAGCCTTGTGCTTACTTTTCCAAACCAACGAACGAACTATGATCTCGGTAATCAGGAACATCTTGCCATCAAATGGCCCTTGAGGAGTGGCTTCATTTGTTAGAGGCACCTCTTAACCTGTTACCATCCTTACCAATCATAAGACCTTGATATATTCCGAATCTTAAAAGGTTAAATCCCTGCCAAGCACTATGGTCCTTATTCTTTTCTCAGTTTAACTTTATCATCACCTACAACCTGGCTCCAAAACAAAAAAGAAGATGCCCTCTGCAGATCATTTGTGGCTTCAGACTCTTCTAACCAAGATAAGGACCCCATTATCCTGACTACTAAAATCCTAGACTCATATACGCCGCAGCTCTGTCCTAATTCAAGCTGCCCAAAATCTGCCTCCTGACCACCCTTAGGTAAAATCTTCGTTCCTGTTCCTGCTGCAGAAAACCATCCTTCAACATTTCATGTTCCTAAGCAAACTGGACATCCTGGCATCAATAAAACATTTGACCTCTTCTTGCCTGTTCCCTATGGTGGCCAAGGATGAGGAGTTCTCTAGCACAAGAAAGATATGGGGAAGCACACTAATCAGGTGAATTCACAACTATTTATTGCAACAACACATACAACATTCGGGGACGCCCTGTCCCTTTCTCAAGTATATGGATGGGAGGAGACATGTAAATACTTTTAATCCAAGCCTGTATCAGCTGTGCTCAGTCTAAGTCTTCTAGAACTCTACCTTGTGGTACTCTGCAACCCCTACCCATTCATTCTGATCTTGACCAAATTTATCTATGGACTTTAGTGTTAAACTTCCTCCTTCCAAAAGAATACTGTATTTGGGTCATGTCGTAGAACCGCTCAGCAAAATGGCCCATTTTTTCTACTTCCCCAAGCTACCATCTCAAGCTAGTGGAGTTAGCACAACTATTATTTGCACAAATTTTCCGCCTTCATGGATTACCTCTGAAATATGTCTGACAGAGTACTCAATTTGTTTCTAAATTTTGGAGAGCTCTATGTAATCCATGGGCATTAAGTTACAATTTTCTTTACAGCTAACCACCCGCAGTCCAATGGGGGAACTGAACGCACTAATCAGTCTATTGAACAATACCTCCATTGTTACATTCCTATACTCAGGATGATTGGTCAAATCTTCTGCCTTGGCTGAGTTTGCCCATAACAATGCACCTCGTGCCTCTTCTGAAAATCCCCCTTTATGTTCTTTGGAAATATCCCAAATATTTTCCCAAAATTTTCTTTTCACAAAGGAACCCATTGCCAACGACTCTGCTGCTCAGAAAACACACTCCAAGCAACCGACAGGCGATTGAAACAGATCAGACCGCGTGGGGTTAGTGAAAGAAACGATGTACTACACAATTAATATTCCTTAATATTATATACTCACTGCCACCACCTT
Organism: Hymenochirus boettgeri; assembly: GCA_019447015.1. NCBI lineage: Eukaryota > Metazoa > Chordata > Amphibia > Anura > Pipidae > Hymenochirus > Hymenochirus boettgeri. The sequence goes on from JAACNH010000024.1 coordinate 217,484, forward strand.
CCAAAAATAGGGAGGAACCTACTAAATATATCTAACTATATATCGCTGTAAGGAAAAAGGTTAATCCACACCATTATTCTATGATACACAGTTATATATATATATATAAATATATATATTATATACATACCTAACAATACTCTTCTATATAGCGAACTTCAGAGGACACGTTCTTTTGGATATACTTGAATTGGACATAGCTTAAAATGATTTTTATCATTTTATTAAAGTTGACAAAAATAGTGCAGAAAAATATAAAGAAAAGCTAAATATGGTCCGTCTTGTTGGCTATGTTATTGAAATTTATGACGAACTCCGGGCTGAGACCATGATCCCAAATTTATCCTCTTCCTGAAACTGGGAGTGGTCTGGGTCTCTAGAGAGGGTAAACTTGGCTCTGCCCCGAAGGTTGGTTCCTATTTTTGGAGGGAATCTTAATTCTCCATTCCCCTCTAGTCCATAATCTTGTAATCACACATGTCACATTCAAATAATATCCTGATGGTCCATAACTATTTTACCCAACAGAACAAGACCAAAATGACATATCTGGGATATCGTAGGCCTAGGAAGGGTATATCCCAAGTTTGGCTCGGGCTATGATATTATATCAGGTATCTATAAATGTAGAATTAATTACTGGATAAACTGGGTTATTTATGTAAACCTAAATAATTACATCCTGGATTATTAAGGAATATAAATTACCTTTGATCTGCCATTGGTTCCTGCTCAATTCTCAACTAGCAGATTCCCTGCGAGCTGGTGCCTCCTAGTCTGTGACAGTGTGGTATATTACAGGGACTCACACACCTTGCCTCTTTGGAAGTAAGAACCTCTTGCTAGGTCAGCTAAGTCAACACCAAATGGGAATAGCTATGGGAAAGAAAGCTCAGAGATTACAACTGAAACATGTATTAACCTTGTGATTACCCATGACAGGTAACAATATGGGAGCTGCCATACTGCTGCATTATGTGAATATATGTGAAATAATTTGAAAATTAGGAGTGCAATTCCAGACATTGTCATGGGGTTTTACATTGCACTCCTGTTCATCACAGGGGCAGTGTACTGTCAGAACTTACCTGCTGCTCCGTTCCACGCTGTCTCTGCGCTTCTGGGTGCACGGTGTCGGAGACATCAGACACCACAATGCTGGCGTGCCGAACAGCACGATGGTTCAAATGCCTGGCGCCCGGTCGTAGCGTTTGCTACCCCAGGCTTCTTTGGACATACTCTCCTGGTTCCAGCGACTACCTTGCCAGTTTCAGAGACAATTACCTGCTGTCCGGTCTATACTTACCTCCCAGACTCCAAGAGACTACATTCCCGTTTCTGCATCCCAGCCTCCCCAGCAGCACCTTCTTCTTGGTATCCAGTTTTCCGTGGTGTCTCAGTATCCTGCATACATTATCATCAGCCCTCATCTGCTCCGTATCCAAACCTACAGACGCGGGTCTCTCCTGAAAGCATACTTGTGAGTATCCCCGGCCGTCCGGACGTATTTATTACATATACACTGTACTATACACTGTACATATACATGCTATTTCTATAGAATCTACATGTATCATTTAAGAGGTTAAATACCAATATAAGAGACTCATGATGTACAGGCTGTAATAATAAAATTAAATACAAAAACAATCTAATGTCTCAACAGGAATATTATTACACATAAACAATGAAACAATGTGATATATATATGTACTGTATATTAACCAAGGACATTGGTATTTACCCACCTCTTTCTCAAAGAAAACCTGCCATCAGAAACAGGGTTGTATTTAAAAAGAAAAGATTATTCACAGATGCTTCAGACAACTTATACTTTTATGCACATTTAAGGGGAAATAAAGACTCAAGGAGCATGTATGTTACTATGAACTTGTTATACAGACATTATGGGTAGGGTATAAAGGTTGGACTAAGATGGACGTATGTCTTTACACAACCTCCAATACTATGTTACTATGTAACTGTTATACAGACATTTATGGGTAGGGTATAAAGGTTGGACTAGATGGACGTATGTCTTATACAAACCTCCAATACTATGTTACTATGTAACTGTTATACAGACATTATGGGTAGGTATAAAGGTTGGACTAGATGGATGTATGTCTTTATACAACCTCCAATACTATGTTACTATGTAACTGTTATACAGACTTATGGGTAGGGTATAAGGTTGGACTGGACGGACGTATGTCTTTACACAACCTTCCAATACTATGTTACTATGTAACTGTATACAGACATTATGGGTAGGGTATAAGGTTGGACTAAGGACGATGTCTTTATACAACCTCCAATACTATGTTACTATGTAACTGTTATACAGACATTATAGGTAGGTTATAAAGGTTGGACTAGATGGACGTCGATGTCTTTATACAACCTCCAATAATATGTTTACTATGTACTGTTAAACAGACATTATGGGTAGGGTATAAGGTTGGACTAGATGGACGATGTCTTTATACAACCTCCAATACTATGTTACTATGTAACGTGTTATACAGACATTATGGGTAGGGTATAAGGTTGGACTAGATGACGTTATGTCTTTATACAACCTCCAATACTATGTTACTGTGTAACTGTTATACAGACATTATGGGTAGGGTATAAAGGTTGGAGTAGAGGACGTATGTCTTATACAACCTCCCATACTATGTTATCTATGTAACTGTTATACAGACATATGGGGTAGGGTATAAAGGTTGGACTAGATGGACGTATGTCTTTATACAACCTCCAATATATGTTACTAGTAACTGTTATACAGACATTATGGGTAGGGGTAAAGGTTGGACTAGATGGAAGGTATGTCTTATACAACCTCCAATACTATGTTACTATGTAACTGTTAACAGACATTATGGGTAGGGTATAAAGGTTGGACTAGATGGACGTATGTCTTTATACAACCTCCAATATTATGTTACTATGCAACTGTTATACAAACATTATGGGTAGGGTATAAAGGTTGGACTAGATGGACGTATGTCTTTCTACAAACTCCAATACTATGTTACTATGTAACTGTTATACAGACATTATGGGTAGGGTAAAGGTTGGACTAGATGGACGTATGTCTTTATACAACCTCCAATATATGTTACTTTGACTGTATATACAGACATTATGGTGGGTAGAAAGGTTGGACTAGATGGACGTATGTCTTTATACACCTCCAATACTATGTTACTTGATAACTGTTATACAGACATTATGGGTAGGGTATAAAGGTTGGACTAGATGGATGTATGTCTTTATACAACCCAATATATTACTATGTAACTGTTATCACAGACATTATGGGTAGGGTTAAAGGTTTGGACTAGATGGACGTATGTCTTTCATACAACCTCCAATACTATGTCTATGTAACTGTATACAGACATTATGGTAGGGTACAAAGGTTGGACAGATGGAGTATTCTTTATACAACCTCCAATACTATGTTACCTAGTAACTGTTATACAGACATTATGGGTAGGGTATGAAGGTTGGACTAGATGGACGTATTTTCTTTCTACAACCTCCAATACTATGTTACTAGTAACTGTCACAGACATTATGGGTAGGGTATAAAGGTTGTGAACTAGAGGGAGTATGTCTTTATACAACCTCCAATACTATGTTACATATGACTGTTAGTAAAGACATTATGGGGTAGGGTATAAGGTTGGACTAGAGATGTATGTCTTATATAACCTCCATACTATGTTACTATGTAACTGTTATACAGACATTATGGGTAGGGTATAAAGGTTGGACTAGATGGCGTATGTCTTATACAACCTCCATACTATGTTACAATGTAACTGTTATACAGACATTATGGTAGTGTATAAAGGTTGGACTAGATGGACGTATGTCTTTATACAACCTCAATACTATGTTACTATGTAACTGTTAAACAGACATTATGGGTAGGGTATAAAGGTTGCACTAGATGAGCGTATGTCTTATACAACCTCCAATACTATGTTACTATGTAAATGTTAACAGACATTATGGGTAGGGTTATAAGGTTGGACTAGATGGACGTATGTCTTTATATAACCTCCAACTATGTACTATGTAACTGTATACAGACATTATGGGTAGGGTATAAGGTTGCACTAGATGGACGTAATGTCTTTATACAACCTCCAATACTATGTTACTATGTAACTGTTATACAGACATTATGGATAGGGTATAAAGTGACTAGATGGACGTATGTCTTTATATAACTCCAATACTATGTTACTATGTACTGTTATCAGACATTATGGGTAGGTATAAAGGTTGGACTAGATGGGCGTATGCTTTATACAACCTCCAATACTATGTTACAATGTAACTGTTATACAGACATTATGGGTAGGGTATAAAGGTTGGACTAGATGGACGTATGTCTTTATGCAACCTCCAATAAATGTTACTATGAACTGTTATACAGACATTATGGGTAGGGTATAAAAGTTGGACTAGATGGACGTATGCTTTATACAACCTCCAATACTATGTTACTATGTAACTGTTATACAGACATTTGTAGGGTATAAAGGTTGTGACTAGATGGACGTATGTCTTTATACAACCCATATACTATGTTACTATGTACTGTTATACAGACATTATGGGTAGGTATAAAAGTTGGACTAGAGGGACGGATGTCTTTTCAACCCTCCAATACTATGTTACTATGTAACTGTTATACAGAACATTATGGTAGGGTATAAAGGTTGAATAGATGGACGTATGTCTTTATACAACCTCCCAAATATGTTACTAGTGTAAACTGTTATACAGACATGATGGGTAGGGTATAAAAAGTTGGACTAGATGGACGTATGTCTTTATACAACCTCCAATACATGTTACTATGTATGTTATACAGACATTATGGGTAGGGTTTTAGGGTTGGATGCTAGATTGGACGTATGTCTTTATACAACCTCAATACTATGTTACTATTACTGTTATACAGACAATTGGGAGGGTATAAAAAAGTGGACTGATGGACGTATGTCTATAACAACTCCAATACTGTTACTATGTAACTGTTATAAAGACATATGGGTGGGTAAAGTTGAACTAGATGGACGTAGGCTTATCACAACTCCAATACATGTTACTATGTAACTGTTATACAGACATTATGGGTCGGTAATACAAGGCTGGACTAATGGACGTATGTCTTATAGTATACAAACTACACCAACCTACAGCGCCAACTACAGCGCCAACTACAGCCCAGGCTGTAGTTGGCGCTCTTGTTTTGCATTTAGCTTGTGGAATGCTGTAAAGTTTTTTAAAGATATAGCATTCCTAAGAGCTTCCATTAAACATGGTCAATTCCCAAAGTTTGTTCCTTATTTGCTTATTACAGTATTGTAAGTGAACTTACATCAGTGTTTCATGCCATGGACATCGAGTATGGAGCTCATTAGATTCTGTTTAATGGTGTTTTTCACTGGGTCACGTCTGCACAGACTTTGTGTAGTAGTTCATTTTGTACCTATATTGTGTTAATTTCTCTTGTCGATTGTGGTATGGAACAGGTGTTCAAAGAAAGTGATGGTATACGAACCTCAGCCTATCTTAAGTAGAGATCACCTGAAATGCACCAGGCGTCTCTTCAAACCTGGTGAGAGTTTTTTTAATGGAATGGTAAAAAACATTGTCCTCATTTTTCCTGATGTTTGACTGGACCTTCCTGGATCTGTTACTTTGCTTTGTACTGCTTTAAGTATTTCTATCATGGGTATTCTCAAAAAAAAGTCAAATGCCCAAACTAATTTTTTTTTTTGGAAAACACTGGAAACACATTTGGATGAACTTTGTAATAATTATGGTACTATGCAGTATTTGAACCTGTAAGTTATATTGTAATGTTTGTAGATATGAACATCACCCAGAATCACAGACTCATTCTAGTAGGATTCCAGGTTCCTCATAACCTAACGTATTTGTGTTTCCTTATTCTACTTATTCTATCATTTAATAATAATTAGTAACCTCTTGATCATTGTTTGGTTTCTGAAGAAGCCAACATCTCCACAATCCCATGTATTATTTCCTTTGCCCATTTGTCCTCAACTGGACATTTCCTTTCTACGAGCGTCGTACCAAACTTACTCTGTGCCCTACTCAATGAGGACAACCCATGTCTCTCTATGGCTGCATCGGGCAGCTTTTTTGCACTGGTTCCTTCACTGCAGTGGATGTTTTATACTTACCATATGTTATGATCGATACTGGCCATCTGTAACCCTTTACACTATATTAGAATAATGAACGTTTCCCATCGTATCATTTAATACCTGGTCTTGGATGTTGAGCTACTTATCTGTCTAGTTATTATCTCTCAAATGTTTCCATTGGAAATCTGCGGGAGTAATATCATAGACAATATCTATTGTGATTTGTCTCCCTTTCTTGATCTTTTATGTGAAAATACATTTATGTTGGAAATGTTAGTAACTGTATTATCCATGCCTTCAATTGTATTTCCTTTTCTGTTTATAATCTTCTCATATACTATATCTTCCTCACCAATCCTCAAGATCTCCTCAACCATTGGAAGACAGAAAGCCTTCTCCACCTGTAGCTCCCACCTCATTGTGGTCTGTACATATTATATCATATTAATTGCTAAGTATACGGTACCATCAAGAAGACAGTCATTAAATATGAATAAAATATTCTCCCTGCTATATACTGCACTCACACCTTTACTGAACCCCGTTATTTATAGTCTTAGGAACAAGGATATTAAATCATCTATAACTAAACTCACTGCTATAATGGTGTAAGATGTTTTTAAATGTATATTTTTAGGATTAAACTAGCAAAAGTGTGCCCGTTGGTGCACAGCGGGTTTTTATGTGTTAATTTATATAGTTTAATTTGCTGGAGGTTAGTTACATATAGTGATTGAAATATATGTGTAATCTCCCGCACTTACAAGGCCCTCCATATTAGGGTCGTCCTATCTAAGAATGCATTTTAAGTAATAATGCTGTTATTTTTTGTAGTGTATTATTATGTATGGATAAGTTTTTCCTAATGATAACTTCCCGAGGCATTGGAGCCTTTCCTAGTAGTTCCATCTTCCAGGGGTAGTTTGCGGCTGGTGCGACTGAAAACCAGGCTCCCAGGCCCCGCCGCGAGTGTTGGGAGGCTCCGCGGGGCTTCCCACGGCACTTGGAGCCCTTCCCGGTAGTTCCATCTTCCAGGGGTAGTTTGCGGCTGGTTGCGGCGGAAAACCAGGCTCCCAGGCCCCGCCGCGAGTGTTGGGAGGCTCCACGGCACTTGGAGCCTTTCCCGGTAGTTCTGTCTTCCAGGGGGTGTTTGCGGTTGTTCGCTGCCGAAAACCAGGCTCCCAGGCCCTGCCGCGAGTGTTGGGAAGCTCGCGGGGCTTCCATCAGCACTTGGAGCCCCAGACCAGGCACTGTCAGTTGTATACATACAATACTGTACACACATTGACTCCCTCTCCAGCTAATCCCCAGGTCTCAAGCAGGACAGCGAGTGTCTCAATATCTAGAACAGCAGGGATCGCCCACCATTTCTATAGGCAATGCCTTCTCTCCAGTTAAACGGAACACTATTGGCTTTTACCTGGATTCCGACCAATGTGGAAGGGCTTTGTTAGATGCTGTACTTTACACACATGCGGCAGTAAGGAGGAACCTGGTGCTTGTTTTATGGGGTATTCCTATTGGCTGCTAGAATACAGTCGGCCACTATTACAGTAATGGGACAATTTATAATAATTGTACTAACCTGGAAGCTGATCATTGTGAGCACTGCTGCTAACAGAATAGGAGAAAGAGATACAGAGAGAGGGAAATTGACAGAGAGAGACAGACAGAGAGAGAGAGACAGACAGAGAGGAGACAGACAGAGAGAGAGAGACAGACAGAGAGAGAGACAGACAGACAGAGAGAGAGACAGACGAGAGAGAGAGACGAGACAGAGAGAGAGAGACAAACAGAGAGAGAGACAGACAGAGGGAGAGACAAACAGAGAGAGAGAGACAGACAGACAGAGGGAGAGACAAACAGAGAGAGGCAGACAGAGAGAGAGAGACAGACAGAGGGAGAGACAAACAGAGAGGGCAGACAGAGAGAGAGAGACAGACAGAGGAGAGACAAACAAGAGAGGCAGACAGAGAGAGAGAGACAGACAGAGGGAGAGACAAACAGAGAGAGGCAGACAGAGAGAGACAGACAGAGGGAGAGACAGACAGAGAGAGAGACAGACAGACAGACAGAGGGAGAGACAGACAGAGAGAGAGAGAGACAGACAGACAGAGGGAGAGACAGACAGAGAGAAAGACAGACATATGGGAGACAAACAGAGAGAGAGACAGACAGAGGGAGAGACAGACAGAGAGAGAGAGACAGACAGACAGAAGGAGACAACAGAGAGACAGCCAGAGAGAGAGACAGACAGAGAGAGGAGACAGACAGGAGAGAGAGAGACACAGACAGAGGAGAGACAAACGAGAGAAGAGAGGAAAAAGAGAGACTGTTCACTAAAGCAAAAAACTAATAACATTTAGACACTTACCAGCATATGAAGTAAACTTCCATTCAGGGGAAGTGTTCAGTAAAGCAGTGTGGTTTGGCCACGCCCACCCACTCCCACAACACATTGCATCAGGATGTGAAGCTCTCTCCCACAATGCAATACAGCAGGATGTCATCTACACTTACTGGGAAAGCAAACTTTGTTTTGATTGGCCATTAACTCGCACATGCTCAGTAAGTCTCTCCCACATGCAATACAGCTGGATATCATCTACACTTACTGGGAAAGCAAACTTTCTTTTGATTGGCCATTAACTCGCACATGCTAGTAAGTCTCTACCACAATGACATACAGCTGGATATCATCTACACTTACTGGGAAAGCAAACTTTCTTTTGATTGGCCATTAACTCGCACATGCTCAGTAAGTTTCTACCACAATGCAAAGCTAAAGGATGTTACTGTAAAGCATGCATTGCCTCAGGATGTGATGTAGTGCTACAGCAGCTGCAAGAAGCACACTATTGGATAATAGGACAATAAGGAAATGACAGCAAACTTCCATGCAGAATTTAATCAATTTGAGAGGTGTGTCTATAGCTCCCATTTTGACCAGTCCATTCAACGTGGGGAGATTCTGTATGTTAGTACTTTTTTATTTTTATTTATATGCCATTTACACACTGTTCACACACTTATAATATCTTTATTTTGTACATATTAATAAACTAATTCATGTTATACCTTTTACATTACAATATGCACCTGTAACTATGATAATATTATTTTAGCCTACCCCCACCTACATAGTACAGTCTAAAAACTCAATGCAATCTCCACAAAAGGAAAATAATTTTATATAAAGGAAGGATAGGCACTACACTGATTTGGGAAAAAATATTTAAATTTAATTCTATAATTCTAGATCTGTTATCTACAATTGTATGTACAAATCAATTTTTCCACATGTGCAGCTCTGACCAACTTTATCCATTTTCTAACTTTTTGTCTTTGACCCTAACTTCACTTCTGTGTATGTTTATATTCCATCCTGACAAACAGGCTATTCATCAGAACTTTTGGAATGGTTTGAGGCCATATAGGAAGAGGTGAAAAATTGCACGTATGTATATAGCAAGGTATTAATTTAATTGAAATGGTCACCCCAGTCATGAGAGGACTCCCACCTAGAGATTTTCTATAGTCACAATGTATACACCACGCATTTCACCACAACTTGTTATCTATAATTGGTATGCATTGTACACATGCAGTAAGGATACTTAGGTCAATCCACCGAACTTTGGTATAGTAATAGACACGAATGAACTCATAAACCGAATGCAAACACAACGTAACTGCAACTGTAAATCCTAAGCAATAACTGGCAAATACTAACACATAAATCAGTCAGAAGTCCAGTGTCAACATAGTAAACACTGCAACTCCGAGAACACTAACTGCACTCCGTAAACAGTAACTGAACTCCTAATCAAACTGCAACCCTCCTAACCGAACGCACTCCTAACCTACTCAACCCTAACACTAACTGAGCTCCTAAACACTACTGCAACCTCACTAAACCTGCACTCACTCCTACCATTACAAGATAGTGGAACGAGATGCAGTAAGAAAAGGACATGACATGTAACGGGCAGAGTAATAGTTTGAATAAAATTATACCAACTATCACAGTAGAGTGATGGTGTGAGGTATCGACCTCCGAGCAAAGTAAAGAAAACTAGAGTCAAGAGGATGAGGCCAAATAATAAAATATAAGGGGTGGCGTGCACACAATGATGCGTGAGTGATGGTGAAATCATATTCGGGGATTCGACCATGCCAAGAGAAGGTTACCTGTATAAAATGAAATATATTTTTAATATAGAAGTTGCGGGGGTCCGTACTCATTTTAACTTACTATCCTGCTTAGCTGTCACTATCGTCTTTTTACTCTGGTCCCCTCTTTTTTCTTCGTCCTCGCTTCTAGGTTGGGACTGGGTGCTAGTCTCCTCCGCCGGTCGACCGCTGTGCCGCCGGGCGGCGCGCGCGCGCTGTTCCTGCAACGTGCTCTCCGCCTCCCTCGCGCCGCCTGCTGGATACATATCGCCTCGTTTCTTCTTCTCTAGCTCAGGGGAAATTATGGTCCCACTGGTTGTGTCGTGCAAAGTGTCACTAAGCAAAGGCCCGTGGTTTTTTATAGTTATTCTATGAGTCGATGGGCTCCTCATCAACTATCTACCCTTGGTTCTCTGCTATACCGTGCTCTAACGTTCTTATCTTTGTGGTCCTCAATGTGTTCGATATCCGTTTCTTGAGGGGCGGTGGTGTGGGTGCAACCTCCAACTGTTAATGGCAGCCCTACCGTGAGCAATGGACCACATGCCTGTGTGTTTTAATCTGAAACATTTCCCATTACTAGAGCTTTTCAACAACTCCCCTTTTGTATTAAGTCAACAACCGCTTCAAACAAGTCTATTAGTGACGCACATGGAGTACCCTTGTAATTTCCAACTAGAATTTTCTCTACTCTCAAAATTACTTGGGGACAGATAATTGTTTGGATCTTGTTCTTAAAATCGGTAGGTACCCTCTTGATAACTTATAATCGCCTTATACTGGGTGCTATCCTGAGTTGTAAAGTATACTCCCTAAAAATCCTTGTCTTTCTTTTTTTGAGAGAGCCTGTGTGCTATGATGATCTCTAAAACCTTTTCCTTGGATAACTTTCCTGTCGGTTCTCTCGGCCTTTTTCCTTGGACCTTTTGGAGGAGCTTCCTCTTTAGCCCCTCTGCAGAAGCCTATCTGCATGGTTTGTCTGATTTCCTATATGTCCCCTATCATAAACATTTCCTTCTTATACTTAGATAACTGTCCTATGGTATTGCACTAATACAGTGGGAAGTGATTCGAGCCGCCCTCAGTATAGTATTACATGCTAAAGGTTTTCTAAATCTCTCATTCAATACAGGGTCCTTCTATGGAAAGGTTGAGGTCCAAGTATTGACTTCCAAGTCCTATGCGGTATGTAACCGATGTTCTATATTTCAGGGATTCAATAAGTTCTTATCATTTAAATGGTGCTAATTTTGCCCCAACCATCAGATCTTATTTAGACATTTAAAAGCTAACATCTGATTGGTTGGGCCGCCATTTAGCACCATTTTAAACAATAAGACCTTTATTGATAACCCGGATAAATCGTTTAATATAAACATTTACGTTTCAAAATCCTGCTTTGTACCTCTCCATACCCATATAGATATCTATGTATCTACGTAACACTTCTACAACGGGATGGTCCATGAAGTTGGGGGGTGGTGGAAAGACAGTTTCTTCCCCCACCACCCATGAACAGATTGTCATATGTCGGTGCAAATTTGGCACCCATAATGCCCCACAGCATTGGAGATAACGGGTGCCATCGATATGAAGAAATTGTTTTGTAGAAGATATTTAGGCAATCAAATAATGAACTTCTTTGTTCTGTACTTATATGCCATAAGTGTTAAGAGATCTGCTGCTACTATGTGGATAAAACTTGATTAGTATCTAAGAATACAGTCTAAGAACAAAGGGCTGCAACAGCAATTTGATGAGCTGCGACAGACCTTCGTTCAGGGACTGGATCCCGCCACAATGGGGCGACCCTGGAGGGAAGGACGGTCTGCTTTGTGGACTTAGGTGCCATAGTATAAGGGAGGGGTAAAATCCTAGATTCTTTCTCTATAAAGCCCACTCCCATACCCTCTTGCCACTATCCTCTGTAGAAGAGTTGCATTTCTCTGTGGGGTCTCTATCTAATCGTTTATATGTTAGGGGATTCTTGAGTTGCTTCATGGCTTCCTTCTACTAGTCCTCTTGTCAGGATGACCACCCCTCCCCTTTATATCCGTTTTTACGTATAACTATTGTGCGATCTAGGCACCATAGTCTCTATGGCTCTTCTCTCTTCCCTATCGATTATTCTATTTATTTTTGTTATATACCACCTTGGGGAACAAGATCCTTCAGATCTAGGTCTGCTTGCAGCACTTGCACATCATTTGAAGTTTCCCAAAGCTCTGCATAGTTTAGTGTCATCAGCAAAACACGAGACCTTGCTCTCAATGCCCCTTTTAAGTCATTTATAACAGATTAAACAGAAGGGGCCCCAGTACAACCCTGAGGCAACTCCGCTTAGACCTTTACCCACATAGATGTAGCTCCATGTAAGTTTAAAGCATATTAAAAGCATATTGTCTAGAATTAAACTATTAAGAAAATTATTTAAGGGAAACTGTGGTCCTCCAAACAAGTTCAATTTAAACGAAAGGCCAGTTTCCTACCTTTAAAACAAGCATCAACCCCCTCTACGTGCTCCACAGCCCAGATATATATATGCAAGATAATAGATATATATTCTAAATGTAGTAAAGAAAGTCCTGTGTACTCAGGGATTTCCAAACGAATTAACGTTATGTGTCACATCAAGGCAACGTTTCGGCTTCTTCCCTTCTGCAGATTAGTCTATGCGATTGGTGGCACCCCTTCTTTCCCCTGAGAAAATTCATAGTGTACTAATGGACTTTGCCTTTATTTGTCCGGACAAGGCACTTGTGAAAAAGTGAGCTCCTTCTAAGGTATCTCAGTCTCCACTAGATGTGAACCACTCAAACACTTTCTGCAGTCACTTTTGTTTCTATTTACTCTAGCTTTGCATCCCAACTTGGCCTTCCCTTTTTCATCTGCAGCAGTCCTGAAGGGTCCTGGCTATAGACAATAAACCTCTGGCTCAGAATTCTACCTTTGAAGTCCTATTCCATGTTGGCATATCATCAAGAACGTTTATCATTCTCGTGATTCAAAGTCCATCTGCCCCAACTGATCCTCGGACTTCCTTGGACTCCGATTACACAACCCTGTTTAGACTGTCTATAATGAACTTAAGTCTTGGACGTCCTTTCTGTTTTGGTAATTACCTTCCTACTTGCCCCTATTCAATGTTCCGCCATAACGTTGGAAATAAACCCGTGGGGACCCCTGAATGTTACCTTGACTTTTCTGATGTTTTCTTTAAAAAACAAGCTGAGAAACTTCCACCACACCGATCCTATGATTGCCCCATCAATCTTCTTCCTGGTACTATGCCTTCAACGGGGACACACATACCCTTTGTCCCCTTCTGAAATTCTATCAATGAAAGAGTACATTAAAGAGCATTTGTCTCAGGGATTCATTCAGCTTCCACTTCCCCAGCTGGAGCAGGTTTCTTTTTCGTCAAAAAAAAGGACGGAGTTCTACGCCCTTTTAACATCGGGACGATCACTACGAGTATCTTGTAATGCCCTTCGGCCTCTGTAAACGCCCCAGCAGTATTCCAAGGATTTGTGGAATACCATTTTCCGTACCTGTTGGAATTTCAGTAGTCGTATATCTTGACGACATTTTAATCTTCTCTCAGAATTTACCCTCACATTGCCTCCATTGTAGACAAGTGTTACTTCGTCTAAGAAAAATAATTTTATGTGCCAAAATGGAAAGTGTCTTTTTGAATGTTCTCAAGTTCGTTTCTTGGTTATATGGTCACCCCCACCCAGTTTTCCTGATGGATCCTGTTAAAGTTTCAGCCAGTCAAGATGGTCTCTACCTATGGGAATCAAAGCTATTCAAAGATTCATCGCTTGCCATTATTACAGACAATTCAATCAAAGTTTTCTTCTTTTATTTCTTGTTTTCTAGCCCTCATCAGAAAAGGCGGTAGGCTTATTTGTGGTCCCCGCTCAGCCCTTGAAGCCTTAAGACAACAAAGAGCTTTTTCCTGTGCACCAGTGTTAGTTCATCCCGATCCTAACCTCCCCTTTTTCATTGAAGTTGACGCCTCCAACTGGGTGTGAAAGACGTCCTTTCTCAGAGACAGGCATCAAGGGAAACTACACCTTGGTGCTTACTTTTCCAAACCAACGAACAGAACATGATCTCGGTAATCAGGAACATCTTGCCATCAAATGGCCCTCGAGGAGTGGCTTCTTTGTTAGAAGGCACCTCTTACCTGTTACCATCCTTACCAATCATAAGAACCTTGAATATATTCCAATCTAAAAGGTTAAATCCCGCCAAGCACTATGGTCCTTTTCTTTTCTCAGTTAACTTATCATCACCTACCAACCTGGCTCCAAAAACAAAAAGGATGCCCTCTGCCAGATCATTTGTGGCTTCAGACTCTTTCTAACCAAGATAAGGACCCCATTATCCTGACTACTAAAATCCTAGACTCTATTACGCCTCGCTCTGTTCCTAATTCAAGCTGCCCAAAAATCTGCTCCTCTGACACACCCTTAGGTAAAATCTTCGTTCCTGTTCCTCTGCAGAAAACCATCCTCAACATGTTCCTTGTTCTAAGCAAACTGGACATCCTGGCATCAATAAACATTTGACCTTCTTGCCTGTTCCCTATGGTGGCCAAGGATGAGGAGTTCTCTAGCCCAAGAAAGATTGGGGAAGCACACTAATCAGGTGAATTCACAACTATTTATTGCAACAACACTACACACATTTCGGACGCCCTGTCCCTTCCTCAAGTATATGGATGAGAGACATGTAAAATACTTTATCCAAGCCTGTATCAGCTGTGCTCAGTCTAAGTCTTCTAGAACTCTACCTGTGGTCCTCTGCAACCCCTACCCATTCCATTCTGACTTTGGACCAATTTATCTATGGACTTTGTGTTGAACTTCCTCCTTCCAAGAAGAATACTGTTATTTGGGTCACGGTAGACCGCTTCAGCAAAATGGCCCACTTCTTTCCACTTCCCAAGCTACCATCTCAGCTAGTGGAGTTAGCACAACTATTTTATTTCACAAATTTTCCACCTTCATGGACTCCCTTCTGAAATAGTGTCTGACAGAGGTAACTCAATTTGTTTCTAAATTTTGGAGAGCTCTATGTAAATCCATGGGCATAAGTTACAATTTTCTTCAGCTTACACCCGCAGTCCAATGGGGCTACTGAACGCACTAATCAGCTATTGAACAATACCTCCATTGTTACATTTCCTATACTCAGGTGTATTGGTCAAATCTTCTGCCTTGCTGAGTTTTGCCCATAACAATGCACCTCGTCCTCTTCTGGAAAATCCCCCTTTTTATGTGTCTTTGGAAATAATCCCAAATATTTTCCCAAAATTTCTTTTCACACAAGTACCCATTGCCAACGACTCTGCTGCTCAAAACACACTCCAAGCAACCGACAGGCAGAGGAAACAGATCAGACCCGGTGGGGTTAGTGAAGAAACGATGTACTACACAATTAATATTCCTTAATATCTATATACTTCCGGCCACCACCTTCAAAAATAGGGGAAGGACCTACTAAATATATCTAACTAACTATCCTGTAAGGAAAAAGGTTAATCCCACCTATTATTCTATACACAGTTTTATATATATATATATATATATATATATATATATATATATATATACATATCCCTAAACAATACTTCTTCTCTATAGTAGCGTAACTTCAGAGGCACAGGTTCATTTTGGGATATACTTAGAATTGGACAATAAGCTTAAAAAAGATTTTATATCATTTATTAAAAGTTGACAAAAATAGTGCATAAAAATATAAAGAAAAGCTAAATATGGTCCGTCTTGTTGGCTAAATGTTATTGAAAATCTTATGACGAACTCCTGGGCTGAGACCATGATCCCAATTTATCCTCTTCCTGAAACTGGGAGGGTCTGGTCTCTAGAGAGGGTAAACTTGGCTCTGCCCCCGAAGGTTGGTTCCTATTTTTGGAGGAATCTTAATTCTCCAATTCCCCTCTAGTCCATAATCTGTGTATCACACATGTCACATTCAAAATAATATCATGATGGTCAATAACTAATTTTACCCCAACAGAAACAACAAATAGACATATCTGGGATATCGTAGGCCTAGGAAGGGTAATATCCCAGTTTGGCTCGGGCTATGATATATTCAGGTATCTATAAATGTAGAATTAATTACTGGATAAACTGGGGTTATTTTATGTAAACCCTGAAATAATTCTACATCCTGGATTATTAAGAATATAAATTACCTTTGATCTGCCAGTTGGTTCCTGCTCAATTCTCAACTAGCAGATTCCCTGCTGAGCTGGTGCCTCCCTAGTCTGTGACAGTGTGGTATATTACAGGACTTCACACCTTGCCTCTTTGAAGTAACCTCTTGCTAGTCGCTAAGTCAACACCAAATGGGAATAGCTATGGGAAAGAAAGCTCAGAGATTACAACTGAACATGTATTTAACCTTGTATTACCATGACAGGTAACAATATGGAGCTGCCATACTGCGCAGTTATGTGAATATATGTGAAATAATTGAAAATTAGGAGTGCAATTCCAGACATGTCTCCTGTTTCCTGCATCCAGCTCCTCCCAGTCAGGCACCCATTCTTCTTGGTATCCACGTTTCCGCGTGGTGTCTCAAGTATCCTGCATACAATTCTCCAGCCTCATCTGCTCAGTATCCAAACCTACAGAAGCGCGGGTCTCCTCCTGAAGCATACTTGTGAGTATCCCGGCCCGTCCGGAACGTATTTATTACATATACACTGTACATTCATGACATTTCTAGAAATCTACATGTTCATTTAAGAGGTTAAAATTTCCCAATTAAGAGACTCATGATGTACAGGCTGTAATAATAAAATTAAGATACAAAAACACATCTAATGTCTCAACAGGAATGATTATTACACCATAAACAATGCAATACAATGTATATATATATATATATTATTTATGTACTGTATATTATAACCAAGGACATTGGTATTTACCCACCTTTTCTCAAAGAAACCTGCCATCAAACATGGTGGTATTTAAAAAAGAAAAGATTATCACAGATGCTTCAGACAACTTTACTTTTAATGCACATTTAAGGGAAATAAGACTCAAGGCAGCACATGTAATGTACTAATGTAACCTGTTTTATACAGACATTATGGGTAGGGTATAAAGGTTTGGACTAGATGGACGTATGTCTTTATACAACCTCCAATACTATGTTTTACTATGTAACTGTTTAACAGACATTAGGGTAGGGTATAAAGGTTGGACTAGAGGACGTATGTCTTTACACAACCTCCACTATGTTACTATGTAACTGTTATACAGACATAATGGGTAGGGTATAAAGGTTGGACTAAATGGACGTATGTCTTTATACAACCTCCAATACTATGTTACTATTGTAACTGTTATAAGACATTATGGGTAGGGGTTAAAGGTTGGACTAGATGGACGTATGTCTTTATACAACCTCCATAATATGTTACTATTTAACTGTTATAACAGACATTATGGGTAGGGTATAAAGGTTGGACTAGATGGACGTATGTCTTTATACACCTCCAATACTATGTTCCTAATTAACTGTTATACAACATTATGGGTAGGGTATAAAGTTGGGACTAGATGGACGTATGTCTTTATACACCTCCAATACTATGTTACTTGTAACTGTTATACAGACATTATGGGTAGGGTATAAAGGTTGGACTAGATGGAGTAGTATTTATACACCTCCAATACTATGTTACTATGTAACGTTATACAGAATTATGGGTAGGGTATAAAGTGTTGGACAGATGGACGTATGTCTTTATACAACCTCCTACTATGTTACTATGTAACTGTTATAAAACATTATGGGTAGGGTATAAAGGTTGGACTAGATGAGGTATTTCTTTATACACCTCCAATACTAATGTTTACTATGTAACTGTTATAAGACATTATGGGTAGGGTATAAAGGTTGGACTAGAGTAGTATGTCTTTATCAACCTCCAATACTATTTTACTATGTAACTGTTATACAGACATTATGGGTAGGGTATAAAGGTTGGACTAGAGGACGTATGTCTTTTACAACCTCCAATACTATGTTACTATGTAACTGTTATACAGACATTATGGGTAGGGTAAAAGGTTGGACTGGATGGACGTATGGTCTTATACAACCTCCAATACTATGGTTACTGTGTAACTGTTATACAGACATTATGGGTAGGTTAAAAGGTTGAGATAGATGAGTATGTCTTTATACAACCTCCAATACTATGTTACTATGTAACTGTATACAGACATTATGGTAGGTATAAAGGTTGGACTATGGACGTATGTCTTTTTATACAACCTCCAATACTAGTTACTATGTAAGTGTATACAGACATTATGGGTAGGTTAAGGTTGGACTAGATGAGGTATGTCTTATACAACCTCCAATACTATGTTACTATGTAACTGTTATACAGACATTATGGGTAGGGTATAAAGGTTGGACTAGAGGACGTATGTCTTATACAACCTCCAATACTATGTTACTATGTAACTGTTATACAGACTATGGGTAGGGTATAAGTTGGATAGAGGACGTATGTCTTTATACAACCTCCAATACTATGTTACTATGTAACTGTTATACAGACATTATGGGTAGGGTATAAAGGTTGGACTGGATGGACGTATGTCTTTAACAACCTCCAATTACTATGTTACTATGTAACTGTTACAACATTATGGTAGGGTATAAAGGTTGGACTCGATGGAGTATGTCTTATACAACCTCCAATACTATGTTACTATGTACTGTTAACAGACATTAGGGTGGGAATTATGTTTGGACTAGATGAACGTATGTCTTTATACAACCTCCAATACTATGTTACTATGTACTGTTATACAGACTTATGGGTAGTCTAAGTTGGACTAGATAGACGTATGTCTTATACAACTCCAATACTATGTTACTATGTAACTGTTAGACAGACATATGGGGTTGGGAATTATGTTGGACTATAGGCGTATGTCTTTTAACACCTCAATACTATTTTACTATAGAAACGTTTAAAAATTAACCTGAAAGTAAAAATAAAGCTTCTGTAGTAAATATTTTTCCATATTTCATATTGGTGTACCGGTAATAAGTAGAAATTAGAAATCAATAATAGATTGTGTTTAAAACGGCAGTTGTCTGTCATTTAAATCAAGTAAAATGTATTTACCACAGTTTGCAATTAATACATTTTTGGTATTTTCCTTTCTGTTGAGCTGGCACTAGAGCTGGTCTCTATGGGATTTGTGTAACCTTTATTCTCCATAGGGAACCTAGAGTGAATTATATGGGGAACGGGAAATATTTTCATAGAACTTTGTACCTTTGTAATCTCTTAACAACTGTGTCACCTATAAATCTGCTCCTATTGAACTGCCACCATCACAGGTAAAATGTTCATTACAGGTACGTAGCCATAATTCCCTTACTGTAATTTTACAATAATCAGGAATCCAAAATTGCCATTTTAAATATACATACTGTAGATAGATGGAAGATTTTTTTATCACCTAAAACCCATTAGTAAATTTTCATCAATCATTTTTAAGAATTTTTAACATTTACACTTTCATAAAGGATTCTGTCTGAATTATAAATCTATCTGTAGCATCTGAATTTCTTAGAAAGAATCTAATTAGTGACAGACATTAGAGGACATACTAGGTGGTGCTTGGAAATTCACTCCATACCAGTGTTCCTTTTTATCCTTATGGAACCTTTGGAAAATGTTAATATCTAGGAAAACCTTCCATAAAAACATTATTACTTATATTTATTTATCTCTCAGCGTCAATACACCAAACACACAATTCATACAAAACATGATAATTATATTAAAAAAAACAGTTTTCTCAATCCCTTATGAACCCCATTATTCTCTCACACGGACCCTGGTTGGGAACACTGCTCCATACCTCTGTAATGGTTCAGTATTTAACCATGATCATTTGTCTACAAATATCCAATAGCCAGAGTTCCTTTTCAGCTTGATCTGCCATCCTTACACAAACTATCATATAAAGACGGTTTCTATAAAGTTCATTCCAAATAACACATTTTAATGAAATGTTACTACAGGAATTAAGACAACTACTTTGGTGTGTGAATTTCCAGATGCACGACTAATTCTCTTGTTTTTATCTTTTGGACATACATGAAAAAAAACATTAGATATAGAAAACACTGGAAAACACATTTGGATGAACTTTGTAATAATATGGTACCTGCAGTATTTGAACCTGTACGTGTGTATTGTAATGTTTTTGTAGATAATGAACATCACCAGAATCACAGACATCATTCTAGTAGGATTCCAGGTCTCATAACCTAACGATATTTGTGTTTTTTCTTACTTATTCATATACATTATAATAATAATTAGTAACCTCTTGATCACTGTTTTGTTTCTGAAGAACCAACATCTCCACAATCCCATGTATTATTTCCTTTGCCATCTGTCCTCAACTGACTTTTCCTTTCTACGACGTCGTACCAAACTACTCTGTGCCCTACTCAATGATGGACAACCCATGCTCTTATGGCTGCATCGGGCAGCTTTTTTGCACTGGTTTCTTCTTCACGCATTGGAAATTTTTTATACTTACCATCATGTCTTATGATCGATACTTGCCATCTGTAACCCTTTTACACTACATTAGAGAATGAACGTTTCCCATCGTATACATTTAATTACCTGGTCTTGGATTTTGAGCTTACTTATCTGTCTAGTTATTATCTCTCAAATGTTTCCATTGGAAATCTGCGGGAGTAATATCATAGACAATATCTATCTATTGTGATTTGTCCCCCTTCTGGACATTTCATGTGAAAATACATTTATATGTTGGAAATGTTAGTAACTGTATTATCCATACCTACAATTGTATTTCCTTTTCTGTTTATAATCTTCTCATATATCTATATCTTCCTCACCATCCTCAAGATCTCCTCAACCATTGGAAGACAGAAAGCCTTCTCCACCTGTAGCTCCTCCCACCTCATTGTGGTCTGTACATATATCCATATTATTGCTAAGTATACGTACCATCAAGAAGACAGGTAGTAAATATGAGTAAAATATTCTCCTGTTATTATGCATCCAACCTTTACTGAATCCTGTCATTTACTGTCCTTAAAATAGCGAACAAGTATGAGGTTAACAGATAAAAACAAAAGAGGAGGGGGATTTCCTTCCTGACTCCAAATGGCAATCAGAAAGTATCCCTGGATCAACCAGAACTACAGTATATGTATAATACCAGTAGTTCTCAATATTTTTTAGTTAAAACTTAACTTATCTAGCCCACTTTTAAAGCTATTCAATGAACTTGCCATTACCATATCTGCTGGAGACAGTTCCACAGTTTCACCGTTCTCACTGTAAAGAAACCTTTCCTAACCTGAAGATGAAACTTCTTTTCTCCAACCTTAAAGGATGTCCACGTGTCCTCTGATATGACCTATTAGTGAACAATGCACTGGAGATTTATTTTGTATGCCCATTAATATATTTGTATAAGGTTATCATATCCCCACACAAACGTCGCTTCTCCAATGTAAACAGCCTTAACTTGTCTAATCTGCCTGCATAGTCTAACCCCTCCATTCCCCTTTATTAATTGAGTTGCCCTTCTCTGAACTGCTTCCATTTCCAAGATGTCCCTTTTGTATATGGGATTCCAAAACTGCACCGCATATTCCAAATGAGGCCTTACCACTGCCTTGTAAAGAGGGAGAATAATATTTTTCTCTCTTGAATCTATCCCCTCTTTAACAAGACAATATCTTGCTAGCTCTAGCTGTTGCTACCTGGCATTGTTTGCTACAGCTAAGTCTGCTATCTACCAGAACCCCAAAAATCTTTTCCCATTACAGATGCACTTAACACAGAGTTATTTATGGTGTAGGGGGCACAGGATTATTAAATCCCAAATGCATCACCTTACATTTATCAACATTGAATCTCATCTGCCATTCTGCTGCCCTTTTTGATAATCTATCTAGGTCTGCTTGCAGCACTTGCACATCATGGAATTCCAAAGCTCTGCGTAGTTTAGTGTCATCAGCAAACCCAGAGACCTTGCTCTCAATGCCCCTTCTAAGTCATTTATAAACAGATTAACAGATGGGGCCCCAGTACAGAACCCTGAGGGGCCCCACTAGAACTTTACCCACATAGATGTAGCTCCATGTAAGTTCATTATTAAAAGAAATTTGTTAGAATTAACTAATTTAGAAAATTATTTAAAGGGGAACTGTGGTCTCCAACGAGCGAGCCAGGTAGTAAATATAAATAAAATATGTATGTATGGCTTACTTGTGATATGTGTGGTCCGGGTGCATATTCCCTGAGTCTTCGCTTCTCTGATGATCCCGGAGACTATACAGATGTACATGTAACTTACGTATAACATAGCAACAGTGGTGTGGTATATAGCAACTCACACTTGGCTTTGCCCTGAAAATCCGAGTCTATGGTATAGTTGATCTGTCAGAACGTAACCACAAACAGTATGGCAAGAAAACACTCACCGCTGCAAAGGGTCCGGGGGCAGCCACCCCAGACCCTTCGCTGGATCCGCAAATCAATGAACAAAAGCAAGACCGACTGCTGGTGTACCTTGAGGAAAAACGCCACCTTGGAAGGATATGGATTAAAAGGCTTTCTTTATTATATAGTCCATACACGGGATCAGGTAAAAACGCCCTAACGCGTTTCGGACTCCTTAATCATAGGTGGGGGAGTGCCGACGACCATCTTAATTTATAAAGTTATAGCAGCACCTGCATCATACTCGCGAGCAGCTACTCAACAATAACTCTAGGAACGAGAAGCAAACATCGGGGAGCGGATCGCTCCGAAACCAGGAATCAGTCTCCCTCCCCCAGTGAGTCTCGTATAAAGCGGCAGAACGCCGTGAAACACGTAAGACCACTGCTTGGTTGCACCTCCATTGTATTTGGCATAGCCTTTTAATGAATATGTGTGTGGTTTGAATAAACTGAAATTGATAAACCCCGCTGTGACTGATTCCTGGTTCCTAGTATCGTGAGACTCCGCTGAAGTCTCGTTCTGGAGAAAGGATCTGCACGCCGGGATACAGCCCAATGTGGTTGCCACACAGATACTGTTTGGTGAGCGCTCCTGGTCCGGTCCCTGGTATGTGATTTCAACAATAACTCTTACTGGTCCAGTCAGGAAAGGGCTGTACTGCTCGCGCCTACGAAGCATTAACCTTCCATTAAGTCCTGAAATGGGCTGAACTGCTTGCAAGGAACCACCAGTTGGTGTAGAGCAGACACTGCTTATAAAGTATGACTCGCAAAACTCCCCAACTCTAGTAGGAGCGCCAACCCTTACAACAGCATGCAAATGCAATGACAATTGAACAGCTAAAAACACTAACTGCAACTCCTAAACACTAACTGCAACTCCTAAACAGTAACTGCAACTCCTAAACACTAACTGCAACTCCTAAACACTAACTGCAACTCCTAAACAGTAACTGCAACTCCTAAACACTAACTGCAACTCCTAAACACTAACTGCAACTCCTAAACACTAACTGCAACTCCTAAACAGTAACTGCAACTCCTAAACACTAACTGCAACTCCTAAACAGTAGCTGCAACTCCTAAACAGTAACTGCAACTCCTAAACACTAACTGCAACTCCTAAACAGTAACTGCAACTCCTAACACTCAACTACTACCACTACGCAAACTCCTAAACACTAACTAGCAACTCCTAAACAGTAACTGCAACTCCTAAACACTAACGCAACTCCTAAACACTACCTGCAACTCCTAACACTAACTGCACTCCTAAACACTAACTGCAACTCCTAAACCTAACTGCAACTCCAAACACTAACTGCAACTCCTAAACACTAACTGCAACTCCTAAACAGTAACTGCAACTCCTAAACACTAACTGCAACTCCTAACACACTAACTGCAACTCCTAAACACTACTGCAACTCCTAAACATACTGCAACTCCTAAACACTAACTGCAACTCCTAAACAGTAACTGCAACTCCTAAACACTAACTGCAACTCCTAAACACTAACTGCAACTCCTAAACACTAACTGCAACTCCTAAACACTAACTGCAACTCCTAAACACTAACTGCAACTCCTAAACACTAACTCAACTCGAACATAACTGCAACTCCTAACACTAACTGCAACTCCTAAACACTAACTGCAACTCCTAAACACTAACTGCAACTCCTAAACCTAACTGCAACCTCCTAAACATAACTGCAACTCCTAAACACTAACTGCAACTCATCCTAAACACTACCGCACTCCTAACACTAACTGCACTCCTAAACACTAACTGCAAACTCCTAAACACTAACTGCACTCCTAACAGTAACTGCACTCCTAAACACTAACTGCAACTCCTAAACACTAACTGCAACTCCACACTAACGCAACTCCTAAACACTACTGCAACTCCTAACACTAAACTCAAACTGCAACTCCTAAACAGTAACCAACTCCTAAACACTAACTGCAACTCCTAAACACTAACTGCAACTCCTAAACATAACTGCAACTCCTAACACTAACTGCAACTCCTAAACACTACTGCAACTCCTAAAACACTAAACAACTGCAACTCCTAAACAGTAACTGCAACTCCTAAACTAACTGCAACTCCTAACACTAACTGCAACTCCTAAACACTAACTGCAACTCCTAACACTAACTGCAACTCCTAAACACAACTGCAACTCCTAAACACTAACTGCAACTCTAAACACTAACCTGCAACTCCTAAAACACTAACTGCAACTCCTAAACACTAACTGCAACTCCTAAACAGTAACTGCAACTCCTAAACAGTAACATACTAGATACAAAAACTCTAAGAATGTGATACTGACCTCCAGAGCAAAAGTAAAAGAAAACATATGAAGAGAAACAATAATACGTAGAAACACTAACCCACCTACATGGTAGAAGAATGTCTGGGATCGAAACCAATGCAAAAGAAAGGTGACAGGTATATAAATGAAATATATTATTATAATAATAATAAAGACCACCATATAAAGCTGAATCTGAAATGCCCTCAGGTAGTAGATATGCCGAGTCAAAAGAATTTATTCTATTTTACAAAACAGGTTATATCTCCCATGAAGTTCCGAGGGATGTCTAGTGTCTAATAAGAATATCCAGTGGCCGTTTGCTCTCAGTAAAGGGGTGAAATGGTCCCCACTTCTCTAACTGTAGATACCTGAGTAAGAGCCGGCATTTTTATAGTTTACTCTTCTTTATCCGTTCTCTCCAGTAAGACATGTGTCTAGCTACAGGCTCTAACAGTTATTATTCTTTGTGTCCATCACATGTTCATAATCCTGTTTTGAGGGGGCGTGTGGGGCAACCTACATACTGTATGTGGCAGCCCACTACACGTGAGCAAATGGACCACATGCCCCTGGTGTTTTATCTGAAACAATTTCCCATTACTAGAGCTTTTCAACAACTCTCCCTTTTGTATATAGTACACGTCAAACATCTATTAGTACCCACAGGGAGTACCTTGTATTTCAACTAGATATTTCTCATAAATCTCAAAATTACTTGGGACAATAATTGTTTGGATCTTGTTCTTAAATCGGTAGGTACCTCTTGTAAACGTTATATCGCATTATACTGGGTGCTATACTGAGTTGTAAAGTATACTCCCTTAAAATCCTTTGTCTCTTTCTTATTTTTGAGGAGCCTTGTTGCTTATGATGAGTACTAAAACCTTTTCCTTGGATAAGATCTTTCCTGTCGGTTCTCTCTGCCTTTTTCTGACCTTTTGGAGGAGCTTCCTCTTATAGCCTCTCTGCAGAAGCCTATCTGTCATGGTTTTGTCTGATTTCCTATATGTCTCATCAGTAGAACAGTTCTTCTTATACTTAGATACTGTCCCTATGGTATTGCACTAATACAGTGGGGAAGGGGATTCGAGCCGGCCCTCATTATCGTATTACATGCTAGGTTTTCTAAAATCTCTCATTCGAATACAGTGTCCTTCTATGGAAAGGTTGAGGTCCAAGTATTGGACTTCACAAGGTCCTATGCTGTAAGTAAACCTGATGTTCTATATTTCATCAGGGATTCAATAAAAGTCTTATCTTTAAAATGGTGCTAATTTTGCCCCAACCAATCAGATCTTATTTAACATTTAAAAGCTAACATCTGATTGGTTGGGGCACAATTAGCACCATTTTAAACAATAAGAACTTTTATTGAATAACCCTGATAATCGTTTAATAGAAACATATACGTTTCAAAATCCTGCTTTGTACCTCTCCATACCCATATCAGATCATCTATGTATCTACGATACACTTCTACACGAGGATGTTCCATGGAAATTGGGGGGTGGAAGAGAACAGTTTTCTTCCCACCACCCCATACAGATTGGCATATGTCGGTGGCAAATTTGGCACCCATAATGCCCCACAGCATTGGAGATAACGGGTGCCATCGATATAAGAAATTGTTTGTGAGAAGATATTTAAGGGAATCAATAATGACCTCTTTTTTGTTCTGTACTTTATATGCCATAAGTGTTAGATGATCTGACTGCTACTATGTGGATAAAACTTATTAGTATCTAAGAATACAGTCTAAGAACAAAGGGCGTGCAACAGCATTTGATGAGCTGCGACAGACCTTCGTTCAGGACTGGATCCCTGCCACAATGGGGCGACCCTGGAGGGAAGGGACGGTCTGCTTTGTGGACTTTAGTGCCATATGGATAAGGGATGGTAAAACTCTAGATTCTTTCTCGATAAAGCCCACTCTCATACCCTCTGCCACTATCCTCTGTAGAAGAAGTTTGCATTTCTCTGTGGGGTCTCTATCTAATCGTTTTATATGTAAGGGTTCTTGAGTTGCTTCATGGCTTCCTTCTTATAGTCCTCATTGTCAGGATGACCACCCCTCCCCTTTATCCGTTTTACGTAAACTATTGTGCGATCTATGGCACCATAGTCTCTATGGCTCTTCTCTCTTCCCTTATCAGATTTTCTATTTATGTTTGTTAGTAATACCACCTTGGGAACAAGATCCTTCAGATCTAGGTCTGCTTGCAGCACTTGCACATCATTTGAGTTTCCAAGCTCTGCTGTTTAGTGTCATCAGCAAACACAGAGACCTTGCTCTCAATGCCCCTTTTAAGTCATTATAAACAGATTAAACAGAAGGGCCCCAGTACAGAACCCGAGGCACTCCGCTTAGAAACTTTAGCCCATAGATGTAGCTCATGTAAGTTTAACATATTAAAAGCATATTGTTAGAATTAACTAATTAAGAAATTATTTAAGGGGAACTGTGGTCTCCAACAAGTTCAATTTAAACGAAAGGCCAGTTTCCTACCTTTAAAACAAGCCATCAATCCCCCTCTACGTGCTCCACAGCCCAAGATATTATATGCAAGATATAGATAATATATATCTAATGTAGTAAAGAAGTCCTGTGTACTCAGGGATTTTCCAAACGAATTAACGTTTATTGTGTCACATCAAGGCAACGTTTCGGCTTCTTCCCTTCTGCAATGAGTCTATGCAGATTGGTGGCACCCCCTCTTTCCCCTGAAGAAAAAATTCATAGATGTACTAATGGACTTTGCCTTTTTGTGCCGAACAAGGGCACTTTGTGAAAAAGTGGCTCCTTCTAGGTAATCTCAAGTCTCCTCACTAGATGTGAACCACTCAAACACTTCCTGCCAGTCACTTTTGTTTCATTTACTCTAGCTTTGCATCCCAACTTGGCCTTCCCTTTTTTCATCTGCAGCAGCCTCTAAGGGTCCTGGCTATATACAATAAACCTCTGGCCTCAGAATTCTACCTTTGAAGTCTCTTTCCATGTTGCATATCTCATCAAGAACGTTTATCATTTCTCGTGATTCAAAGTCCATCTGCCCCACTGATCCTCGGACTTCCTTGGCTCCGATTACACAACCCTTTATAGACTGGTCTACTAATGAACTTAAGTCTTGGGTCCTTTCTGTTGGTATTACCTCCTACTTCCCCTATTCAATGTCCGCCAAAACTGTGAAATAAACCCGTGGGGAATCCTCCTGAATGTTACTTGACTTTCTTGATGTTTTCTGTAAAAAAACAAGCTGAGAAACTTCCACCACACCGATCCTATGATTGCCCCTCATCTTCTTTTCCTGGTACTATGCCTTCACGGGACACACATACCCTTTGTCCCCTCTTGAAATTCTATCAATGAAAGAGTACATTAAAGAGCATTTGTCTCAGGGATTCATTCAGCCTTCCACTTCCCCAGCTGGAGCAGGTTTCTTTTTCGTCAAAAAAGGACGGAGTTCTACGCCCTTTTAACACTCGGACGATCACTACGAGTATCTTGTAATGCCCTTCGGCCTCTGTAACGCCCCACAGTATTCCAAGGATTGTGAATACCATTTTCCGTGACCTGTTGGAATTTCAGTAGTCGTATATCTTGACGAACATTTTAATCTTCTCTCAGATTTACCCTCACATTGCCTCCTGTTAGACAGTGTTACTTTCGTCTAAGAAAAAATAATTTATGTGCCAAATGGAAAAGTGTCTTTTTGAATGTTCTCAAGTATCGTTTCTTGGTTATATTGTCACCACCCAAGGTTTCCTGATGGATCCTGTTAAAGTTTCAGCCAGTCAAGATTGGTCTCTACCTATGGGAATCAAAGCTATTCAAAGATTCATCAGCTTTGCCAATTATTACAGACAATTCATCAAAGGTTTTCTTCTTTTATTTCTTGTTTTCTAGCCCTCATCAGAAAAGGGCGTTAGGCTTAATTTGTGGTCCCCTGCAGCCCTTGAAGCCTTAAGAACAACTCAAGAACTTTTTCCTGTGCACCAGTGTTAGTTTCATCGGATCCTAACCTCCCCTTTTTCATTGAAGTTGACGCCTCCAACTGTGGGTGTGAAAGACGTCCTCTCAGAGACAAGGCATCAAAGGGAAACTACAGCCTTGTGCTTACTTTTCCAAACCAACGAACAGAACTATGATCTCGGTATTCAGGAACATCTTGCCTCAAATGGCCCTCGAGGAGTGGCTTCATTTGTTAGAAGGCACCTCTTAACCTGTTACCACTCCTTACCAATCATAAGAACCTTGAATATATTCCGAATCTTAAAGGTTAAATCCCTGCCAAGCACTATGGTCCTTATTTTTCTCAGTTTAACTTTATCATCACCTACCAACCTGGCTCCAAAAACAAAAAGAAGATGCCCTCTGCAGATCATTTGTGCTTCAGACTCTTCTAACCAAGATAAGGACCCCATTATCCTGACTATAAAATCCTAGACTCTATTACGCCTCAGCTCTGTTCCTAATTCAAGCTGCCCAAAAATCTGCTCCTCCTGACCACACCTTAGGTAAATCTTCGTTCCTGTTCCTCTGCAGAAAACCATCCTTCAACTGTCATTGTTCTAAGCAAACTGACATCCTGGCATCATAAAACATTTGACCTTCTTGCCTGTTCCCTATGGTGGCCAAGGATGAGAGTTCTCTAGCACAAGAAAATATGGGGAAGCACACTAATCAGGTGAATTCACACTATTTATTGCAACAACACATACAACTTTCGGACGCCCTGTCCCTTTCTCAAGTATATGATGAGGAGACATGTAAATACTTTATCCAAGCCTGTATCAGCTGTGCTCAGTCTAAGTCTCTAGAACTCTCACTTGTGGTCCTCTGCAACCCCTACCCATTCCATTCTGACTTTGGACCAATTTATCTATGGACTTTAGTGTTGAACTTCCTCCTTCCAAGAAGAATACTGTTATTTGGGTCACGGTAGACCGCTTCACAAAATGGCCCACTTCTTTCCTTCCCAAGCTACCATCTCAAGCTGGAGTTAGCACAACTATTTATTTCACAATTTTCCCCTTCATGGACTCCCTTCTGAATAGTGTCGACAGAGGTACTCAATTTGTTTCTAAATTTTGGAGAGCTCTATGTAAATCCATGGGCATTAAGTTCAATTTTCTTCAGCTTACCACCCGCAGTCCAATGGGGCTACTGAACGCACTAATCAGTCTATTGAACAATACCTCCATTGTTACATTTCCTATACTCAGGATGTTGGTCAAATCTTCTCTGCCTTGGGCTGAGTTTGCCCATAACAATGCACCTCGTGCCTCTTCTGGAAAATCCCCCTTTTATGTGTCTTTGGAAATAATCCCAAATATTTTCCCCAAAATTTCTTTTCACACAAGTACCCATTGCCAACGACTCTGCTGCTCAGAAAAAACACACTCCAAGCAACCGACAGGCAGATGAAACAGATCAGACCCGTGGTGGTTAGTGAAGAAAACGTGTACTACACATATATCTTATATCTATATATCTTATACTCACTGCCACCACCTTCCAAAATAGGGGAAGGACCTACTTATATCTAACTATATCTATCCTGTAAGGAAAAAGGTAATCCACACCTATATCTATACACATTTATATATATATATATATATATATATAATATATATATATATATATATACATACCTAAACATACTCTTCTCTAGTAGCGTAACTTCAGAGGCACAGGTTCATTTGGGATATACTTAGAATGGACAATAGCTTAAAAATGATTTTATATCATTTATTAAAAGTTGACAAAAATAGTGCATAAATATAAAGAAAAGCTAAATATGGTCCGTCTTGTTGGCTAAATGTTATTGAAAACTTATGACGAACTCCTGGGCTGAGACCATGATCCCATTTATCCTCTTCCTGAAACTGGGATGTGGTCTGGTCTCTAGAGAGGGTAAACTTGGCTCTGCCCCGAAGGTTGGTTCCTATTTTTGGAGGGAATCTTAATTCTCCAATTCCCCTCTAGTCCATAATCTGTGTATCACACATGTCACATTACAAAATAATATCATGATGGTCCAATAACTAATTTTTACCCACCCAACAGAACAGACCAATATACACTATCTGGGATATCGTAGGCTAGGAAGGGTAATATCCCAAGTTTGGCTCGGGCCTATGAATTATATCAGGTATCTATAATGTAGAATTAATTACTGGATAAACTGGGGTTATTTATGTAAACCTGAAATAATTCTACATCCTGGTTATTAAGGAATATAAATTACCTTTGATCTGCCAGTTGGTTCCTGCTCAATTCTCAACTAGCAATTCCCTGCGCATGGTGCCTCCTATCTGTGACGTGTGGTTATATTACAGGGACTTCACACCTTGCCTCTTTGAAGTAGACCTCTTGCTAGGTCACTAAGTCAACACCAAATGGGAATAGCTATGGGAAAGAAAGCTCAGAGATTACACTGAACATGTATTTAACCTTGTGATTACCCATGACAGGTAACAATATGGGAGCTGCCATCTGCTGCATTATGTGAATATATGTGAAATAATTTGAAAATTAGGAGTGCAATTCCAGACATTGTCTATGGGTTTTTACATTGCCCTCCTGTTCATCACAGGGGCAGTTGACTTCAGGAACTTACCTCTGCGCTCCGTTCCACGCTGTTCTGCGCTTCTGGGTGCACGGTGTCGGAGACATCATGACACCACAATTCTGGCGTGCGAACAGCACGATGGTTCAATGCCTGGCACACCTCCGTAGCGTTTGCTACCCCAGGCTTCTTTGGAACATACCTCTCCTGGTTCCAGCGACTACCTTGCCAGTTTCAAGACAATACTTACCTTGCCTTTTCCTGAGTCTATACTTACCTCACCAGCTCCAGAGACTACATTACCTGTTTCTCTGCATCCCAGCAGCCACCTTCTTTTCTGGTATCCAGTTTCCGGTGGTGTCTCAGTACCCTGCATACATTCTCATCAGCCTCATCTGCTCCAGTATCCAAACCTACAGCGCGCGGTTCTCCTCCTGAAAGCATACTTGTGAGTATCCCGGCCGTCCGGACGTATTTTATTACATATGACATCTGTACATTCCTGACTATTTCTATAGAAATCTACATGTATCATTTAAGAGGTTAAAATTCCCAATATAAGAGCCTCATGATGTACAGGCTGTAATAATAAAATTAGATACAAAACACACCTAATGTCTCAACAGGAATGATTATTACACCATAAACAATGCAATACAATGTTATAGTTATGACTGTATATTACCAAGGACATTGGTATTTTACCCACCTTTTCTCAAAGAAACCTGCCATCAGAAACATGGTTGTATTTAAAAAGAAAAGATTATCACAGATGCTTCAGACAACATATACTTTTATTATGCACTTTAAGGGGAATAAAGACTCAAGGCAGCATGTATGTTACTATGTAACTGTTATACGACCATTATGGGTAGGGTATAAGGTTGGACAGATGACGTATGTCTTTATCAACCTCCAATACTATGTTACTATGTAACTGTTTACAGACATTATGGGTAGGGTATAAAGGTTGGACTAGATGACGATGTCTTTATACAACCTCCAATACTATGTTACTATGTAACTGTTATACAACATTAGGGTAGGGTATAAAGGTTGGACTAGATGGACGTATGTCTTTATACAAACTCCAATACTTGTTACTATGTAACTGTTTATACAGACATTATGGTAGGGTTAAAGGTTGGACTAGATGGACGTATGTCTTTATAACCTCCAATACTATGTTACTATGTAACTGTTATACAGACATTATGGGGGTATAAAGGTTGGACTAGATGGACGTATGTCTTTATACAACTCTCCAATACTATGTTACTTGTAACTGTTATACAGACATTATGGGTAGGGTATAAAGGTTGGACTAGATGGACGTATGTCTTTTATAAAACCTCCAATACTATGTTACTAGTAACTGTTATACAGACATTATGGGTAGGGTAAAAGGTTGGACTAGATGGACGTATTTCTTATTACAACTCCAATACTATGTTACTATGTAACTGTTATACGACATATGTGGTAGGGTATAAAGGTTGGACTAGATGGACGTATGTCTTTATACAACCTCCAATACTATGTTACTTAACTGTTATACAGACATTATGGGTAGGGTATAAAGGTTGGACTAGATGGATGTATGTCTTTATACAACCTCCAATACTATGTTACTATGTATGTTATAGAGACATTATGGGTAGGGTATAAAGGTTGGACTAGATGGATTTATGTCTTTATACAACCTCCATACTAGGTTACTATGTAAACGTTATACAGACATTATGGGTAGGGTATAAAGGTTGGACTAGATGAGTATGTCTTTCTACAACTCCAATACTATGTTACTATGTAACTGTTATACAGACATTATGGGTAGGGTATAAAGGTTGGACTAGGACGTATGTCTATATCAACCTCCATATATGTTATATTAATCTGTTTATACAACATTATGGGTAGGGTATAAAGGTTTGACTAGATGGATGTATGTCTTTATACAACCTCCAATACTATGTTCCTATGTAACTGTTATACAGACATTATGGGTAGGGTATAAAGTTGGACTAGATGGACGTATGTCTTTATACAACCTCCAGTAAGTATGTTATAATGTAACTGTTATACAGACATTATGGTAGGGTATAAAGGTTGGACTAGATGGCGTTGTCTTTATACAACCTCCAATATATGTTCTATGTAACTGTTTAACGACATTATGGGTAAGGTATAAAGGTTGACTAGATGGACGTATGTCTTTTAACAACCTCCAATACTATTTACTATGTACTGTTATAACAGACTATTGGGTAGGGTATAAAGGTTGGATTAGATGGACGTATGTCTTTTACAACCTCCAATCCTATGTTACTATGTAACTGTTATACAGACATTATGGGTAGGGTAAAAGGTTGGAGTAGTAGATGTATGTCTTTATACAACCTCCTTACTATGTTACTATGTAACTGTTATACAGACTTATGGGTAGGGTATAAAGGTTGGACTAGATGGACGTATGCTTTATACAACCTCCAATACTATGTTACTAGTAACTGTTATACAGACATTATGGGTAGGGTATAAAGGTTGGACTAGATGAACGTATGTCTTTATATAACCTCCAATACTATGTTACTTGTAACTGTTAAACAGACATTATGGGTAGGGTATAAAGGTTGGACTAGATGGTACGTAGTCTTTCTACAAACTCCATACTATGTTACTATGTAACTGTTATACAGACATTATGGGTAGGGTATAAGGTTGGACTAGATGGACGTATGTCTTTATACAACCTCCAATATTATGTTACTATGCAACTGTTATAAGACATATGGGTAGGGTATAAAGGTTGGACTAGATGGACGTATGTCTTTATACGCCTCTCAATATTATGTTACTATGTAACTGTTTACAGACATTATGGGTAGGGTATAAGTTGGACTAGAGGACGTATGTCTTATACAACCTCCAATACTATGTTACTATGTATGTTATAAGACATTATGGGTAGGGTATAAAGGTTGGACTAGATGGACGTATGTCTTTATACAACCTCCAATACTATGTTACTATGTATCTGTTATACGAATTATGGGTAGGTATAAGGTTGGACTAGATGGACGTATGTCTTTATATAACCTCCAATCTATGTTACTATGTAACTGTTATACAGACATTATGGTAGGGTATAAAGGTTGCACTAGATGGACTTATGTTTTTATACAACCTCCAATACTATGTTACTATGTATCTGTTATACAGACATTAGGGTAGGTATAAAGGTTGGACTAGATGGATGTATGTCTTTATATAACCTCCAATACTATGTTACTATGTAACTGTTATACAGACATTATGGATAGGGTATAAAGGTTGGACTAGACAGGCGTATGTCTTTATACAACCTCCAATACTATGTTACAATGTAACTGTTATACAGACATATGGGTGTGTAATAAAGGTTGGACTAGATGAACGTATGTCTTTATACAACCTTCAATACTAGTTTACTATGTAACTGTAAACAGACATTAGTGGGTAGGGTATAAAGGTTGCACTAGATGGACGTATGTCTTTATACAACCTCCAATACTATGTTACTATGTAATGTTATACAGACTTATGGGTAGGGTATAAAGGTTGGACTAGATGGGTATGTCTTTTATAAACCTCCAATACTATGTTACTATTAACTGTTTACAGACATTATGGTAGGGTATAAAGGTTGCACTAGATGGCATATGTCTTTATACAACCTCCATACTATGTACATGTAACTGTTATACAGACATTATGGGTAGGGTATAAAGGTTGGACTAGATGGCCGTATGTCTTATATAACCTCCAATACCTATGTTACTATGTAACTGTTATACAGACATTATTTGTAGGGTATAAAGGTTGGACTAGATGGGCCGTATGTCTTTATACAACCTCCAATACTATGTTACAATGTAACTGTTATACAGACATTATGGGTAGGGTATAAAGGTTGGAGTAGATGGATGTATTCTTTATACAACCTCCAATACATGTTACTATGTAACTGTTATACAGACATATGGGTAGGGTATAAAGGTTGGCTGAATGGACGTATGTCTTTTATACAACCTCCAATACTATGTTTCTATGTAACTGTTATACAGACATATGGGTAAGGTTATAAAGTTTGGAAGATGGACGTATGTCTTTAACAACTCCATACTATTTACTATGTAACGTTAACAGACATTATGGGTAGGGTAAAAGGTTGGACTAGAGGACGTATGTCTTATACACCTCCAATAGATGTTACGATGTAACTGTTATACAGACATTTGGTAGGTAAAGCTGGACTAGATGGACGTATGTCTTTATATAACACAATACAGCGCCAACTACAGCGCCAACTACAGCCCAGGCTTGTATGTTGGCGCTCTTGTTTGGCATTTAGCTTGTGGAATGCTGTAAAAGTTTTTTTAAAGATATAGCATTCCTAAGAGCTTCCATTGAAACATGTCAATTCCCAGAAGTTTTTTTTCCTTATTGCTTTTACAGTATTGTAAGTGAACTTACATCAGTGTTTCATGCCATGGACATCGAGTATGGAGCGCATTAGATTCTGTTTTAATGTTGTTTTTCACTGGTCACGTCTGCACAGAACTTTGTGTAGTAGTTCATTTTGTACCTATATTGTGTTTAATTTCTCTGTCGATTTGTGGGTATTGAAACCAGGTGTTCAAAGAAAGTGATGTGTATCCGAACCTCACCTATCATCAAACGGTGAGAGATTCACCTGAAATGCACCAGGCTCTCTTTCAAACCTGGCTGAGGTTTTTTAATGGAATGGTGAATAAAACATTGGTCTCTCATTTTTCCGGATGTTTGACTGGACCTTCCTGGATCTGTTACTTTTGCTTTGTACTGCTTTAAGTATTTCTATCATGGGCTATTCTCAAAAAAAAGTCAAATGCCCAACTATTTTTTTTTTGGAAAACACTGGAAAACACATTTGGATGAACTTGTAATAATTATGGTACCTGCAGTATTTTAACCTGTAAATTATATATTGTAATGTTTGTAGATATGAACATCACCAGAATCACAGACATCATTCTAGTAGATTCCAGGTTCCTCATAACCTAACGATATTTGTGTTTCTCATTCTACTTATTCATACATTATAATAATAATTAGTAACCTCTTGATCATTGTTTTGTTTCTGGAAGACCAACATCTCCACAATCCCATGTATTATTTCCTTTGCCACTGTCCTCACTGACATTTCCTTTCTACCGGTCGTAACCAAACTACTCTGTGCCCTACTCAATGATGGACACCCATGTCCTCTATGGCTGCATCGGGCAGCTTTTTTGCACTGGTTCCTTCACTGCAGTGGAATGTTTTTACTTACCATCATGTCTTATGATCGATACTTGGCCATCTGTAACCCTTTACACTATACTTAGAATATGAACGTTTCCCATCGTAACATTTAATTACCTGGTCTTGGATGTTGAGCTTACTTATCTGTCTAGTTATTATCTCTCAAATGTTTCCATGGAAATCTGCGGGAGTAATATCATAGACAATATCTATTGTGTATTTGTCCTCCCTTTCTTGATCTTTTATGTGAAAAATACATTTATGTTGAAATGTTAGTACTGTATATCCATGCCTTCAATTGTATTTCCTTTTCTGTTATAATCTTCTCATATATCTATATCTTCCTCACCATCCTCAAGATCTCCTCAACATTGGAAGACAGAAAGCCTTCCTCCACCTGTAGCTCCACCTCATTGTGGTCTGTACATATTTATCATATTAATTGCTAAGTATACGGTACCATCAAGAAGACAGGTAGTCACACCTTTACTGAATCCTGTCATTTACTGTCTTAGGAACAAGGATATAAAATCATCTATAACTAAACTCACTGCTATAATGGTGTAACATAGTAATTGAGGTTGAATAAAGACATGTGTATATCAAGTTCCACCTTTTCACAATCCTTTTTAACCTTACCTAACAGTTAACCCAAAGGACAGAGGAAGGCAAAAAAAAAAAACAGATAAAAAAAAGAGGAGGGGGATTCCTTCCTGACTCCAAATGGCAATCAGAAAGTATCCCTGGATCAACCAGAACTACAGTGTATGTATTAATACCAGTAGTTCTCAATATTTTTTAGTTAAAACTTAACTTATCTAGCCCACTTTTAAAGCTATTCAATGAACTTGCCATTACCATATCTGCTGGAAGACAGTTCCACAGTTTCACCGTTCTCACTGTAAAGAAACCTTTCCTAACCTGAAGATGAAACTTCTTTTCTTCCAACCTTAAAGGATGTCCACGTGTCCTCTGATATGACCTATTAGTGAACAATGCACTGGAGAGTTTATTGTATGGCCCATTAATATATTTGTATAAGGTTATCATATCCCCACACAAACGTCGCTTCTCCAATGTAAACAGCCTTAACTTGTCTAATCTGCCTGCATAGTCAAGCCCCTCCATTCCCCTTATTAATTTAGTTATAACTTGTCTAATCTGCCTGCATAGTCAAGCCCCTCCATTCCCCTTTATTAATTGAGTTGCCCTTCTCTGAACTGCTTCCATTTCCAAGATGTCCCTTTTGTATATGGGATTCCAAAACTGCACCGCATATTCCAAATGAGGCCTTACCACTGCCTTGTAAAGAGGGAGAATAATATTTTTCTCTCTTGAATCTATTCCCCTCTTTATACAAGACAATATCTTGCTAGCTCTAGCTGTTGCTACCTGGCATTGTTTGCTACAGCTAAGTCTGCTATCTACCAGAACCCCCAAATCTTTTCCCATTACAGATGCACTTAACACAGAGTTATTTATGGTGTAGGGGGCACAGGGATTATTAAATCCCAAATGCATCACCTTACATTTATCAACATTGAATCTCATCTGCCATTCTGCTGCCCATTTTGATAATCTATCTAGGTCTGCTTGCAGCACTTGCACATCATTGGAAGTTTCCAAAGCTCTGCGTAGTTTAGTGTCATCAGCAAACACAGAGACCTTGCTCTCAATGCCCCTTCTAAGTCATTTATAAACAGATTAAACAGATGGGGCCCCAGTACAGAACCCTGAGGGGCCCCACTTAGAACTTTACCCACATAGATGTAGCTCCATGTAAGTTCATTATTAAAAGAATATTGTTAGAATTAAACTAATTTAGAAAATTATTTAAAGGGGAACTGTGGTCTCCAAACAAGACGAGCCAGGTAGTAAATATAAATAAAATATGTATGTATGGCTTACTTGTAGATATGTGTGGTCCGGGTGCATATTCCCTGAAGTCTTCGCTTCTCTGGATGATACCGGAGACTATTACAGATGTACATGTAACTTACGTATAACATAGCAAACAGTGGTGTGGTATATAGCAACTCACCACTGGCTTTAGCCCTGAACCAAATCCGAAGTCTATGGTATAAGTTTGCAGATAACGATACACATCAAAGCAGTATGGCAAGAAAACAACTCACCGCTGCTAAATGGTGGTCCGGGTGCAGTCCACCCCAGACCCTTCGCTGGATCCGCAATCAATGAAACAAAAAGCAAGACCGACTGCTGGTGTACCTTGAAGGAAAAACGCCACCTTGGAAAGGATATTGATTAAAAGGCTTTCTTTATTATATAGTCCATACACGGGATCAGGTAAAACACATCGTAGAGGTAAAACGCCCTAACGCGTTTCGGACTCCTTAATCATAGGTGGGGGAGTGCCGACGACCATCTTAATTTATAAAGTTATAGCAGCACCTGCATCTATCGCGAGCAGCTACTCAACA
Source organism: Hymenochirus boettgeri (assembly GCA_019447015.1). Taxonomy (NCBI): domain Eukaryota; kingdom Metazoa; phylum Chordata; class Amphibia; order Anura; family Pipidae; genus Hymenochirus; species Hymenochirus boettgeri. The sequence goes on from JAACNH010000024.1 coordinate 257,107, forward strand.
ATAACTCTAGGAACGAGAAGCAAACATCGGGGAGCGGATCGCTCCGAAACCAGGAATCAGTCTCCCTCCCCCAGTGAGTCTCTGATAAAGCGGCAGGAACGCCGTGAAACACGTAAGACCACTGCTTGGTTGCACCTCCATTGTATTTGGCATAGCCTTTTAATGAATATGTGTGTGGTTTGAATAAACTGAAATTGATAAACACCCGCTGTGACTGATTCCTGGTTCCTAGTATCGTGAGACTCCGCTGAAGTCTCGTTCTGGGAGAAAGGATCTGCACGCCGGGATACAGCCCAATGTTGTTGCCACACAGATACCGTTTGGTGAGCGCTCCTGGTCCGGTCCCTGGTATGTGATTTCAACAATAACTCTTACTGGTCCAGTCAGGAAAGGGCTGTACTGCTCGCGCCTACGAAGCATTAAACCTTACCATTAAGTCCTGAAATGGGCTGAACTGCTTGCAAGGAACCACCAGTTGGTGTAGAGCAGACACTGCTTATAAAGTATGACTCGCAAAACTCCCCAACTCTAGTAGGAGCGCCAACCCTTACAACAGCATGCAAATGCAATGACAATATGAACAGCTAAAAACACTAACTGCAAACTCCTAAAACACTAACTGCAACTCCTAAACAGTAACTGCAACTCCTAAACACTAACTGCAACTCCTAAACACTAACTGCAACTCCTAAACAGTAACTGCAACTCCTAAACACTAACTGCAACTCCTAAACACTAACTGCAACTCTAACAACTCAACTACCAAAATCCTAAACTACTGCAACTCCTAAACACAACGATCTAACACTAACTGCAACTCCTAAACAGTAACTGCAACTCTAAACACTAACTGCAACTCCTAAACATCTGCAACTCCTAACAGTAACTGCAACTCCTAAACACTAACTGCAACTCCTAAACATAACTGCAACTCCTAAACACTACTGCAATCCTACAACACTACTGCAACTAAACAGTAAATGCAACTCTAAACACTAACTGCAACTCCTAAACACTAACTGCAACTCTCACTAAACTGCAACTAAACATAACTGCAACTCCTAAACACTAACTGACAACTCCTAAACATAACTGCAAACTCTCAAACACTAACTGCAAACTCCTAAACACTAACTGCAACTCTAAACATAAACTGCAACTCCAACCTAACTCCTAACACAACTGCAACTCCTAAACACTAACTGCAACTCCTAACACTAAGCAACTCCTAACACTAACTGCAAACTCCTAAACACTAACTGCAACTCCTAAAACACTAACGCAACTCCAAACCATAACTGCAACTCCTAACACTAATGCAACTCCAAACATAACTGCAACTCTAAAAACTAACTGCAACCCTAAACACTAACTGCAACTCCTAAACACTAACTGCAACTCCTAACACTAACTGCAATCCTAAACAACTAAAACTGCAACTCCTAAACATAACTGCAACTCCTAAACCACTAACTGCAACTCCTAACAGTAACTGCAACTCCAAAACACTAACTGCAACTCTAAAACTAACTGCAACTCCTAAACACTAACGCAACTCCTAACACTAACTGCAACTCCTAAACACTAACTGCCACTCCAAACACTAACTGCAACCTACAACTAACTGCAACTCCTAAACATAACTGCAACTCCTAAACACTAACTGCAACTCTAAACACTAACTGCAACTCTAACATAATGCAAACTCCTAAACACTAACTGCAACTCCTAAACACTAACTGCAAACTCCTAAACCACTAACTGCAACTCCTAAACATAACTGCACTCCTAAAACAGTAACTGCAACTCCTAAACACTAACTGCAACTCCTAAACACTAACTGCAAATCTAACACTAACTGCAATCCTAAACACTAACTGCAACTCCTAAACACTAACTGCAACTCTACAAACTGCAACTCCAAACACAACTGCAACTCCTAAACACTAACTGCAATCCTAAACACTAACTGCAACTCCTAAACACTAACTGCAACTCCTAACACTAACTGCAACCCTAAACACTAACTGCAACCTAAAACACTAAATGCAACTCCTAAACATAACTGCACTCCAAACACTAACTGCAATCCTAAACACTAACTGCAACTACCTAACGTAACTGCAACTCCTAAACACTAACTGCAACTCCTAAAAACACTAACTGCAACTCCTAAACACTAACTGCAACTCCTAAACACTAACTGCAACTCCTAAACACTAACTGCAACTCCTAAACACTAACTGCAACTCCTAAACAGTAACTGCAACTCCTAAACACTAACTGCAACTCCTAAACAGTAACTGCAACTCCTAAACAGTAACTGCAACTCTAAACCAGTAACTGCAACTCCTAAACACTAACCTAACTGCACAACTCCTAAACAGTAACTGCAAACTCCTAACACTAACGGCAACTCTAAACACTAACTGCAACTCCTAAACAGTAACTGCAACTCCTAACACTAACTGCAACTCCTAAACACTAACTGCAAACTCCTAAAACAACACTAACTGCAAACTCCTAAACAGTAACTGCAACTCCTAAACACTAACTGCAACTCCTAAACCTAACTGCAACTCCTAAACACTAACTGCAACTCCTAAACATAACTGCAACTCCTAAACCTAACCTGCAAAACGCTCCTAAACACTAACTGCAACTCCTAAACATAACTGCAACTCCTAAACAGTAACTGCAACTCCTAAAACACTAACTGCAACTCCTAAACACTAACTGCAACTCCTAAACACTAACTGCAACTCCTACACAGTAACTGCAACTCCTAAACACTAACTGCAACTCCTAAAATAACTGCAACTCCTAAACACTACTGCAACTCCTAAACACTAACTGCAAACTCCTAACACTAACTGCAACTCCTAAACACTAACTGCAACTCCTAAACACTAACTGCAACTCCTAAACACTAACTGCAACTCCCTAAACAGTAACTGCAACTCCTCAACACTAACTGCAACTCCTAAACACTAACTGCAAACCCTAAACATAACTCAACTCCTAAACACTAACTAACTGCAACTCCTAAACAGTAACTGCAACTCCTAAACACTAACTGCAACTCCTAAACACTAACTGCAACTCCTAAACACTAACTGCAACTCCTAAACACTAACTGCAACTCCTAAACACTAACTGCAACTCCTAAACACTAACTGCAACTCCTAACATCTAAACACTAACTGCAACTCCTAAACCCTAACTGCAACTCCTAAACAGTAACTGCAACTCTAAACCCAACTAACTGCAACTCCTAAACAGTAACTGCAACTCCTAAACACTAACTGCAACTCCTAAACACTAACTGCAACTCCTAAACACTAACTGCAACTCCTAAACACTAACTGCAACTCCTAAACACTAACTGCAACTCCTAAACACTAACTGCAACTCCTAAACACTAACTGCAACTCCTAAACACTAACTGCAACTCCACAACTCAACTGAAACACTAACTGACAAACCCACACCAACCAACTCCAAACACTAACTGCAACTCCTAACATAAACTGCAACTCCTAAACAGTAAAATACTAGATACAAAAACTCTAAGAATGTGATACTGACCTCCAGAGCAAAAGTAAAAGAAAACATATGAAGAGAAACAATAATACGTAGAAACACTAACCACCTACAGTGGTAGAAGAAATGTCTGGGATCGAAACCAATGCAAAGAGAAAGGTGACAGGTATAATAAATGAAATATATTATTATAATAATAATAAAGACCACCATATAAAGCTCGAATCTGAAATGCCCTCAGGTAGTAGATATGCCGAGTCAAAAAGGAATTTATTCTATTTTACAAAACAGGTTATATCTCCCATGAAGTTCCGAGGGGATGTCTAGTGTCTAATAAGAATATCCAAGTGGCGTTTGCTCTCAGTAAAGGGGTGAAATGGTCCCCACTTCTCTTAACTGTAGATACCTGAGTAAGAGCCGGCATTTTTATAGTTATACTCTTCTTTATCCGTTCTCTACAGTAAGACATGTGTCTAGCTACAGGGCTCTAACAGTTATTATTCTTTGTGTCCATCACATGTTCATAAATCCTGTTCTTGAGGGGGCGTGTGGGGCAACCTACATACTGTATGTGGCAGCCACTACACGTGAGCAAATGGACCACATGGCCTGTGTGTTTTATCTGAAACAATTTCCCATTACTAGAGCTTTTCAACAACTCTCCCTTTTGTATATAAGTACACGTCAAACATCTATTAGTACCACAGGGGAGTACCCTTGTATTTCAACTAGATATTTCTCATAAATCTCAAAATTACTTGGGGACAGATAATTGTTTGGATCTTGTTCTTAAATCGGTAGGTACCTCTTGATAAACGTTATAATCGCATTATACTGGGTGCTATACTGAGTTGTAAAGTATACTCCCTTAAAATCCTTTGTCTCTTTCTTATTTTTGATGGAGCCTTGTTGCTTATGATGAGTACTAAAACCTTTTCCTTGGATAAGATCTTTCCTGTTGGTTCTCTCTGCCTTTTTCTGGACCTTTTGGAGGAGCTTCCTCTTATAGCCTCTCTGCAGAAGCCTATCTGTCATGGTTTTGTCTGATTTCCTATATGTCTCATCAGTAGAACAGTTCCTTCTTATACTTAGATACTGTCCATATGGTATTGCACTAATACAGTGGGGAAGGTGATTCGAGCCGGCCCTCAGTATAGTATTACATGCTAAAGGTTTTCTAAAATCTCTCATTCGAATACAGTGTCCTTCTATGGAAAGGTTGAGGTCCAAGTATTGGACTTCACAAGGTCCTATGCTGTAAGTAAACCTGATGTTCTATATATTCAGGGATTCAATAAAAGTTCTTATTGTTTAAAATGGTGCTAATTGTGCCCCAACCAATCAGATGTTAGCTTTTAAATGTTAAATAAGATCTGATTGGTTGGGGCAAAATTAGCACCATTTTAAACAATAAGAACTTTTATTGAATAACCCTGATAATCGTTTAATAGAAACATATACGTTTCAAAATCCTGCTTTGTACCTCTCCATACCCATATCAGATCATCTATGTATCTACGATACACTTCTACACGGAGGATGGTCCGATGGAAATTGGGGGTGGTGGAAGAGAACAGTTTCTTCCCACCACCCCATGAACAGATTGGCATATGTCGGTGCAAATTTGGCACCCATAGATGCCCCACAGCATTGGAGATAACGGGTGCCATCGAATATGAAGAAATTGTTTGTGAGAAGATATTTAAGGGAATCAATAATGACCTCTTTTTGTTCTGTACTTTATATGCCATAAGTGTTAAGATGATCTGACTGCTACTATGTGGATAAAACTTGATTAGTATCTAAGAATACAGTCTAAGAACAAAGGGCTGCAACAGCAATTTGATGAGCTGCGACAGACCTTCGTTCAGGGACTGGATCCCTGCCACAATGGGGCGACCCTGGAGGGAAGGGACGGTCTGCTTTGTGGACTTTAGGTGCCATATGGAATAAGGGATGGTAAAAATCTCTAGATTCTTTCTCGATAAAGCCCACTCTCATACCCTCTGCCACTATCCTCTGTAGAAGAAGTTTGCATTTCTCTGTGGGGTCTCTATCTAATCGTTTATATGTAAGGGGATTCTTGAGTTGCTTCATGGCTTCCTTCTTATAGTCCTCATTGTCAGGATGACCACCCCTCCCCTTTATCCGTTTTACGTATAACTATTGTGCGATCTATGGCACCATAGTCTCTATGGCTCTTCTCTCTTCCCTTATCAGATTATTCTATTTATGTTTGTTAGTAATACCACCTTGGGGAACAAGATCCTTCAGATCTAGGTCTGCTTGCAGCACTTGCACATCATTTGAAGTTTCCAAAGCTCTGCATAGTTTAGTGTCATCAGCAAACACAGAGACCTTGCTCTCAATGCCCCTTTTAAGTCATTTATAACAGATTAAACAGAAGGGGCCCCAGTACAGAACCCTGAGGCACTCCGCTTAGAACTTTAGCCCACATAGATGTAGCTCCATGTAAGTTTAAAGCATATTAAAAGCATATTGTTAGAATTAAACTAATTAAGAAAATTATTTAAAGGGGAACTGTGGTCTCCAAACAAGTTCAATTTAAATGAAAGGCCAGTTTCCTACCTTTAAAACAAGCCATCAATCCCCCCTCTACGTGCTCCACAGCCCAAGATATATATATGCAAGATATAGATAATATATATCTAAATGTAGTAAAGAAGTACTGTGTACTCAGGGATTTTCCAAACGAATTAACTTTTATTGTGTCACATCAAGGCAACGTTTCGGCTTCTTCCCTTCTGCAGATGAGTCTATGCAGATTGGTGGCACCCCCTTCTTTCCCCTGAAGAAAAAATTCATAGATGTACTAATGGACTTTGCCTTTATTGTGCCGGACAAGGGCACTTTGTGAAAAAGTGAGCTCCTTCTAGGTAATCTCAAGTCTCCTACTAGATGTGAACCACTCAAACACTTTCTGCCAGTCACTTTTTGTTTCATTTACTCTAGCTTTGCATCCCAACTTGGCCTTCCCTTTTTTCATCTGCAGCAGCCTCTAAGGGTCCTGGCTATAGACAATAAACCTCTGGCCTCAGAATTCTACCTTTGAAGTCCTATTCCATGTTGGCATATCTCATCAAGAACGTTTATCATTTCTCGTGATTCAAAGTCCATCTGCCCCACTGATCCTCGGACTTCCTTGGCTCCGATTACACAACCCTGTTATAGACTGGTCTACTAATGAACTTAAGTCTTGGAGTCCTTTCTGTTTTGGTAATTACCTTCCTACTTCCCCTATTCAATGTTCCGCCATAAACTGTGAAAATAAACCCGTGGGGAATCTCCCTGAATGTTACCTTGACTTTTCTGATGTTTTCTGTAAAAAAACAAGCTGGGAAACTTCCACCACACCGATCCTATGATTGCCCCATCAATCTTCTTCCTGGTACTATGCCTTCACGGGGACACACATACCCTTTGTCCCCTTCTGAAATTCTATCAATGAAAGAGTACATTAAAGAGCATTTGTCTCAGGGATTCATTCAGCCTTCCACTTCCCCAGCTGGAGCAGGTTTCTTTTTCGTCAAAAAAAAAAGGACGGAGTTCTACGCCCTTTTAACACTCGGGACGATCACTACGAGTATCTTGTAATGCCCTTCGGCCTCTGTAACGCCCCAGCAGTATTCCAAGGATTTGTGAATACCATTTTCCGTGACCTGTTGGGAATTTCAGTAGTCGTATATCTTGACGACATTTTAATCTTCTCTCAAGATTTACCCTCACATTGCCTCCATGTTAGACAACTGTTACTTTGTCTAAGAAAAAATAATTTATGTGCCAAAATGGAAAAGTGTCTTTTTGAATGTTCTCAAGTATCGTTTCTTGGTTATATTGTCACCACCCAAGGTTTCCTGATGGATCCTGTTAAAGTTTCAGCCAGTCAAGATTGGTCTCTACCTATGGGAATCAAAGCTATTCAAAGATTCATCAGCTTTGCCAATTATTACAGACAATTCATCAAAGGGTTCTCTTCTTTTATTTCTCGTTTTCTAGCCCTCATCAGAAAAGGCGGTAGGCTTAATTTGTGGTCCCCTGCAGCCCTTGAAGCCTTAAGACAACTCAAAGAAGCTTTTTCCTGTGCACCAGTGTTAGTTCATCCGGATCCTAACCTCCCCTTTTTCATTGAAGTTGACGCCTCCAACTTGGGTGTGAAAGACGTCCTTTCTCAGAGACAAGGCATCAAAGGGAAACTACAGCCTTGTGCTTACTTTTCCAAACCAACGAACAGAACTATGATCTCGGTAATCAGGAACATCTTGCCATCAAAATGGCCCTTGAGGAGTGGCTTCATTTGTTAGAAGGCACCTCTTAACCTGTTACCATCCTTACCAATCATAAGAACCTTGAATATATTCCGAATCTTAAAAGGTTAAATCCCTGCCAAGCACTATGGTCCTTATTCTTTTCTCAGTTTAACTTTATCATCACCTAACAACCTGGCTCCAAAAACAAAAAAGAAGATGCCCTCTGCAGATCATTTGTGGCTTCAGACTCTTCTAACCAAGATAAGGACCCCATTATCCTGACTACTAAAATCCTAGACTCTATTACGCCTCAGCTCTGTTCCTAAATTCAAGCTGCCCAAAAATCTGCTCCTCCTGACACACCCTTAGGTAAAATCTTCGTTCCTGTTCCTCTGCAGAAAACCATCCTTCAACATGTTCATTGTTCTAAGCAAACTGGACATCCTGGCATCAATAAAACATTTGACCTTCTTGCCTGTTCCCTATGGTGGCCAAGGATGAGGAGTTCTCTAGCACAAGAAAGATATGGGGAAGCACACTAATCAGGTGAATTCACAACTATTTATTGCAACAACACATACAACATTTCGGGACGCCCTGTCCCTTTCTCAAGTATATGGATGAGGAGACATGTAAAATACTTTATCCAAGCCTGTATCAGCTGTGCTCAGTCTAAGTCTTCTAGAACTCTACCTTGTGGTCCTCTGCAACCCCTACCCATTCCATTCTGACTTTGGACCAATTTATCTATGGACTTTAGTGTTGAACTTCCTCCTTCCAAGAAGAATACTGTTATTTGGGTCATGGTAGACCGCTTCAGCAAAATGGCCCACTTCTTTCCTCTTCCCAAGCTACCATCTCAAGCTAGTGGAGTTAGCACAACTATTTATTTCACAAATTTTCCGCCTTCATGGATTACCTTCTGAAATAATGTCTGACAGAGGTACTCAATTTGTTTCTAAATTTTGGAGAGCTCTATGTAAATCCATGGGCATTAAGTTACAATTTTCTTCAGCTTACCACCCGCAGTCCAATGGGGCTACTGAACGCACTAATCAGTCTATTGAACAATACCTCCATTGTTACATTTCCTATACTCAGGATGATTGGTCAAATCTTCTGCCTTGGGCTGAGTTTGCCCATAACAATGCACCTCGTGCCTCTTCTGGAAAATCCCCCTTTTTATGTGTCTTTGGAAATAATCCCAAATATTTTCCCCAAAATTTTCTTTTCACACAAGTACCCATTGCCAACGACTCTGCTGCTCAGAAAACACACTCCAAGCAACCGACAGGCAGATGAAACAGATCAGACCCGGTGGGGTTAGGGAAGAAACGATGTACTACACAATTAATATTCCTTAATATCTATATACTCACTGCCACCACCTTCCAAAAATAGGGGAAGGACCTACTAAATATATCTAACTATATCTATCCTGTAAGGAAAAAGGTTAATCCACACCTATTATTCTATACACAGTTTTATATATATATATATATATATATATATATATATATATATATATATATATACATACCTAAACAATACTTCTTCTATAGTAGCGTAACTTCAGAGGCACAGGTTCATTTTGGGATATACTTAGAATTGGACAATAAGCTTAAAAATGATTTTATATCATTTATTAAAAGTTGACAAAAATAGTGCATAAAAATATAAAGAAAAGCTAAATATGGTCCGTCTTGTTGGCTAAATGTTATTGAAAATCTTATGACGAACTCCTGGGCTGAGACCATGATCCCAATTTATCCTCTTCCTGAAACTGGGAGTGGTCTGGTCTCTAGAGAGGGTAAACTTGGCTCTGCCCCCGAAGGTTGGTTCCTATTTTTGGAGGGAATCTTAATTCTCCAATTCCCCTCTAGTCCATAAACTGTGTATCACACATGTCACATTCAAAATAATATCATGATGGTCAATAACTAATTTTACCCAACAGAACAAGACCAAATATGACATATCTGGGATATCGTAGGCCTAGGAAGGGTAATATCCCAAGTTTGGCTCGGGCTATGATATTATATCAGGTATCTATAAATGTAGAATTAATTACTGGATAAACTGGGGTTATTTATGTAAACCTGAAATAATTCTACATCCTGGATTATTAAGGAATATAAATTACCTTTGATCTGCCAGTTGGTTCCTGCTCAATTCTCAACTAGCAGATTCCCTGCTGAGCTGGTGCCTCCTAGTCTGTGACAGTGTGTGTATATTACAGGGACTTCACACCTTGCCTCTTTGAAGTAAGACCTCTTGCTAGGTCAGCTAAGTCAACACCAAATGGGAATAGCTATGGGAAAGAAAGCTCAGAGATTACAACTGAACATGTATTTAACCTTGTGATTACCCATGACAGGTAACAATATGGGAGCTGCCATACTGCTGCATTATGTGAATATATGTGAAATAATTTGAAAATTAGGAGTGCAATTCCAGACATTGTCTATGGGGTTTTACATTGCACTCCTGTTCATCACAGGGGCAGTGTACTGTCAGGAACTTACCTGCTGCTCCGGTTCCACGCTGTTCTGCGCTTCTGGGTGCACGGTGTCGGAGACATCATGACACCACAATGCTGGCGTGCCGAACAGCACGATGGTTCAAATGCCTGGCGCCCGGTCGTAGCGTTTGCTACCCCAGGCTTCTTTGGAACATACCTCTCCTGGTTCCAGCGACTACCTTGCCAGTTTCAGAGACAATACTTACCTTGCCTGTTCCTGAGTCTATACTTACCTCACCAGCTCCAGAGACTACATTACCTGTTTCTGCATCCCAGCAGCACCTTCTTCTTGGTATCCAGTTTCCGGTGGTGTCTCAGTATCCTGCATACAATTCTCATCAGCCTCATCTGCTCCAGTATCCAAACCTACAGACGCGGGTCTCCTCCTGAAAGCATACTTGTGAGTATCCCGGCCGTCCGGACGTATTTATTACATATACACTGTACATATACACTGTACATATACACATGACTATTTCTATAGAAATCTACATGTATCATTTAAGAGGTTAAAATTCCCAATATAAGAGACTCATGATGTACAGTGTACCGGTATAAGTAGAAATTAGAAATCAATAATAGATTGTTTTAATCAGCAGTGTCTGTCATGTTATATAGTTTAATTTGTGGAGGTTAGTTTACATATAGTGATTGAAATATATGTTGTATGTAATCTACCCGCCACTTACAAGGCCCTCCATATTAGGTTCGTCCTACTGAGAATGACATTTTAAGTAAGAATGCTGTTATTTTTGTATTGTAATTATTATGTAATTGGATACGATTGTTTCCTAATGATAACTCCCGAGGGCATTTGGAGCCTTCTAGTAGTTCCATCTTCCAGGGGTAGTTTGCGGCTGGTTTGCGGAACTGGAAACCAGGCTCCCAGGCCCCGCCCGAGGTTGGAGGCTCCGCGGGGCTTCCCACGGCCTTGGAGGCCCTTCCGGTAGTTCCATCTTCCAGGGGTAGTTTGCGGCTGGTTGCGGCGGAAAACCAGGCTCCCAGCCCCGAAGCGAGTGTTGGGAGGCTCACGGCACTTGGACCGTTCCCGGTTTAGTAGAGTTCTGTCTTCCAGGGGGTTTTTGCGGTTGTTCGCTGCCGAAAAACCAGGCTCCCAGGCCCATGCGCGAGTGTTGGGAATGACTCGGGGGCTGCCATCAGGCACTTGAAGCCCCAGACAAGGCACAACTGTCAAGTTGTATACATACAATACTGTACACACATGACTCCATCCTCCAGCTAATTCCCCCGGGCTCTCAGCAGAAAAGGCAGGTCTCAATATTAGCAACAGGCAGGGATCGCCCAACATTTCTAGAGGCAAGGCCTTCTCTCCAGTTAAACGGACACTATTGGCCTTTTACCTGGATTCAGACCATGTGGAAGGCTTTGTTTGTGCTGTTACTTTAAACACATTGCGCAGTAAGGAGGAACCTGGGCTTGTTGAATATGGGGTTATTCCTATGGCTGCTAGGAATACAGGCGGCCACTATTAAGTAATGGGACAATTATCATAATGTATAACCTGGAAGCTGATCATTGAATGAGCACTGCGGTAACAGAATAGGAGAAAGGATACCAGAGAGAGGGAAGGGAAATTGACAGAGAGAGACAGACAGAGAGAGAGAGACAGGACAGAGAGAGAGACAGACAGAGAGATGAAGAGACAAAGACAGAGAGAAGAGACAGGACAGACAGAGAGAGAGGACGACAGAGAGAGAGGAGACAGACGAGAGAGAGGACAAACAGATGAGAGAGACAGACAGAGGAGAGACAAAACGAGAGAGAGAGACGACAGACTAGAGCGAGAGGACAAACAGAGAGAGGCAGACGAGAGAGAGGGACAGACAGAGGGAGAGACAAACAGAGAGAGGAAGGACAGACAGAGAGAGAGAGGACAGACAGAGGAGAGACAAAACAGAGAGAGGCAGAAGAGAGAGAGAGCAGACAGGAGGGAGGACAAACAGAGAGAGGCCAGACAGAGAGAGACAGACCAGATGGAGAGCCCGACAGAGAGAGAGGACAGCAGACAGGACAGAGGGAGAGGAAGACAGCGAGAGAGAGAGACAGACAGGACAGAGGGGAGAGACAGACAGAGAGAAAGAACAGAAATATGGGAGACAAACAGAGAGAGAGAACAGACAGAGGGAGAGACAGACAGAGAGAGAGAGACAGACAGACAAGCGGAGGGAGAGAGACAAACAGAGAGACAGACCGAGAGGGAGAGACAGACAGAGAGAGTAGAGACAGACAGAGAGAGAGCGGAGAGGAAACAGACAGAAGGGAGAGACAAACTGAGAGGAGAGAGAGGAGGAAAACAGAGAGACTGTTCACTAAAGCAAAAAAAATAATAACATGTAGACACTTTACCAGGCATATGAAGTAAACTTCCATCAGGGGAAGCGAGTGTTCAGTAAAGCAGTGGGTCTTCGCCACGCCCACCCACTCCCACAACAATTGGCTCAGGGATGTGAAGCTCTACTCCCACAATTGCAATACAGCAGGATGTCATCTACACTTACGGGAAAGCAAGCAAAACTTGTTTTGATTGCATTAAACTCGCACATGCTCAGTAAGTCTCTCCCACCCAAATGCAATAAGCGGTATCATCTACACTTTACTGGGGGAAGCAAACTTTCTGTTGATTGGCCTTAACCGCACATGCTAGAAGGCCTACCACAATTGCAATACAGCGGGAATATAATCTAAACTTACTGGGAGAAGCAAACTTTCTTTGATTGGCCATTAACTCGCACGCATGTCTCAGTAAGTTTATTACCACAAGCACAAAGCTAAAGGATGTTACTGTTGAAAGCAGGGCATTGCCTCAGGATGTGATATGTAGTGCTACAGCAGCTGCAAGAAGCACCACCGATTGGAAATAAGGGAACAATAAGGAAATGACAGAAACTTCCATGCAGAATTGAATCAATTTGGAGAGGTGTGTCTATAGCTCCCATTTTGGACCAGTCCATCAATCGTTGGGAGATTCTGATTGTTAGTACTTTTATTTTTTATTCTAGCCATTTACACCACTGTGACACACTATATATTTTATTTTGTACATATTAATAAACTAATTCATGTTATACCTTTTACATTACAATATGCACTGTAACTATGTATAATATTATTTTAGCCTACCCCCCACCTACATAGTACAGTTCTAAAAAACTCAATGCAATCTCCACAAAATGGAAAATAATTTTATATAACGGAAGGATAGGCACTACACTGATTTGGGAAAAAATATTTAAATTTAATTCGAGAATTCGCAGATATGTTATCTACCAAATTGTAGTACAAATCAATTTTTCAATGGGCAGCTCTGACCAACGATCATTTCTAACTTTTGTCTATGACCATAACTGCACTTCTGTGGTGTTTATATTCCATCCTGACAAACAGGCTATCATCACTTTTGGAAATGGTTTGAGGCCATATAGGAAGAGAAGTTGGAAAAATTGCAAGTATGCATATATAGCAATTGGTATTATTAATTTATTAAATGGTCACCCCAGTCATGAGAGGACTCCCACCTAGAGATTTTTCTATAGCACAAGGTTACACCCACGCATTCACACAAACTGTTATCTATAAGTGGTATGCAGTGTACAAATGCAGTAGGATACTTAAAGGTCAGACCACGAACTTTGGTAGAGATTTTAAATAGTGGGAAATAACTCTAGCAGTCTTTAATAAGAAATGGTAAGGTTTTACTATTAGATTATGATGATTGCAACTTTTAAAATGTTATTGATGAAATTCAATAGGTTCATGAAAATGCTATAGTGGTGGGGCTGATTTATCAGGGGTCGAACTTTGTGTAAAGGATGGGAATCTATCACGCTTGTGTAAAAGCACTGGGTGTCTTAGCAGGAAGGGTGTAAACGCACTGTTGACTGGGGACCTCTGCCTATGGCAGCAATTATGTGCTAAATGTGGAATGCCCCTACCTCTTCTGGCATGAAATGGAAATGGCCGAACTTCAATGGAAGGTCCCCTCTTCCACACTCCCTCCAGTCCCCAGCGCGGGGCTAGATACTCGATCAGTTGTTTACAGAGGGACATGCTATCCATTTGTGTAATCCTATTTGTGCATTTCCAAACAGATGGTAAATAGGGATCTGCTAGATCCACAATTTAACAGTTTTTAAACAAGCTGATCTAGTAAAGGTGAGTGTTTTTTAGCTGTTTGTAAAAACAGCTGATTGTGGTTCAGCAGGGCAGATCCATAGTTTCCCGCTATTGAACTGCACAAATGGATATCAGTGTAGTAGTCTTGCAAAGGCTGTGACAGTCACCGGGGGCCACAAACAACAGTCAGAAGGGACAGATGTGATTTTCGACATGTGTGGAATTTGCAATCAAACGTGATATAAGAATAGTCTGTTAACATAATTTAACATTAAGCATTGCAAGCTTTAGCCTAAAATGTCCTCAATAGGCCTTTATTTACAAGTTCATGACTATTGTATGTGAACTCACTCTTGATAAATTGTTTGGTTTATAAGATTTGGCTATGAATCTTATAAACCAGTACAGTACAAGGCTTACATCAATATAGGCGTATCCAGCCCTGTTTAACTTTAGGAATACCAACTCACAATATACTCTATTACACATTTTAAATAACCACATTATCAGAATGGGATATTTCCTTAAGTATTTAGGCTGTTTGGTGATGGTAAAATTGATACTATATTTAGAATATAAGGAATAGGTTATTAGTGTAACTACTTTGTGTAACTACTTTGTATAAGATCTGAGATGTCTTTTGGGGTTCAGTAGTAATGTATATACACTCTACATTCACAACTATCTCTATAGAACTATACAGGATTATTTAAGAAGTTTAAACTCCAAATATAAGAGGACTCGTGGTGTAAAGGCGTAAATGATAAAATTAAGATACAATTCTTATAAAAACACATGTAATGTCTCAGAATGGAATTATTATTCACCAATCATGAAACAATGTCCTTGTATATTTACCCCACTTCCAACGAAAACAGTGACATCTATTGCCATTCAGAAACTATGATTGTATTTAAAGTTTGAGCAAGCGCTCACTTGGAGCAGGAGGATACCTTCTGCGACTACTGAGTATTGAAACCAGGGGATCCTCGGAGGGGCAGAGCCTAAACAGTCAACCAAAACAGATCCAAGATGGTCAGAAAACTTTTAAACACAGAAAAAAGTACCGTAGGCTATGGAGGGGCATAGGAAAAATATGGCAATATGTTTTTTTAATATGGCAGGCTTCAAATAAACTTAACATTGTTTTCAAGCATACTTATCATTTAGAGTGAACCACAACTGCACAAAGAAAAGGAATAGGTACCATTTAGAGTCATTTATCTTTTGCTAGGAAAAAAATGTCAGTAAAATCTGTTGGTATTAATCTTGTAGCTTCAAAGAAGACTATCAAAAATTACACTATGGTTGGTATTAAATCTGTATAGAAAAGTTGTACATAAAGAAACTTTATATTTTTCTAGAAACTAATAAAACAAGAAAAAAAGTAATAAACTCAGGCAGTAAACTATTTGTATTGTTATATAGTACAACCAGGGGATTTGACAACCTGTGAATTCTGGGCAGTATATGCTAAAAACATAAAAAAATGAAACCTTTAGTTACAGAAAACTATTACTTGTATAAAGCAAAACTTTACTGCAGAAGAATCTTACAATGATAGGTGGTCTGAGAGAGAAAGCTGGTCACATTAGGATTTTTAAAAAAAGTTTAGTTGACCTTTTTACAGTAACGGAAATGTATAATAGCTAATATATATGAACATAAGAAAAGGTCAATTGAAAGGTATTATTAATATAATATATTATATAGTTGATTGAATTATTTTAAGGGACGTTTTTGATGCATGCGCTGTGGACCCCCATGAGATTAACAGATTATAAGATAATATTCCCAAATCTCAAACTGTATGCCTCTTCAATTACCAAAGTATCTTCAACGTTCTCTGCAATTTACCCAATATTCAACGTTCCTCCACCTTTAGGCAATCCCCATTTGCCAGAGTGCTTGGCATTCCTCACTGGGCATTTTGCCAGGCTAGTGGATATTCAATAGAGGAGTGTGCAAACTAGGCGAGAACTTGCACCTGCCAGCTTGAACTGGCATTTGCTCAGGGTATCATAATGCCACAGATTCTTGTTAAAGGTCATGAGAAAGCCCAGGTCGGGTGACTAGCGAAAGTCTTCAAGCAACACAGTCAATAGTCCAGTTGATCTAATTGAAATACAACCAGATACACCATACCTGGATGAATGAGAAACCTTCCACAAGCATACAGTATACTATATATCTTGAGATTACCAGCGTAATTAATACATACTGCTATTCCTATTGCTACGGGGCTTTTAATGAGAACGTGGTAACATATATTGAGTGTATCGAATTGGTTACAGGATAAGCGATGAATAAAATGGATTCCTGAGATCATAAGGCGACTGAGCATACTTGTTAGTATTGGTCTTGAGAAGTACTGTGGGATATCAACTTATGAATAATATGAGTAAATACTGTCGGTTGTCAATTCATATAGTCCCTGTAGGCTCGTCGATTGTTGTAAAGTCTATGGGGGTACTTACTTTAATATTGAGAATTACTGGGATTATACACTACCTGTGTTTTGGGTTGTACAGCTTATTTCATTCTAGATAATATTGGAGAATTCCGGTATTAATACATTACTGTAGTCTGATTGGTAGGGGATATTATTAATATTGAAATTAACTGGTTTAATACACATAACGTAGTTCCTGGTTGGTCAGGGATACTATATAATCTTGAATTTACTGGTATGCTACATATACTGTAGTTTCGTTGGTTACCAGGGAATTATATAATATTGAGAATTATGGTATTAATCTAATATTGTAGTTTTGGGTTGGTACGGGGATTACTATATAATTTGAGAATTACAGATTTGAATACAATCTGTATTTCGGGTTGGTACAGGGTATATATAATAGTAAGAATACTGGTATTAATACATATGCTGTAGTTTGGTGGTAACGTACCTAAGGATATTTAATACATATTGAGAATTACTGGTACTGTTATATACTATAGTTGTAGTTCTGGTTGGCATGGGGATACTATATAATATTGAAAAATTACGGTATTAATACATGACTGCATATTGTACAACTGTATTGATCCGGGTACTTTTTTGATGCAATTAAAGTCCTTTTTGCCTTCCTCATGAGGACTTATCAAAGGTTGGACTAGATGGACATATGTTTTTACAACCTCCAATACTTGTCTATGTAACTGTTAGAGGACATTATGGGTAGTTATAAAGGTTGGACTAGATGGACGTATGCCTTATAACAACCTCCAATACTATTGTTACTATAAACTGTAATAGATATATAGGTAGGGTATTAAAGTTGACTAGGTGAATGTATGTCTTTATACAATTTCCAATACTATTTCACTATGTACTGTTATACAGATATTATAGGTAGGGTATAAATGTTGGACTCGATGGAGTATGTCTTCATCACAACCTCCATTACTATGTTACTATGTAACTGTTAGAAAGACATTATGGTAGGGTATAAGGTTGGACTGATGGCGTATGCCTTATACAAACCTCCAATACTATGTTACTATATAACTGTTATAAAGAGTACTAAGGTAGGGTATAAAGGTTGGATTGATGGACGTATGTCTTCATACAACCTCCATTACTATGTTAATATGTACGGTTAGACAGTATTATGGGTAGGGAAGTAATGTTGGACTAGATTAGTAACTAACATATACTGTAGTTAGGTTGATCCAAAAAATTTTTGATTGCAATTGAAGTCTTTTTGCCTTCTTCAACTGTTAGGGGTTCAAGAGGAGACTATAAAGGTTTGGACTAGATGGATGTATGTTTTTTTAAACCTCCAATACTATGTTACTATTTCCTGTTAGAACAGACATTGTGGGTAGGGTAAAAAGTGGGTATTAAGGTTTAACTGGTGAAAATTCTTTATACAAACCTCCAACACAATGTTACTATGTAACGTTAACAGACATTATGGGTAGGTATAAAGGTTGGACTAGATGGACGTATGTCTTTATATAACTCAATACTATGTTATATGTAACTGTTATACGACATTATGGGTAGGGTATAAAGTTGAGCTACAATGGATGTATGTCTTTATACAACCTCCAATACTATGTTACTATATAACTGTTATACAGACCATTATGGTTAGGGTATTAAGTTGGACTAGATGGACGTATGTCTTTATACAACCTCCAATACTATGTTACTATGTATCTTGTTACAGACATTATGGGTTAGGGTATAAAGGTTGGACTAGATGGACGTATGTCTTTATATAACCTCCAATACTATGTTACTATGTTAACTGTTATACAGACATTAGGGTGGGTATAAAGGTTGGCTACTAAATGGAGTATGTTTATACAACCTCCATACTATATTACTATGTATTGTTATACAGACATTATGTGTAAGGGTATAAATTGGACTAGATGATGGATGCTTCATACAACCTCCATACTATGTTACTATGTAACTGTTAACAGACATTAGGGTTGGATTGGGTATAATGTTGGACAGATAGTACGTATTGTCTTTATACAACCTCCAATACTATGTTACTATGTAACTGTTATGTTATACAGACATTATGGGTAGGGTATAAGGTTGGACAGATGGACGTATGTCTTTATACAACCTCCAATACATGTTACTATGTCACTGTTATACAGACAATATGTGGTAGGGTATAAAGGTTGGACAGATAGACGGTATGTCTTTATACAACCCCAATACTATTATGTGTAACTGTTGAGCAGGACATATGGGTTGTGGACTTATGTTGATCGATGGACGTATGTCTTTATACAACCTCCAATACTATGGACTATGTAACTGGTATACAGACATCTATGGGTAGGGTATAAAAGGTTGGACTAGATGGACGTATGTCTTTATACAACCTCCAATACTATGTTACTATGAACTGTTTTATACAGACATTATGGGTAGGGTATAAAGGTTGGACTAGATAGACGTATGTCTTTATACAACCTCCAATACAATGTTACTATGTAAACTGTTAGACAGACATATGGTAGGATTAAAGGGTGGACTAGATGGACGTAATGTCTTTATACAACCTCAATCACTATGTGCTATGGTACTGTTAGACAGACATTATGGGTTGGGAATTAATGTTGGACTAGATAGACGTATGTCTTTGTTCAACACTCAATACTATTTTACTCTAGAAAGTGTTTAAAATGAACCTGAAAATAAAATAAAAGCTTTCTGTAGTAAAATATTTCCATATTCATATTGGTGTACTGGTATAAGTATTAATTAGAAATCAATAATAGATGTTTTAATCAGCATGTCTGTCATGTAATCAAGTAAAATGTATTTAACCTACAGTTTTGCCATTAATAAATATTATTGGTATTTTCCTTTCAGTTGAGCTTGGCACTGAGCTGGTCTTATGGGATTGTGTAACTTTATTCTCCATAGGGAAGCCTAGAGTGAATGTATAAAATGGGGAACGTGAAATATTTTCACAGAAGCTTTGTAACTTGTAATCCTCTTAACAACAGTGTCACCTATAAATCTGCTATTTACCTGCTATTCACCTATCTGAACTGCCAACATCACAGGTAAATGTTCATTACAGGTAAGGAGCCAATAATTCCCTTACATGTAATTTATACAATAATACAGGAATCTTATATAGTTTAATTTGTGGAGGTTAGTTTACATATAGTGATTGAAATATATGTTGTATGTAATCTACCCGCCACTTACAAGGCCCTCCATATTAGGTTCGTCCTACTGAGAATGACATTTTAAGTAAGAATGCTGTTATTTTTGTATTGTAATTATTATGTAATTGGATACGATTGTTTCCTAATGATAACTCCCGAGGGCATTTGGAGCCTTCTAGTAGTTCCATCTTCCAGGGGTAGTTTGCGGCTGGTTTGCGGAACTGGAAACCAGGCTCCCAGGCCCCGCCCGAGGTTGGAGGCTCCGCGGGGCTTCCCACGGCCTTGGAGGCCCTTCCGGTAGTTCCATCTTCCAGGGGTAGTTTGCGGCTGGTTGCGGCGGAAAACCAGGCTCCCAGCCCCGAAGCGAGTGTTGGGAGGCTCACGGCACTTGGACCGTTCCCGGTTTAGTAGAGTTCTGTCTTCCAGGGGGTTTTTGCGGTTGTTCGCTGCCGAAAAACCAGGCTCCCAGGCCCATGCGCGAGTGTTGGGAATGACTCGGGGGCTGCCATCAGGCACTTGAAGCCCCAGACAAGGCACAACTGTCAAGTTGTATACATACAATACTGTACACACATGACTCCATCCTCCAGCTAATTCCCCCGGGCTCTCAGCAGAAAAGGCAGGTCTCAATATTAGCAACAGGCAGGGATCGCCCAACATTTCTAGAGGCAAGGCCTTCTCTCCAGTTAAACGGACACTATTGGCCTTTTACCTGGATTCAGACCATGTGGAAGGCTTTGTTTGTGCTGTTACTTTAAACACATTGCGCAGTAAGGAGGAACCTGGGCTTGTTGAATATGGGGTTATTCCTATGGCTGCTAGGAATACAGGCGGCCACTATTAAGTAATGGGACAATTATCATAATGTATAACCTGGAAGCTGATCATTGAATGAGCACTGCGGTAACAGAATAGGAGAAAGGATACCAGAGAGAGGGAAGGGAAATTGACAGAGAGAGACAGACAGAGAGAGAGAGACAGGACAGAGAGAGAGACAGACAGAGAGATGAAGAGACAAAGACAGAGAGAAGAGACAGGACAGACAGAGAGAGAGGACGACAGAGAGAGAGGAGACAGACGAGAGAGAGGACAAACAGATGAGAGAGACAGACAGAGGAGAGACAAAACGAGAGAGAGAGACGACAGACTAGAGCGAGAGGACAAACAGAGAGAGGCAGACGAGAGAGAGGGACAGACAGAGGGAGAGACAAACAGAGAGAGGAAGGACAGACAGAGAGAGAGAGGACAGACAGAGGAGAGACAAAACAGAGAGAGGCAGAAGAGAGAGAGAGCAGACAGGAGGGAGGACAAACAGAGAGAGGCCAGACAGAGAGAGACAGACCAGATGGAGAGCCCGACAGAGAGAGAGGACAGCAGACAGGACAGAGGGAGAGGAAGACAGCGAGAGAGAGAGACAGACAGGACAGAGGGGAGAGACAGACAGAGAGAAAGAACAGAAATATGGGAGACAAACAGAGAGAGAGAACAGACAGAGGGAGAGACAGACAGAGAGAGAGAGACAGACAGACAAGCGGAGGGAGAGAGACAAACAGAGAGACAGACCGAGAGGGAGAGACAGACAGAGAGAGTAGAGACAGACAGAGAGAGAGCGGAGAGGAAACAGACAGAAGGGAGAGACAAACTGAGAGGAGAGAGAGGAGGAAAACAGAGAGACTGTTCACTAAAGCAAAAAAAATAATAACATGTAGACACTTTACCAGGCATATGAAGTAAACTTCCATCAGGGGAAGCGAGTGTTCAGTAAAGCAGTGGGTCTTCGCCACGCCCACCCACTCCCACAACAATTGGCTCAGGGATGTGAAGCTCTACTCCCACAATTGCAATACAGCAGGATGTCATCTACACTTACGGGAAAGCAAGCAAAACTTGTTTTGATTGCATTAAACTCGCACATGCTCAGTAAGTCTCTCCCACCCAAATGCAATAAGCGGTATCATCTACACTTTACTGGGGGAAGCAAACTTTCTGTTGATTGGCCTTAACCGCACATGCTAGAAGGCCTACCACAATTGCAATACAGCGGGAATATAATCTAAACTTACTGGGAGAAGCAAACTTTCTTTGATTGGCCATTAACTCGCACGCATGTCTCAGTAAGTTTATTACCACAAGCACAAAGCTAAAGGATGTTACTGTTGAAAGCAGGGCATTGCCTCAGGATGTGATATGTAGTGCTACAGCAGCTGCAAGAAGCACCACCGATTGGAAATAAGGGAACAATAAGGAAATGACAGAAACTTCCATGCAGAATTGAATCAATTTGGAGAGGTGTGTCTATAGCTCCCATTTTGGACCAGTCCATCAATCGTTGGGAGATTCTGATTGTTAGTACTTTTATTTTTTATTCTAGCCATTTACACCACTGTGACACACTATATATTTTATTTTGTACATATTAATAAACTAATTCATGTTATACCTTTTACATTACAATATGCACTGTAACTATGTATAATATTATTTTAGCCTACCCCCCACCTACATAGTACAGTTCTAAAAAACTCAATGCAATCTCCACAAAATGGAAAATAATTTTATATAACGGAAGGATAGGCACTACACTGATTTGGGAAAAAATATTTAAATTTAATTCGAGAATTCGCAGATATGTTATCTACCAAATTGTAGTACAAATCAATTTTTCAATGGGCAGCTCTGACCAACGATCATTTCTAACTTTTGTCTATGACCATAACTGCACTTCTGTGGTGTTTATATTCCATCCTGACAAACAGGCTATCATCACTTTTGGAAATGGTTTGAGGCCATATAGGAAGAGAAGTTGGAAAAATTGCAAGTATGCATATATAGCAATTGGTATTATTAATTTATTAAATGGTCACCCCAGTCATGAGAGGACTCCCACCTAGAGATTTTTCTATAGCACAAGGTTACACCCACGCATTCACACAAACTGTTATCTATAAGTGGTATGCAGTGTACAAATGCAGTAGGATACTTAAAGGTCAGACCACGAACTTTGGTAGAGATTTTAAATAGTGGGAAATAACTCTAGCAGTCTTTAATAAGAAATGGTAAGGTTTTACTATTAGATTATGATGATTGCAACTTTTAAAATGTTATTGATGAAATTCAATAGGTTCATGAAAATGCTATAGTGGTGGGGCTGATTTATCAGGGGTCGAACTTTGTGTAAAGGATGGGAATCTATCACGCTTGTGTAAAAGCACTGGGTGTCTTAGCAGGAAGGGTGTAAACGCACTGTTGACTGGGGACCTCTGCCTATGGCAGCAATTATGTGCTAAATGTGGAATGCCCCTACCTCTTCTGGCATGAAATGGAAATGGCCGAACTTCAATGGAAGGTCCCCTCTTCCACACTCCCTCCAGTCCCCAGCGCGGGGCTAGATACTCGATCAGTTGTTTACAGAGGGACATGCTATCCATTTGTGTAATCCTATTTGTGCATTTCCAAACAGATGGTAAATAGGGATCTGCTAGATCCACAATTTAACAGTTTTTAAACAAGCTGATCTAGTAAAGGTGAGTGTTTTTTAGCTGTTTGTAAAAACAGCTGATTGTGGTTCAGCAGGGCAGATCCATAGTTTCCCGCTATTGAACTGCACAAATGGATATCAGTGTAGTAGTCTTGCAAAGGCTGTGACAGTCACCGGGGGCCACAAACAACAGTCAGAAGGGACAGATGTGATTTTCGACATGTGTGGAATTTGCAATCAAACGTGATATAAGAATAGTCTGTTAACATAATTTAACATTAAGCATTGCAAGCTTTAGCCTAAAATGTCCTCAATAGGCCTTTATTTACAAGTTCATGACTATTGTATGTGAACTCACTCTTGATAAATTGTTTGGTTTATAAGATTTGGCTATGAATCTTATAAACCAGTACAGTACAAGGCTTACATCAATATAGGCGTATCCAGCCCTGTTTAACTTTAGGAATACCAACTCACAATATACTCTATTACACATTTTAAATAACCACATTATCAGAATGGGATATTTCCTTAAGTATTTAGGCTGTTTGGTGATGGTAAAATTGATACTATATTTAGAATATAAGGAATAGGTTATTAGTGTAACTACTTTGTGTAACTACTTTGTATAAGATCTGAGATGTCTTTTGGGGTTCAGTAGTAATGTATATACACTCTACATTCACAACTATCTCTATAGAACTATACAGGATTATTTAAGAAGTTTAAACTCCAAATATAAGAGGACTCGTGGTGTAAAGGCGTAAATGATAAAATTAAGATACAATTCTTATAAAAACACATGTAATGTCTCAGAATGGAATTATTATTCACCAATCATGAAACAATGTCCTTGTATATTTACCCCACTTCCAACGAAAACAGTGACATCTATTGCCATTCAGAAACTATGATTGTATTTAAAGTTTGAGCAAGCGCTCACTTGGAGCAGGAGGATACCTTCTGCGACTACTGAGTATTGAAACCAGGGGATCCTCGGAGGGGCAGAGCCTAAACAGTCAACCAAAACAGATCCAAGATGGTCAGAAAACTTTTAAACACAGAAAAAAGTACCGTAGGCTATGGAGGGGCATAGGAAAAATATGGCAATATGTTTTTTTAATATGGCAGGCTTCAAATAAACTTAACATTGTTTTCAAGCATACTTATCATTTAGAGTGAACCACAACTGCACAAAGAAAAGGAATAGGTACCATTTAGAGTCATTTATCTTTTGCTAGGAAAAAAATGTCAGTAAAATCTGTTGGTATTAATCTTGTAGCTTCAAAGAAGACTATCAAAAATTACACTATGGTTGGTATTAAATCTGTATAGAAAAGTTGTACATAAAGAAACTTTATATTTTTCTAGAAACTAATAAAACAAGAAAAAAAGTAATAAACTCAGGCAGTAAACTATTTGTATTGTTATATAGTACAACCAGGGGATTTGACAACCTGTGAATTCTGGGCAGTATATGCTAAAAACATAAAAAAATGAAACCTTTAGTTACAGAAAACTATTACTTGTATAAAGCAAAACTTTACTGCAGAAGAATCTTACAATGATAGGTGGTCTGAGAGAGAAAGCTGGTCACATTAGGATTTTTAAAAAAAGTTTAGTTGACCTTTTTACAGTAACGGAAATGTATAATAGCTAATATATATGAACATAAGAAAAGGTCAATTGAAAGGTATTATTAATATAATATATTATATAGTTGATTGAATTATTTTAAGGGACGTTTTTGATGCATGCGCTGTGGACCCCCATGAGATTAACAGATTATAAGATAATATTCCCAAATCTCAAACTGTATGCCTCTTCAATTACCAAAGTATCTTCAACGTTCTCTGCAATTTACCCAATATTCAACGTTCCTCCACCTTTAGGCAATCCACCCTCATTTGCCAGAGTGCTTGGCATGCCTCATGGGCATTTTGCCAGGCTAGGATATTCAAGTGATGAGTGATGCAAAACTGGCAGAGAACGGCACCTGCCAGCTGAAACTGGCATTTCCAGGGTCATTATGCCACAGATTCTTGTACAAGGTCAGTGAAAGCCCAGTCGGGTGACTACGAAATGTCTTCAAGCAACACAGAATTTCCAGTTGATCTAATTGAAATACAACAGAACACCATAACCCTGGATGAATGAGAACCTTCACAAGCATACAGTATACTATATAATACTTGAGATACCCGCGTATTAATACATCACTGCCTAGTTCCTGATGCTACGGCTCATAATTGGATACGTGTAACACATAATTTGAGTTTCTGATTTTACAGGATAGCCGAAATAAAATGAGATTACTGAGTATAACGCGACTGAGCCATACTGGTTAGATTTGTTGGGTACTGGGTGACCGTGCCACTTATAATAATATTGAGTCAAATACTGCGGTATTCAATACCATCTACCTGTAGTTCTTGCGCATTGTTGTACAGTCAGGGGGGAACTTACTTTAATATTTGAGAATTACGGTATTCATACACTACTGTACGTTATGGTGTACAGTATATTTCATTTTAATAATATTGGAGAATTACCGGTATAATACATATACTGTAGTCTGATTGGTACGGGGATACTTATATATATGAAATTAATGGTTTAATACACATACTGTATTCTGGTTGGTCCAGGGATACTATATAATCTTGAGATTTACTGGTGATTGCTACATATACTGTAGTTTCTTGAGTTACAGGGATATTATATCAAAATTGAGAATTATGGTATTAATCTAATATTGTAGTTTTGGGTGGTACGGGGATTACTATATAATTTGATAATTTACAGATATAATACAAACCTGTAGTTTCAGGGTTGGTACAGGGATATATATAATATTAAGAATTACTGGTATTAATACATATGGCGTATTTGGTGGTAAGTCTAAGGGATATTTAATACATATTGAGAATTACTGGTACTTAATACCATATATTGTAGTTCTGGTTGGCATGGGGATACTATATAATATTGAAAAATACTGGGTATTAATACATGACTGATATTGTCAACTGATTGATCCAGGGATACTTTTTTGATTGCAATTAAAGTCCTTTTTGTCCTTCCCTCACTAGGCTACATAAAGGTTGGACTAGATGGACATATGTTTTTAACAACCTCCAATACTTTTGTCTATGTAACTGTAGAGGACATTATGGGTAGGTTATAAAGGTTGGACTAGATGGACGTATGCCTTATAACAACCTCCAATACTATGTTACCTATAAACTTATAGATATATAGGTAGGTATTAAAGGTTGACTAGAGTGAATGTATGTCTTTATACAATTTCATACTATTTCACTATGTAACTGTTATACAGATATTATAGGTAGGGTATAAAGTTGGACTCGATGGACGTATGTCTCATACAACCTCCATTACATGTTACTATGTAACTGTTAGAAAGACATTATGGTAGGGTATAAAGGTTGGACTGATGGACGTATGCCTTATACAAACTCCAATACTATGTTACTATATAATGTTATAACAGCAGTACTAAGGTAGGGTATAAAGGTTGGATTGATGGACGTATGTCTTCATACAACCTCCTTACTATGTAATATGTACGGTTAGACAGTATTATGGGTAGGGAAGTAATGTTGGACTAGATTAGTAACTGACATATACTGTAGTTAGGTTGATCCAAAAAATTTTTGATTGCAATTGAAGTCTTTTTGCCTTCTTCAACTGTTAGGGGTTCAAGAGGAGACTATAAAGGTTTGGACTAGATGGATGTATGTTTTTTTAAACCTCCAATACTATGTTACTATTTGCTGTTAGAACAGACATTGTGGGTAGGGTAAAAAGTGGGTATTAAGGTTTAACTGGTGAAAATTCTTTATACAAACCTCCAACACAATGTTACTATGTAACGTTAACAGACATTATGGGTAGGTATAAAGGTTGGACTAGATGGACGTATGTCTTTATATAACTCAATACTATGTTATATGTAACTGTTATACGACATTATGGGTAGGGTATAAAGTTGAGCTACAATGGATGTAGGTCTTTATACAACCTCCAATACTATGTTACTATATAACTGTTATACAGACCATTATGGTTAGGGTATTAAGTTGGACTAGATGGACGTATGTCTTTATACAACCTCCAATACTATGTTACTATGTATCTTGTTACAGACATTATGGGTTAGGGTATAAAGGTTGGACTAGATGGACGTATGTCTTTATATAACCTCCAATACTATGTTACTATGTTAACTGTTATACAGACATTAGGGTGGGTATAAAGGTTGGACTACTAAATGGAGTATGTCCTTATACAACCTCCATACTATATTTACTATGTAATTGTTATACAGACATTATGTTAGGGTATAAATTGGACTAGATGATGGATGCTTCATACAACCTCCATTACTATGTTACTATGTAACTGTTAGACAGACATTATTTGGTTGGGAATAATGTTGGACAGATAGATACGTATTGTCTTTATACAACCTCCAATACTATGTTACTATGTAACTGTTATTATACAGACATTATGGGTAGGGTATAAAGGTTGGACAGATGGACGTATGTCTTTATACAACCTCCATACTATGTTACTATGTCACTGTTATCAAACAATTTATGTGGTTAGGGTATAAAGGTTGGACTAGATAGACGATGTCTTTATAAACCTCCAATCTATGTACTGTGTAACTGTTGAGACAGACATATGGGTTGTGGATTAATGTTTGATCTAGATGGACGTATGTCTTTATAACAACCTCCAATACTATGGATCTATGTAACTGGTTATACAGACCTATGGTAGGGGTATAAAAGGTTGACTAGATGGACTACTGTCTTTAACAACCTCCAATACTATGTTACTTATGAACTGTTTTATACAGACCATTATGGTAGGGTATAAGGTTGGACAGATAGAAGTAGGGTCTTTATACACACCTTCCATACAATGTTCCTATGTAAATGTTAGAAACAGACATAATGGAGGATATAAAGGGTGGACTGATGGACGGTAATGTCCTTTATACAACCCACATAACTATGTTGACTATGACTGTTAGACAGACATTATGGGTTGGGAATTAATGTTGGACTAGATAGACGTATGTCTTTGTTCAACACTCAATACTATTTTACTCTAGAAAGTGTTTAAAATGAACCTGAAAACAAAATAAAAGCTTTCTGTAGTAAAATATTTCCATATTCATATTGGTGTACTGGTATAAGTATTAATTAGAAATCAATAATAGATGTTTTAATCAGCATGTCTGTCATGTAATCAAGTAAAATGTATTTAACCTACAGTTTTGCCATTAATAAATATTATTGGTATTTTCCTTTCAGTTGAGCTTGGCACTGAGCTGGTCTTATGGGATTGTGTAACTTTATTCTCCATAGGGAAGCTAGAGGAATGTATAAAAATGGGGAACGTGAAATATTTTTTTCATTAGAAGCTGTGTACCTTGTAATCCTCTTAACAACAGTGTCACCTAAAATCTGGCTCCTATTCTGAACTGGCCAACATCACAGGTAATGTTCATTATCCGTAACGAGCCAATAATTCCCTTACATGTAATTTATCAATAATACAGGAATCCACTAAATTGCCATTTGTATAAAATATACATACTGTAGATAGAGAAAGATTTTTTTTCACCTAAAACCCAATTTAATATTTCATCAAAATCACTTTTATGAATTTTAACATTTACCTTTCATAAAGGATTCTGTCTGAATTATAATCTACTGTAGCATCTGAATTTCTTAGAAAGAATCTTAATTAGTGACAGACATTAGGACAATACTAGGTGTTGCAACAATGGACTTGGAAATTCACTCCATGTGTTCCTTTTTATCCTTATGGAACCCTTGGAAAAATGTTAATATCTCAGGAAAACCTTCCATAAAAACATTATTACTTTGTTTTATTATTCAATTTTTCTTTATCTCTCAGACATCAATACACAAAACACATACAGGGAGATTCAATAAAAGTTCTTATCGGTTAAAATGGTGCTAATTTTGCCCCAACCAATCAGATCTTATTTAACATTTGAAAGCTAACACCTGATTGGGTGTTAAACGATAAGAACTTTTATTGAATAACCCTGGTAATTTATACAGAACATTGCTAAATATATCAAAACATATATATATCTGTATTTATCAAAATGGTGGATCCATACAGTTTCTGTCAATCTCTCGAGGACCCCCATGCAAACCTTTTCAGGGACCCCTGGTTGAGAAACACTGCTCCATACACTCTGTAATGGACTTGGTCTTTAACCAGGATCATTTGTCTACAAAATATACTACATGTAAGTAGCCTGGGTTCCTGGTCAGTTTACTCATTGACCCCGAGATGGCCGTTTCCGTTTGGTGACTCTTCATGTTGGTCTTCTCAAGCCTACAAACTTACCAAATTGGCAAAGCAACCAGTATCCATGTAAAGACTGTTCTCTATAAATGTTCATTCCAAATAATACATATTTTAAACTAAGACCACTACTTTTTTGTTTAGAAATATCACATTACAGATACCCTACATGTGAGGGCCAGGTTGATTGGTACTATAAACTCACCTAAAATGCTATGTGGTCCAGGTGCACTACCCCGAACCTGTCGCTAGGTGCACTACTCCGAACCTGTCGCTAGGTCGCTTATAAGTCCTTAGAATCCTCAATACCTTTTTTTCATATATACCCTGAAGTGTAATAATTATTACTTACAATATAAGCCCAAAGATACCGATAGCCGTTTATCAAAGCAGAAACATGATCATTAGCAATCGCTGACCAGAAGCTTTTCATATGTACCTAGGATCAGACTGATAAGTAACTACTTGATATCTTATGTTTAATTACTTTGTATCTAACTATGATACAAACAGATACCTTGTAGGAATAACGGCACAACTCCCACAGAGGATCAGGATTTCCTCTTTAAAGGGTAACTGTGGTCTCTGTTTCTTCCAAACCAGTAAGGATAATATAAAAAAAATCCTTCCATTGTACGTTCAAAATAAAACCTAAATCACATCTCTAGATAAAACTCGTGAGAAGTTATTGCTGGAAAGGTTTAGCAATGTTACATCCTGCTTGAACACTTCCTGTTTTCAGCCATGTGACCAGCTAGAAGTCATGTGACCAGCCTGTCTGCATCAATAGGCTCCCCTTCTCAACTGTCAATTTTTACCCCAGGTACTTCCTGTTTTCCCCAGCATTAAGTCTTTACTGAGCATGCTTCTCCCCCGGGGCAGAGGGGCCGGCAGAGGTAAGGTGATGTCACTCAACCTACTGGAAGCAGGAAGTTTGAACATTCACCCCAATATCATTTCTCACAGGGTGAAGCCAGAGCTGTGATTGTCGGCTCATTATAAAGAAAATACTGCAGGCTTTCATTTAACCCTAACTTGTTTTGAGACCACAGTTGCCCTTTAATATTTATAAACCACTGGACCAATGCACATCCCCCATTTTATGAAACTGCTCCAATGACAGAAATATACATGAAGACTCTCACCTCTCAGATAGGAGAGT
This sequence comes from Hymenochirus boettgeri, assembly GCA_019447015.1. Classification (NCBI taxonomy): domain Eukaryota; kingdom Metazoa; phylum Chordata; class Amphibia; order Anura; family Pipidae; genus Hymenochirus; species Hymenochirus boettgeri. The sequence goes on from JAACNH010000024.1 coordinate 288,252, forward strand.
TTTTAAAGAGAGATCTAAAAATAAAGGGTAATGGAATTTAATCTATAAACTGTAACATATTACATCATACACCCACTTCAGACCTTTAGGGACCATGGTGTCTGAATATCCACTTAATTTCTGCCTTTAGAAGGAGGGATTGTCTGTATCTCCCTCTATGGTCTACTCAAATCTGTTGGATCCCCTGAACCTTTGCAAAACCACAGTTTCCACCAATGCATTCCAAGAAGTGTCTGGCTAAAGGGCTTTTTGTGACATTTTTGTAACTAATGCCTCTAAAATGTTCCCTTTTTCAGTGGTTTGGTGGTACATTCCATGTATTGAATGCCACATTTAGTGCATATAATGGTGTATAGTACATAATCAGTATTGCAATTAATATACTGCTTTAGGGGAAAACTTTTCCCTTATGTGGTACTTATGCACACCTCTCCTCACTTTATGTGGCCACAAGTCACACATCGGCCTGCACTACATGGATAAGTACCCTTGTATTTTAACCAATTTTTTTACTTTTACCCACGTGCTGTTTCTACTAAACTCGGGATATCAGATATCTCAGGGTCCCAAAAAGGTGTATAATGTAATTTGTTATATAGATTAAATTCCATTACCCTTTATTTTTAGATCTCTCTTTAAAGGGTATGTCCACCCAAAATAATATTTTTTTATGTAAGATTCCCCAAGGGCTCCCAGCCCCAACCGCTATGTTTTTTTCTTTAGAAAGCCCCCCAAACTCTACTTACCTCCCCTCTTTCCTCCGCTGCGCTCCCGGCCCTCTGCTTGCGAGAAAATGCAAGCAGAGGGGCGGGACCGGCAGCCGCGTCTGTGATTGGCTGAGCGGCAGCCAATCACGGACGCGGCTGCCGGCAGCTTACTTCGCCGGAGGAAAGAGGAGAGGTAAGTAAAGTTTGGGGAGCTTTCTAAAGATATAAACATGCTGTTGGGCTGGGAGCCAGGGGAATCTTACGTATGAATGATTTCACGCTAGGGTGGAGGGAATCGGGGAGGGAGGGAGAGGGAGAGGGAGAGGGGGAGGGAGGGGAGGAGGGGGGAGAAGGCTGCAGTACGCATGGCAAAAATCTACCGGAGGCCAGGTAGGAGGCAGAGCCCTGCTATCCTCCTGGTTTGGCAGTTTTTGGATCTTGGTGGGGATTAAAGGAGAACCCTTGGGGGTGGACATGCCCTTTAAAAACTCTCCTATCTGATAGGTGGGATTCCTGATAGAGAGTCTTCATGTATATTTCAGTCACATAATACGGGGGATGTGCATTGGTCCAGTGGTTTATAAATAGTAAAGAGGAAATCCTGATCCTCTGTGGGAGCTGGGCCGTAATACATACAAGGAATATGTTTGTATCATAGTTATGTACAAAGTAACTAAACATAGGATGTCAAGTAGTTACTTACTAGCCTGATCCTATGAAGTACATATGAAAAGCTATGGGTTGTCAATAGAACAGGAAGTCATGTGTAGTATGATTACTAATAGTTTATATAGTTTCACTGGGTCTTTTTCTGTAAGAGTTCATTTTTTATCTTTATCGTGGTCATTTCACTGAGGATTGTGGGTATTGGATCCAGGTCTTTAAAGGAAGTGAAGAGGTAAGAAATATACCATTAAGCAGAGATTAATTGTTAGGATGGAAAGATCACGTAAGAGGTATGTGTTAGGAAAAGACTACACCACTCCAAACCACTTGAGGTAGAAACTGCTCTGCTTTATTGTCATATTGTAAGATTATTTATACCATTTGTAATTACTAGCATATGTCATTATTAATTAGTTACATATTTAGTCATGTGATTACATTTACCCAATCAATGATTAGAATTCAGCTCCAGATCACAGAGTTAAAACCTTGTTCATCAACTTAATTTTGGACTTTGGTGGACTTTCCAACACTTATTATCTTATTATTCAATCACCCTTTATGACAGTTATCATTCTGACAGTGGTCTTATCATCCTTATACAGCTTACAGATGTCACATAGCTGGAATTTAGAAGTCAGAATGACCTGCTTGCTATTAATTATTAGCTTACCTTTGCAATTGTAACTCATATATACAAACTCCCTCCTAGGTCCACCTGAAATGTGCCAGGCATCCCTTTCCTACCTGGCCGAGTGTGGAATTGATATTTGACTGTTTGGATTTTCAGAAGTGCATGGACCCCCTTTCTGATTTATTGTTAGAAATATCACAAACTGTTAATTTCCTTTGTACTGCTTTAAGTCTTTCTATCCTGGGTTATTCTCAAAATAAAAGTCCACATTCCCAGACTAATTTTCTTGTTTTCCCTCTTTGGACATACAGTAAAAAAAACTATAGAAAACACTGGAAAACACATTTGGATGAACTTTGTAATAATTAACTTACAAAACATTACAATATATAATTTAAGGTTAATACGCAGGTACCAAACACATTTGGATGAACTTTGTAATAATTATGGTACCTGCAGTATTTTAACCTGTAAATTATATATTGTAATGTTTGTATTTAAACTGTTAGACAGACATTCATGGTTGGGATTAATGTTGGACTAGAAAGACGTATGTCCTTGTTCACACCTCAATTACGTATTTTACTATAGAAAGGTGTTAAATGAACTGAAGTTCAAAATAATAAAGCTTCTGTCAGTAAAATATTTTCCATATTCATATTGTGTGTATCCGTATAAGTAGACATTAGAAATCAATAATAGATTGTTTAATCAGTCATGTCTGTCATGTAATCAAGTAACAAAATGTATTTAAAAAAACAGTTTTGCCATTATAATCTTATTGGTATTTTCCTTTTCATCGTGAGCTTGGCACTGACTTGGTCTCTGGGAGGTTTTTGTAACTATTCTCCATAGGGAAGCCAGAGGATGTATAAATGGGGACGGAATATTTTCACAGAAGCCTTTGTAACTGTATCGCTCTTAACAACAGTGTCACCTAAATCTGGCTATTACCCTCACCTCTATTCACCTTCTGCAAACTTGGCAACATCACAGGTAATGTTCATTTCCAGTAGAGCCATACTTCCCTTACATGTAATTTACACACATAAACAGGAATCCACTAACTTGCCATTTTATAAAATATCATACTAGGAGATGGAAAGATTTTTTTTCACACCCTAAAACCCATTTAATAATTTCATTCATAAAATCACTTTTATGAATTTAACTTTACAATTTCATAAAGGATTCTGTCTGAATTATATCTACTGGTAGCATCTGAAATTCTTGAAAGAATCTTAATTATTGACAAGACTTCAGGACAATACTAGTGTTCACAATGGACTTGGAAATTCACTCCAACCAGTGTTTTCTCACCTTTTTATCCTTATTGGAACCTGAAAAATGTTAATATCGTCGTGAAAAAACCTTCCTCAAAACATTATTACTTGTTTAAGTATATAATTTTTCTTTATCTCTCAGACATCAATACACAACACACATACAGGGAATTCATATAAAGTTTCTTATCCGTTAAAAGGTGCTAATTTTGCCCCACCAATCAGATCCCTTATTTACATTGAAACTCACACCAGGTGAATTGGGTGTGTTAAACGACTAAGAAAAGCTTTTATTGAAACAAGTAACCCTGGTAATTTATACAGACATTGCTAAATCATCAAAACATATATAATCTGTATTTTCAAAAATGGTTGGGGAAATTCGCATACAGGTGTTCTGTCAATCTCTCGAGACTCTCCCCATGTCAAACCTTTTTCAGGACCCCTGGTGAGAAACCACGCTCATACTACTACCCCTGTAAGGGACTTGGTTCGATTTAACCGATCATTTGTCTACAAAATATACCTGTAAGTAGCCGTGGGTTCCTGGTCAGTTTTACTCATTGGGACCCCGAGATGGCCGTTTCCCCGTTTGTGACTCCTTCACTGTTGGTCTTCTCAAGCCTACAACTTACCAATGGCAAAGACAACCAGTATCATGTAAAGACTGTGTCTCATAAATGTCATCCCAACTATACATATTTGTTAAACTAAGACCACTACTTACACCAATTTTGTTTAAATATCACATTACAGATACCTACATGTGAGGCCAGGTTGATTGGTACTATTAAACTCACCTAAATGCTATGTTTGTCAGGTTGCACTCCCCGAACCTGTCCGCTAGGTGCCACTACTCTCCAAACCGTGTCCGCTAGGTCGCAGTTATAGAAGTCTCTTAGAATCGCTCCAGTACCTACTCGTGTTTTTTCATATAAACCCTGAAGTGTAATAATTAATTACTTACAATATAACCCAAAGATACCGTAGCCGTTTATCAACGCAGAAATCTGATCATTAGCAATCGCTGACCCAGAAAACTTTTCATATGTTACTAGGATGCATACGATAAGTAACTACGTGATATCGTTATGTTTTATATTCTTTGTATCTAACATAGTATCCAACACGATACCTTTAGGAATGGAACGGCACAACTCCCCAGAGGACTCAGGATTTCCGTCCTCTTTAAAGGGAACTGTGGTCTCTGTTTCTCCCAACCATAAGGATCATCTAAATAAAGATCCTTCCTTTACTTCAAATAAAACCTACAATCAACATCCTCTCGACTAAAACTCGTTGAGAATTTTATTGCTGGAAAGTTACAATGTTACACTGCTTGAACAAAACTCTGTGTTTTTTTCCTTTTTTTGTGGTGGGGGGTGGTGTTTTTTTTTTTCTTTTTTTTTTTTTTTTTTTTTTTTTTTTTTTTTTTTTTTTTTTTTTTTTTCCCCCCTCTTTTTTTTTTTTTTTGTGTTGTGGGCTTTTTTGCGTTTGCCCCTTGGGGGGGGGGGGGGGGGGGGGGTTGGTGTTTTTTGTGGGTTTGTGGTTTGTTTTGTGTTGGTGGGGTTGGTGGTTTGTGTGTGTGTGGAGGTGCCCCTCCTTGTTTGTAAATTGTTGTTTGGGGTGTTTTTTCCTTTGTTTTTTTTTTTTTTTTGTGTTGGTTTGGGTTCCTGTTTGTTTTTGTTTTTTTTTGGTGTTTTTTTTTTTGTTTTTTGTGTTTGTTGTTTTTTTCTCCCCCTCTCCTCCCCCCCTTTTTTTTGTTTGTGTTTTTTTTTGGGGTTTATTTTTTTTTTTTTTTTTTTGTTGAAAGAAGAGCGGGGAGAACGAGGGGGGGGTTTTTTTTTTTTTTAGTTTTTTTTTTTTTCTCCCTTTTTTTTTTTTTTTTTTTTTTTTTGTTTCTTTTTCGTTTTCAGCCATGTGACCAGCTAGAAGTCATGTGACCAGCCTGTCCTGCATCAATAGGCTCCCCTTCTCAACTGTTTTCATTTATACCCCAGGTAATTCCTGTTTTCCCCAGCATTAATACTTTACTGAGCATGCTTCTTCTCCCCTCCGGGGCAGAGGTGCCGGCAGAGGTAAGGTGATGTCCCTCAACCTAACTGAAGCCAGAAGTTGAACATTCACCCCCCAATATCATTTCTCACGGGTGAAGCCGAGCTGTGATTGTCGGCTCATTATCAAAGAAAATACTGCAGGCTTTCATTTAACCCTAACTTGTTTTGAGACCCACAGTTGCCCTTTATAATATTATAAACCACTGGACCAATGCACATCCCCCATTTTAATGAAACTGCTCCAATACATACTATCCTGAAGACTCTCACCTCTCAGATAGGAAGTTTTTAAAAGAGAGATCTAAAATAAAGGGGGTAAGGAATTTAATAATCTATAACTGTAACATATTACATCATCATACAACCCACTTCAGACCTTTAGGGACCATGGTGTCTGAATATCCACTTAATTTCTGCTTGAGAAGGAGGGATTGTCTGTATCTCCCTCTATGGTCTACTCAAATCTGTTGGATCCCCTGAACCTTTGCAAAACCACAGTTTCCATCCACCAATGCATTCCAAGAAGTGTCTGGCTAAAGGGCTTTTTGTGACATTTTTGTAACTAATGCCTCTAAAATGTCCCTTTTCTAGTGGTTTGTGGTACATTCCATGTATTGAATGCCACATTTAGTGCATATAATGGTGTATAGTACATAATCAGTATTGCAATTAATATACGCTTGGGGGAAAACTTTTCCCTTATTGGTACTTATGCACAACCTCTCCTCCCTTTATGTGGCCACAAGTCACACACAGCGCCGCACTACATGGATAAGTACCCTTGTATTTTAAACAATTTTTTTACTTTTAACCCACGTGCTGTTTCTACTAAACTCGGGATATCAGATATCTCGGGTCCAAAAAGGTGTATATGTAATTTGTTATATAGATTAAATTCCATTACCCTTTATTTTAGATCTCTCTTTAAAGGTATGGTCCACCCAAAATAATATTTTTTTATGAAGTTCCCCAGGCTCCCAGCCCAACCGCTATGTTTTTTTTCTTTAAAAGCCCCCCAAACTCTACTTACCTCCCTCCCTCTTTCCTCCGCTGACGCTCCCGGCCCTCTGCTTGCGAGAAAATGCAAGCAGAGGGGCGGGCCCGTGCACGCGTTCTGTGATTGTCTGAGCGGCAGCCAATCACGGACGCGGCTGCCGGCAGCTTACTTCGCCGGAGGAAAGAGAAGGTAAGTAAAGTTTGGGGAGCTTTCAAAGATATAAACATACGGTTGGGCTGGGAGCCAGGGGGAATCTTACGTATGAATGATTTCACGCTAGTGGAGGGAATGCGGGAGGGAGGGAAGGGAGAGGGAGGAGGGAGGGAGGGGGAAGGGAGGGGGAAAGGGCTGCAGTACGCATGGCAAAAAATCTAACCGGAGGCCAGGTAGGAGCCAGAGCCCTGCTATCCTCCTGTGTGGGGCAGTTTTTGGGAATTGGGGGGTGTGGATTAAAGGAAGAACCCTTGGGGGTGGACTGCCCTTTAAAAACTCTCCTATCTGATAGGTGGGATTCCTGATAGAGAGTCTTCATGTATATTTCAGTCACAATAAACGGGGGATGTGCATTGGTCCAGTGGTTTATAAAGTTAAAGGAAATCCTGATCCTCTGTGGGAGCTGGGCCGTAATACATACAAGGAATATGTTTGTATCATAGTTATGTACAAAGTAACTAAACATAGGTGTCAAGTAGTTACTTACTAGCCTTCCTATAAGTACATATGAAAAGCTTGGGTTGTTCAATAGAACAGGAAGTCATCGTGTGTATGATACTAATAGTTATATAAGTTTATCACTGGTTCTTTTCTGTAAGAGTTCATTTTTTATCTTTATCGTGGTCATTTTCACTGAGGATTGTGGGTATTGGATCCAGGTCTTTAAAGGAAGTGAAGAGGTAAGAAATACCATTAAGCAGAGATTATTGTTAGGATGGAAAGATCACGTAAGAGGTATGTGTTAGGAAAAGACTACACCACTCCAAACCCACTTGAGGTAGAAACTGCTCAGCTTATTTCAATTGTAGATTATTTATACATTGTAATTACTAGTCACTATGTCATTATTAATTAGTTACATATTTAGTCATTGTGATTACATTACCCAATCAATGATTAGAATTCAGCTCCAGATCACAGAGTTAAAATCTTGTTCATCAACTTAATTTGGACTTTGGTGGACTTTCCAACATTATTATCTTATTATTCAATCACCCTTTATGACAGTTATCATTCTGACAGTGGTTCTATCATCCTTATACACTTACAGATGTCACATAGCTGGAATTTAGAAGTCAGAATACCTGCTTGCTATTAATTATTAGCTTACCTTTGCAATTGTAACTCATATATACAAACTCCCTCTAGGTCCACCTAAATGTGCCAGGCATCCCTTTCCTACCTGGCCGAGTATGGTGGAATGATATTTGACTGTTTGGATTTTCAGAAGTGCATGGACCCCCTTTGCTCGATTGATTGTTGAAATATCACAAACTGTTAATTTCCTTTGTACTGCTTTAGTCTTTCTATCCTGGGTTTCTCAAAATAAAAGTCCACATTCCCAGACTAATTTTCTTTGTTTTCCCTCTTTGGACATACGTAAAAAACATATAGAAAACACTGGAAAACACATTTGGATGAACTTTGTAATAATTATGGTACCTGCAGTATTTTAACCTGTAAATTATATATTGTAATGTTTGTAAGTATAACAAAAATGAAGCGACACTCCTCAACTAGTGTCCACAACTGCCCGGGTGCTTCCGCTATAAATGGACGATATGGTATTAACAAAGAGGTCGGAGCACTCCTGGGAATCTTCCAAACATATAAATTTATGTAATGTTTGTAGATATGAACATCACCAGAACCACAGACATCATTCTAGTAGGATTCCAGGTTCCTCATAACCTAACGATGGACGAGAGGGACAGATGCGTTTTCTACAACCTCCAATACTATGTACGATGTAACTGTTAGAGAGACATTATGGGTAGTTATAAAGGTTGGCTGATGGACGTAGCCTTTAACAACCTCCAATACTATTGTTACTATAAACTGTTATACAGATATTATAGGTAGGGGTATCAAGGGTTAGACTAGGTGAATGTCTGTCTTTATAACAATTTCCAATATTATTTCACTATGTATGTTATACAGATATTAATAGGTAGGGTAAACTGTTGACTCCGCTGGACGTATGTCTTCATACAACCTCGCATTACTATTTTCTATGTATACTGTTAGAAAGACATTGGAGTGGTAAGTGGTATAAGGTTACTCGATGAAAAAAGACTATGCTCTTATACTCAACCTCCAAACGATGTTACTATATAACTGTTATACAGATCTATGGGTAGGGTATAAAGGTTGGACTACGAGGACGGTATGTTTTCATAAACCTCACATACTAATGTATATATGTATCGTTATACAGACATTATGGGTAGGGTATAGAATGTTGCGAGCTAAATGATGTAGTCTTATACACCAATATATGTACGTATTTTTAGTCGACCATAGTTAGGGATTAAAGTTGGACTAGGAGTGATGTCATTTTACAACGTCATTTGTTGCCTTCCTATCTGTGTAAGACATATGGGTTCAGGGTAAACATAAAGGTTGGACTAGATGGAGTATGTTTTATATTAACCACTCCAATACTATGTTCTATTTACGTTAATACAGACATTGGGGTAGGGTTAAACAAAAAAGGGTTTAAAGGTTAACTAATGGAGAATTTCTTATACAACCTCCAACTATAATTTACTATGTAATGTTTACAGACATTATGGTTAGGGTTAAAGGTTGGACTAGATGACGATGTTCTATACACCTCCATTCTGTTATACTGTAACTGTTTAACGACTTATGGGGTGGTTGAAATTTAATGTCTCGAATGATGTATATGTCTTTTAATCAACCTCCATACTCATGTTTACTATGTAACTGTTATGTTAACAGACACTTATGGTTAGGTATAAGGTTGGACAGATGGACGTATGTCTTTTATACAACTCCAATTACATGTACTATGTTATCTTTTATCACAGAATTTGGTGGGTATAAAGGTTTGGACAGATGGGTATGTCTTTATATAACCTCCATACTATGTATATGTTAACTGTTGAGTACAGACATTATTGGGTTATGTTATGTTTGGACTCGATGGACGTAGTCTCTTATACAACCTCCAATACTATGTACTAATGTATCACTGTATACAGACCTTATTGTAGGGTATAAAAGGTGTGGACTAGATGACGTATGTCTTGTAATAACCTCCAATACTATGTTACTATGAACTGTTTATATCAAGACTATTATGGTTAGGTATACAAGGTTGGAACTAGATGAGGTGTATGTCTTTATACAACCTCCATACATGTACTATGTAAACTGTATTAGACAGACATATGTGTAGGATTAAAGGGTTGGACTAGATGGAGTATTCCGTCATACACACCTCCAACTATGTTACTAGACTTTAGGACATACATTATGGGTTGGGAAATTAATGTTGGACTAATTATGACGTACTGTCTTTGTTTCAAACCTCAATTACTATTTTTACTATAGAAAGGTGTTTAAAATGAACTGAAGAAAAAATAAAGCTTTCTGTAGTAAAATATTTCCATATTCATATTGGTGTACCGTATGAAGTATAATTAGAAATCAATAATAGATTGTTTTAATCAGCATGTCTGTCTGTAATCAAGTAACAATGTATTTAAAAAACCACAGTTTGCAATTAATAAATATTATTGGTATTTTCCTTTCATCAGTTGAGCTGGCACTGAGCTGGTCTCTGGGTTTTGTGTAACTTTATTCTCCATAGGGAAGCCTAGAGGGATGTATAAAATGGGGAACGTGAAAATATTTCACTAGAAGCTTTGTAACTGTAATCCTCTTAACAACAGTGTCACCTAAATTCTGCTATTACCTGCTATTCCCTATCTGAAACTGGCAACATCACAGTAAATGTTTCATTCCAGTAGAGCCATATTCCCTTACATGTAATTTACAATAAACAGGAATCCACTAACTTGCCATTTTATAAAATATACATACTGTACGATATAGGAAAGATTTTTTTTCACCCTAAAACCCAATTTAATAAATTTCATCAAAATCACTTTTATGGAATTTTAACATTTACATTTCATAAAGGATTCTGTCTGAATTATATCTACTGTAGCATCTGATTCTTAGAAAGAATCTTAATTATTGACAGACATTAGGACAATACTAGTGTTCAACAATGGACTTGGAAATTCACTCCAACCATGTTTTCTCACCTTTTTATCCTTATGGAACCCTGGAAAAATGTTAATATCTCAAGGAAAACCTTCTAAAAACATTATTACTTGTTTAATTATCAATTTTTCTTTATCTCTCAGACATCAATACACAACACACATACAGGGGAATTCATATAAAGTTCTTATCGGTTAAAAGGTGCTAATTTTGCCCCAACCAATCAGATCTTATTACATTTGAAACTAACACCTGATTGGGGTGTTTAAACGATAAGAAAACTTTTATTGAATAACCCTGGTAATTTATACAGAACATTGCTAATATACAAAACATATATAATCTGTATTTATCAAAATGGTGGGGGATCCATACAGTGTTCTGTCAATCTCTCGAGGACCCCCATCAAACCTTTTCAGGACCCCTGGTGGAGAAACACGCTCCATACACTACTCTGTAATGGACTTGTTCTTTAACCAGATCATTTGTCTACAAAATATACACATGTAAGTAGCCTGGGTTCCTGGTCAGTTTACTCATTGACCCCGAGATGGCCGTTTCCGTTTGTTGACTCTTCATGTTGGTCTTCTCAAGCCTACAAACTTACCAATTGGCAAAGCAACCAGTATCATGTAAAGACTGTTCTCATAAATGTTCATTCCAATAATACATATTTTAACTAAGACCACTACTTTTTTGTTTAAAATATCACATTACAATACCCTACATGTGAGGGCCAGGTTGATTGGTACTATTAAACTCACCTAAAAATGCTATTGTTGTCCAGTTGCACTCCCCGAACCTGTCCGCTAGGTGCACTACTCTCCGAAACCTGTCGCTAGGTCGCTTATAGAGTCTCTTAGAATCCTCAATAACCTTTTTTCATATATACCCTGAAGTGTAATAATTATTACTTACAATATAACCCAAAGATACCGATAGCCGTTTTATCAAAGCAGAAACATGATCATTAGCAAATCGCGACCAGAAGCTTTTCATATGTACCTAGGACAACTGATAATTAACTACTGATATCTTATGTTTTTATTCTTTGTATCTAACTATGATACAAACAGATACCTTGTAGAATAACGGCACCAACTCCCACAGAGGTCAGGATTTCCCTCTTTAAAGGTAACTGTGGTCTCTGTTTCTCCAAACCAGTAGGATATTAAAAAAATCCTTCCATTTACGTTCAAATAAAACCTAAATCACATCTCTAGCTAAAAACTCGTGAGAAGTTTATTGCTGGAAAGTTTACAATGTTACATCCTGCTTGAACACTTCCTGTTTTCAGCCATGTGACCAGCTTAAAGTCATGTTGACCCCACCTGTTCTGCATCAATAGCTCCCCTTCTCAACTGTCAATTTTTACCTCCCCAGGTATCTTCCTGTTTTTCCTTCCCCAGCATCTAAAGTCTTACTGAGCATGCTTCTCTCCCCCGGGGCAGGGGGCCGGCAGAGGTAAGGTGAGGTCACCTCAACCTACTGAAGCAGAAGTTTGAAACATTCACCCCAATATCTTTCTCACAGGTGTAAGCCGAGCTGTGATTGTCGGCTCATTATAAAGAAATACTGCAGGCTTTCATTTAACCCTAACTTGTTTTGAGACCACAGTTCCCTTATATATTTATAAACCACTGGACCATGCACATCCCCCATTTTATGAAACTGCTCCAATGACAGAAATATACATCTAACTCTCACCTCCAATAGGAGAGTTTTTAAGAGAGATCATAAAATAAAGGGTAATGGAATTTAAATCTATAACTGTAACATATTACATCATACACCCACTTCAGACCTTTAGGACCAATGGTGTCTGAATATCCACTTAATTTCTGCCTTAGAAGGAGGGATTGTCTGTATCTCCCTCTATGGTCTACTCAAATCTGTTGGATCCCCTGAACCTTTTGCAAAACCACAGTTTCCACCAATGCATCCAAGAAGTGTCTGGCTAAAGGGCTTTTTGTGACATTTTTGTACTAATGCCTCTAATGTTCCCTTTTTCATGTGGTTGTGTTACATTCCATGTATTAAATGCCAACTTTAGTGCATATATGGTGTATAGTACATAATCAGTATTGCATTAATATACTGCTTTAGGGGGAAAACTTTTCCTGTGGTACTTATGCACACCTCTCCTCACTTTTTATGTTGGCCACAAGTCACACATCGGCCTCGCACTACATGGATAAGTACCTTGTATTTTAAACCAATTTTTTTACTTTTACCACCCACGTGCTGTTCTACTAAACTCGGGATATCAGATATCTCGGGTCCCAAAAGGTGTAAATGTATTTTGTTATATAGATTAATTCCATTACCCTTATTTTTTAGATCTCTCTTTAAAGGTATGTCCACCCAAAATATATTTTTTTTTATGTAGATTTCCCCAAGGCTCCCAGCCCCAACCGCTATGTTTTTTTTCTTTAGAAAGCCCCCCAAACTCTACTTACCTCCCCTCCCTTCCTCCCTGCGCTCCCGGCCCTGCTTGCGAGAAAATGCAAGCAGAGGGGCGGGACCGGCAGCCGCGTTCTGTGATTGGCTGACGGCAGCCAATCACGACGCGGCTGCCGGCAGCTTACTTCGCCGGAGGAAAGGGAGAGGAGTAAAGTTTGGGGAGCTTTCTAAAGATATAAACATGCGGTTGGGCTGGAGCCAGGGAATCTTCCGTATGATGATTTCACCTAGGTGGAGGGAATCGGGGATGGAGGGAGAGGGAGAGGAGGAGGGGGAGGGAGGGGGAGGGAGGGGGGGAGAAGGGCTGCGTGTACGCATGGCAAAAAATCTACCGGAGGCCAGGTAGGAGGCAACCCTGCTATCCTCTGGTGGGCAGTTTTTGGGAACTTTGGGGGGGGATTAAAGGAGAACCCTTGGGGGTGGACATGCCCTTTAAAAACTCTCCTATCTGATAGGTGGGATTCCTGATAGTAGAGTCTTCATGTATATTTCAGTCACATAAACGGGGGATGTGCATTGGTCCATGTTTATAAATAGTAAAGAGGAATCCTGACCTCGTGGGGAGCTGGGCCGTAATACATAAACAAGGAATATGTTTGTATCATAGTTATGTACAAAGTAAACTAAACATAGGATTTCAAGTAGTACTTACTAGCCTGATCCTATGAAGTACATTGAAAAGCTATGGGTTTGTCAATAGAACAGGAAGTCATGTGTGTATGATTACTAATGTTTATATAGTTTTCACTGGGTCTTTTTCTGTAAGAGTTCATTTTTTATCTTTATCGTGGTCATTTCACTGAGGTTGTGGGTATTGGATCACCAGGTCTTAAAGGAAGTGAAGAGGTAAGAAATATACCATTAAGCAGAGATTAATTTTAGGATGGAAAGATCACGTAAGAGGTATGTGTTAGGAAAAGACTAACACCACTCCAAACCACTTGAGGTAGAAACTGCTCGACTTTATGTCATATGTAAGATTATTTATACCATTGTAATTACTGAGCTATGTCATTATTAATTAGTTACATATTTAGTCATGTGATTACTTACCTCATAATGATTAGAATTCAGCTCCAGATCACAGAGTTAAAATCTTGTTCATCAACTTAATTTGGACTTTGGTGGACTTTCCAACACTTATTATACTTATTATCAATCACCCTTTATGACAGTTTCATTCTGACAGTGGTCTTATCATCCTATAACGCTTACAGATGTCACATAGCTGGAATTTAGAAGTCAGAATACCTGCTTGCTATTAAATTAGTTAGCTTACCTTTGCAATTGTAACTCATATATACAAAACTCCCTCCTAGGTCCACCTGAAATGTGCCAGGCAATCCCTTTCCTAGCCTGGCGAGTGTGGAATTGATATTTGACTGTTTGGATTTTCAGAACGTGCATGGACCCCCTTTCTCTGATTTATTGTTAAAATATCACAACTGTTAATTTCCTTTGTACTGCTGTTAATTCTTCTATCCTGGGTATTCTCAAAAATAAGTCCACATTCCCAGACTAATTTTCTTTGTCGTGTTTTCCCTCTTTGGACATACAGTAAAAAAACTATGAAAACAACGGGAAAACACATTTGGATGAACTTTGTAATAATTAGGTACCTGCTATTTTAACCTGTAATTATATATTGTAATGTTGTAAGTATAACAAAAATGAAGCGACACTCCTCAGCCCAACTAGTGTCCACAACTGCCCGTGCTTCCGTCCTCGCTATAAATGGACGATTGGTATTAACAAGAGGTCGGAGCACTCCTGGAATCTCCAAACATATAAATTTATATGTGTTTGTAGATATGAACATCACCCCAGAAACCACAGCCATCATTCTTTGTGTTTTCTCTTCTTCTACTTATTCTATACATTATAATAATAATTAGTAACCTCTTGATCATTGTTTTGTTTCTGAGAGCCAACATCTCCACAATCCCATGTATTATTTCCTTTGCCAACTGTCCTCAACTGACATTTTCTCCTTTCTACCTAGTAGGATTCCAGGTTCCTCATAACCTAACGATATTTGTGTTTCTCTTTCTACTTATTCTATACATTATTGGACGAGAGGGACAGATGCGTTTTCTACAACCTCCAATACTCTGTACTGTTAAACTGTTAGAGAGACATTAGGGTAGGTTTAAAGGTTGGCTGATGGACGTAGCCTTTATAAACAACCTCCAATACTATGTTACAAATCACTGTTTATACAGATATTATAGTAGCGTATCAAGCGGTTAGACTAGTGAATTCTGTCTTTATATACAATGTCCACTATCTCAATTATTTCACTATGTACTGCTTGATACAGATATTAATAGGTAGGGTCGAAACTGTTGGACTCCATGGACGTATGTCTTCATACAACCCGCATTACTGATTTCTACTATGTAACTGTTAGAAAGCATATATGGATAGGGTATAAGGTTGTACTAGATGGACTTATGCCTTTCTACACCTCCAGATACGATATGTTACTAGATAACCTGTTATACAGATACTATAGGTTAGGGTTGAAAGTTGACTCGAGGACTATTCTTACAAAACCTCCATTTACTATGTTATACTGTACGGGTTAGTCGATATTATGGGTAGGGAAGTAATGTTGGAACTAGTATTAGTAACTGACATATACTGTAGTTTTATTGTGATCCAAAGTTAAAATTTTGATTGCAATTTTACAGTCTTTTTAGCCTTCCTCATCTGTTAGGGGTTCAGAGTAAACATAAAGGTTGGACTAGATGGATGTATGTTTTTTTTAAACCCCTCCAATACTATGTTCTATTATAGCGGTTATACAGACATTGTGGGTAGGGTAAAAAAAAAAAGGGTTTATAAAGGTTAAACTATGTGAATTGTCTTTATACAACCTCCAACACAATGTTACTATGTAACAGTTATCAGACATTATGGTTAGGTTATAAAGGTTGGACTAGATGACGTATGTTTTATATACACTCCTTCATGTTACTACTGTAACTGTTTATACAGACATTATGGGTAGGTTAAAGGTTGAACTCGAATGGATGTATGTCTTTCAATCAACCTCCAATACTTGTTACTATTTAACTGTTATCTACAGACTTATGGTTAGGTATAAGGTTGGACTAGATGGACGTATGCTTTTATACAACCTCCAATACTATGTACTATGTTATCTGTTTATACAGAACATTATGGTGGTATAAAGGTTGGACTAGATGGCGTATGTCTTTATATAACCTCCATACTATGTTACTATTTAACTGTTAACAACATTATTGGGTTGTTATAAGTTGGACTATGGACGTATGTCCTTATACAACCTCCAATACTATGTTACTAATGTACTGGTATACAGACTTATGTAGGGTATAAATGTGGACTAGATGGACGTATGTCTTTACCTAACCTCCAATACTATGTTACTATGTAACTGTTATACAAGATATTATGGTTAGGGTATAAGGTTGGAACAGATGGGTGTAATGTCTTTATACAACCTCCATAATGTACTATGTAAGTGTATAGTACAGACATATGGAGGCTAAAGGTGGACTACGATGGACGTGATTCCTGTCATACAACCTCACAACTATGTGACTAGACTTTAGACAGACATTATGGGTTGGGAATTAAGTTGGACTAGTTACGACGTACTGTCTTTGTTTCAAACCTCAATTACTATTTTTACTATAGAAAGGTGTTTAAAATGAACTGAAGAAAAAATAAAGCTTTCTGTAGTAAAATATTTCCATATTCATATTGGTGTACCGTATCAAGTATAATTAGAAATCAATAATAGATTGTTTTAATCAGCATGTCTGTCTGTAATCAAGTAACAATGTATTTAAAAAACCACAGTTTGCAATTAATAAATATTATTGGTATTTTCCTTTCATCAGTTGAGCTGGCACTGAGCTGGTCTCTGGGTTTTGTGTAACTTTATTCTCCATAGGGAAGCCTAGAGGTGATGTATAAAATGGGGAACGTGAAAATATTTCACTAGAAGCTTTGTAACTGTAATCCTCTTAACAACAGTGTCACCTAAATTCTGCTATTACCTGCTATTCCCTATCTGAAACTGGCAACATCACAGTAAATGTTTCATTCCAGTAAGAGCCATATTCCCTTACATGTAATTTACAATAAACAGGAATCCACTAACTTGCCATTTTATAAAATATTCATACTGTACGATAAAGGAAAGATTTTTTTTCACCCTAAAACCCAATTTAATAAATTTCATCAAAATCACTTTTATGGAATTTTAACATTTACATTTCATAAAGGATTCTGTCTGAATTATATCTACTGTAGCATCTGATTCTTAGAAAGAATCTTAATTATTGACAGACATTAGGACAATACTAGTGTTGCAACAATGGACTTGGAAATTCACTCCAACCATGTTTTCTCACCTTTTTATCCTTATGGAACCCTGGAAAAATGTTAATATCTCAAGGAAAACCTTCTAAAAACATTATTACTTGTTTAATTATCAATTTTTCTTTATCTCTCAGACATCAATACACAACACACATACAGGGGAATTCATATAAAGTTCTTATCGGTTAAAAGGTGCTAATTTTGCCCCAACCAATCAGATCTTATTACATTTGAAACTAACACCTGATTGGGGTGTTTAAACGATAAGAAAACTTTTATTGAATAACCCTGGTAATTTATACAGAACATTGCTAATATACAAAACATATATAATCTGTATTTATCAAAATGGTGGGGGATCCATACAGTGTTCTGTCAATCTCTCGAGGACCCCCATCAAACCTTTTCAGGACCCCTGGTGGAGAAACACGCTCCATACACTACTCTGTAATGGACTTGTTCTTTAACCAGATCATTTGTCTACAAAATATACACATGTAAGTAGCCTGGGTTCCTGGTCAGTTTACTCATTGACCCCGAGATGGCCGTTTCCGTTTGTTGACTCTTCATGTTGGTCTTCTCAAGCCTACAAACTTACCAATTGGCAAAGCAACCAGTATCATGTAAAGACTGTTCTCATAAATGTTCATTCCAATAATACATATTTGTAACTAAGACCACTACTTTTTTGTTTAAAATATCACATTACAATACCCTACATGTGAGGGCCAGGTTGATTGGTACTATTAAACTCACCTAAAAATGCTATTGTTGTCCAGTTGCACTCCCCGAACCTGTCCGCTAGGTGCACTACTCTCCGAAACCTGTCGCTAGGTCGCTTATAGAGTCTCTTAGAATCCTCAATAACCTTTTTTCATATATACCCTGAAGTGTAATAATTATTACTTACAATATAACCCAAAGATACCGATAGCCGTTTTATCAAAGCAGAAACATGATCATTAGCAAATCGCGACCAGAAGCTTTTCATATGTACCTAGGACAACTGATAATTAACTACTGATATCTTATGTTTTTATTCTTTGTATCTAACTATGATACAAACAGATACCTTGTAGAATAACGGCACCAACTCCCACAGAGGTCAGGATTTCCCTCTTTAAAGGTAACTGTGGTCTCTGTTTCTCCAAACCAGTAGGATATTAAAAAAATCCTTCCATTTACGTTCAAATAAAACCTAAATCACATCTCTAGCTAAAAACTCGTGAGAAGTTTATTGCTGGAAAGTTTACAATGTTACATGCCTGCTTGAACACTTCCTGTTTTCAGCCATGTGACCAGCTTAAAGTCATGTTGACCCCACCTGTTCTGCATCAATAGCTCCCCTTCTCAACTGTCAATTTTTACCTCCCCAGGTATCTTCCTGTTTTTCCTTCCCCAGCATTAAAGTCTTACTGAGCATGCTTCTCTCCCCCGGGGCAGGGGGCCGGCAGAGGTAAGGTGAGGTCACCTCAACCTACTGAAGCAGAAGTTTGAAACATTCACCCCAATATCTTTCTCACAGGTGTAAGCCGAGCTGTGATTGTCGGCTCATTATAAAGAAATACTGCAGGCTTTCATTTAACCCTAACTTGTTTTGAGACCACAGTTCCCTTATATATTTATAAACCACTGGACCATGCACATCCCCCCTTTTATGAAACTGCTCCAATGACAGAAATATACATGCTAACTCTCACCTCCAATAGGAGAGTTTTTAAGAGAGATCATAAAATAAAGGGTAATGGAATTTAAATCTATAACTGTAACATATTACATCATACACCCACTTCAGACCTTTAGGACCAATGGTGTCTGAATATCCACTTAATTTCTGCCTTAGAAGGAGGGATTGTCTGTATCTCCCTCTATGGTCTACTCAAATCTGTTGGATCCCCTGAACCTTTTGCAAAACCACAGTTTCCACCAATGCATCCAAGAAGTGTCTGGCTAAAGGGCTTTTTGTGACATTTTTGTACTAATGCCTCTAATGTTCCCTTTTTCATGTGGTTGTGTTACATTCCATGTATTAAATGCCAACTTTAGTGCATAATATGGTGTATAGTACATAATCAGTATTGCATTAATATACTGCTTTAGGGGTAAAACTTTTCCTGTGGTACTTATGCACACCTCTCCTCACTTTTTATGTTGGCCACAAGTCACACATCGGCCTTGCACTACATGGATAAGTACCTTGTATTTTAAACCAATTTTTTTACTTTTACCACCCACGTGCTGTTCTACTAAACTCGGGATATCAGATATCTCGGGTCCCAAAAGGTGTAAATGTATTTTGTTATATAGATTAATTCCATTACCCTTATTTTTTAGATCTCTCTTTAAAGGTATGTCCACCCAAAATATATTTTTTTTTATGTAGATTTCCCCAAGGCTCCCAGCCCCAACCGCTATGTTTTTTTTCTTTAGAAAGCCCCCCAAACTCTACTTACCTCCCCTCCCTTCCTCCCTGCGCTCCCGGCCCTGCTTGCGAGAAAATGCAAGCAGAGGGGCGGGACCGGCAGCCGCGTTCTGTGATTGGCTGACGGCAGCCAATCACGACGCGGCTGCCGGCAGCTTACTTCGCCGGAGGAAAGGGAGAGGAAGTAAAGTTTGGGGAGCTTTCTAAAGATATAAACATGCGGTTGGGCTGGAGCCAGGGAATCTTCCGTATGATGATTTCACCTAGGTGGAGGGAATCGGGGATGGAGGGAGAGGGAGAGGAGGAGGGGGAGGGAGGGGGAGGAGGGGGGGAGAAGGGCTGCGTGTACCAATGGCAAAAAATCTACCGGAGGCCAGGTAGGAGGCCAACCCTGCTATCCTCCTGGTGGGCAGTTTTTGGGACTTTGGGGGGGGATTAAAGGGAACCCTTGGGGGTGGACATGCCCTTTAAAAACTCTCCTATCTGATAGGTGGGATTCTCCTGATATAGAGTCCTTCATGTATATTTCAGTCACAATAATACGGGGGATGTGCATTGGTCCATGTTTATAAATAGTAAATAGGAGAAATCCCTGACCTCGTGGGGAGCTGGGCCGTAATACATAAACAAGGAATATGTTTGTATCATAGTTATGTACAAAGTAAACTAAACATAGGATTCAAGTAGTGACTTACTAGCCTGATCCTATGAAGTACATATGAAAAGCTATGGGTTTGTAATAGAACAGGAAGTCATGTGTAGTATGATTACTAATGTTTATATATTTTCACTGGTCTTTTTCTGTAAGAGTTTCATTTTTTATCTTTATCGTGGTCATTTCACTGAGGTTGTGGGTATTGGATCACCAGGTCTTAAAAGGAAGTGAAGAGGTAAGAAATATACCATTAAGCAGAGATTAATTTTTAGGATGGAAAGATCACGTAAGAGGTATGTGTTAGAAAAGACTAACACCACTCCCAAACCACTTGAGGTAGAAACTGCTCTGCTTTATTGTCATATGTAAGATTATTTATACCATTGTAATTACTGAGCTATGTCATTATTAATTAGTTCATATTTAGTCATGTATTACTTTACCTCTCAATGATTAGAATTCAGCTCCAGATCACGAGTTAAAATCTTGTTCATCAACTTAATTTGGACTTTGGTGGACTTTCCAACACTTATTATCTTATTATTTCAATCACCCTTTATGACAGTTTCATTCTGACAGTGGTCTTATCATCCTATAACGCTTACAGATGTCACATACTGGAATTTAGAAGTCAGAATGACCTGCTTGCTATTAAATTATTAGCTTACCTTTGCAATTGTAACTCATATATACAAAAACTCCCTCCTAGGTCCACCTGAAATGTGCCAGGCAATCCCTTTCCTAGGCCTGGTCGAGTGTGGAATTGATATTTGACTGTTTGGATTTTCAGAAATGCATGGACCCCCCTTTCTCTGATTTATTGTTAAAATATCACAAACTGTTAATTTCCTTTGTACTGCTCGCTTATTCTTCTATCCTGGGTTATTCTCAAAATAAGTCCACATTCCCAACTAATTTTCTTTGTCTGTTTTCCCTCTTTGGACATACAGTAAAAAACATGAAAACACGTGGAAAACACATTTGGGATGAACTTGTAATAATTAGTTACCTGCTATTTTTTAACCTGTAATTATATATTGTAATGTTTGTAAGTATAACAAAAATGAAGCGACACTCCTCACTTCCCAACTAGTGTCCACAACTGCCCGTGCTTCCGTCCGCTATAATGGACGATTGGTATTAACAAGAGGTCGGAGCACTCCTGGAATCTCTCAAACATATAAATTTATATGATGTTTGTAGATATGAACATCACCCAGAACCAAGATCATTCTAGTAGGATTCCAGGTTCCTCATAACCTAACATATTTTGTGTTGCTCTTTCTACTTATTCTATACATTATAATAATAATTAGTAACCTCTTGATCATTGTTTTGTTTCTGAAGAGCCAACATCTCCACAATCCCATGTATTATTTCCTTTGCCATCTGTCCTCAACTGACATTTTCCTTTCTACCTGTGTCGTACCAAACTTACTCTGTGCCCTACTCAATGATGGACAACCCATGTCTCTCTATGGCTGCATCGGGCAGCTTTTTTGCACTGGTTTCTTCACGGCAGTGGAATGTTTTATACTTACCATCATGTCTTATGATCGATACTTGGCCATCTGTAACCCTTTACACTACATTAGAGTAATGAACGTTTCCCATCGTATACATTTAATTACCTGGTCTTGGATGTTGAGCTTACTTATCTGTCTAGTTATTATCTCTCAAATGTTTCCATTGGAAATCTGCGGGAGTAATATCATAGACAATATCTATTGTGATTTGTCTCCCCTTCTGGACATTTCATGTGAAAATACATTTATGTTGGAAATGTTAGTAACTGTATTATCCATACCTTCAATTGTATTTCCTTTTCTGTTTATAATCTTCTCATATATCTATATCTTCCTCACCATCCTCAAGATCTCCTCAACCATTGGAAGACAGAAAGCCTTCTCCACCTGTAGCTCCCACCTCATTGTGGTCTGTACATATTATATCATATTAATTGCTAAGTATACGGTACCATCAAGAAGACAGTTTGTATAAAGACCTAGTACCATACACCCATCAGGTCCCAACAATTAATACCCAGAACCATGAATTATCTGTCGGGTTCCTAACAGTGAAATAAAGTAACATAGTATTGGCGAGTTGTCTTATTTGTAAAAAGACAGACGTTACCCATAGTTCAACATTTATACCCTACCCATAATGTCGTATAACCAGTTACCTAGTAGTAAAGCAACAATAAGTATTGAGTCCCCACGCAGGGTTGGTACGTCAACGGACATACGCCATCTCGTACAACCTTTACCCTAACCCATCATAATGGTTTGTTTTTGTTCTAACAGTAATAGGTACCCCCCCCATAGATGGAGTATATCAAGACATACATACGGCCCCATTCTAGTCCAACCTTTATACCCGACCATAATGTTGCTTATAAACAGCATAACATAGTAGTACAGAGTTATTGCGAGGTTTTGTATAAAATAGCATTAAGTTCCATCTAAGTCCAACTTAACCCTAACCAGAAGTGTCTGTAGAACAGTTAATCATAAGTAACATAGTATTGGAGGTTGGATTGAAAGCATTACATCCATTGTAGGTTCAAACCTTATAACTCCCTACCCCTAATGTCTATAACCAGTTACCAGGTGTAACATAATTGGATGTATATAAAAACATTACGTCATCTAGTCCAACCTTTATACCCTAACCAATAATGTCTGATAACTGTTAATAGTAAACATTGTGTTGGAGGTTGTATAAAGACAATTTTCACTAGTTTAACCTTTATAACCCACCCTTTTTGTTTTTTTAAACCCTACCCACCAATGTCTGTACTAACCACTAGAGCATAGTAACATAGTTTGGAGGTGGTTTGTAAAAAAAAACATTAACATCCATCTAGCCGTCCAACCTTTATAGCTCAGCTCTGAACCCCTAACAGTGCGGAAGGCAAAAAAGACTAGAATTGACAATCAAAATTGTTGGACATGGTATCACAATAAAACTCAGTTATGTCAGTTCTAATTAGTTCCAACATTAACTTCCCCTACCCATAAATCGTCGAACCACTACATATTAACATAGTAAATGGAGGTTTGTAAGAACATACGTCCTCGAGTCAACCTTATACCCTAACTTAGTATCTGTATGAACAGGTTATACTAGTAACATCATAGTATTGGAGGTTGATAAGGCATACGTCCATCTAGTACAACCGCTTAACCATACCATATTGCTTTCTAACAGTGACATAGATAATAGTAATCGAGGGTTGTATGAAGACAACGTCCAGTGAGTCCAACATTTACCCTACCTATTAATATCTGTATCACAGTACTATGAATAGTGAAAGAATATTGGAACATTGTTATAAAGACAAATTCACTAGTCTAACCCTGTGATACCGCTACTATCAATATCTGTGATAAACGTTATAGTAACATAGTATGGAGGTTGTTATAAAGGCTACGTCCATCAGCCAATCCTTTAAACCTACCCACTAATGTTCTCATAACAGTTTAACATAGTACATAGTATTGGAGGGCTGATAAAAACTATGTCCCCCATCCTCGTCCAACTATAGTCTCCAGTGAGGAAGGCCAAAAAAGACTTAATTGCAATCAACAAAAGTATCCCTGGATCATGATCAGTACAGATGACTTACCCGAGCATGTATTAATACCAGTAAGTTTCACTATTATATCGTATCCCCATGCAACCAGAACACATATATAGGTATTAATACCATAATTCTCAAACTTATTCATAATATCCCTTAGTACTGTACCAACCAGACTACAGGGGGCATATGTATTAATTACCAGGTATTCTTATATTATAATATATCCCGTACCAAACCTGAATACAGTTTGTAATTAATATCAGTAATTCTCATAATATATAGTATATCCCGTACCAACCAAAACTACAATATCTATATTAATACCAGTAATTCTAATATTTATATAATATCCCTGTACCAAACACGAACTACAGTATATGTAGCAATATTAGCACTCTGTAAACTCAATATTATATAGTATCCCTGTACCACCAGAACTACAGTATGTGTATTAAGTACCAGTTAATTATCAATATTATAAGTATCCCCTACCAATCAGAACAAGTATATGTATTAATACCGGTAATTCTCAAATGATTAAAAATGAAAGATAGTGTACAAAACCAGAACTACGGATTGTGTATTAATACCCAGTAATTTCAATATTTATGAAGTAATCACCGTACCAATCAGAACTACAGTTCATTAATTACATACATATTCTCAATATTATAAAGTATCCCCGTACCAACCAGAACTACAGTATATGTTTAATACCAGTTAAGTCTCAATTTTATATAGTATACCGTGACCAACCAGAACTAAAGTTATGTGTTTATACCAGTAATTCTAATAATTATAAAGTACCCGTACCAATTCAGAACTACAGTATATGTAGTAATACCTGGTAAAATTCTCAATTATTATATAAAAGTATACCTGTAATGCTTGTGGAGGTTCTCATTCATCCAGGTCTATGGTGTTCTGTTGTATTCAATTCAGATCAACTGGACCCTTGAACGTGTTTTAGTTGTTGAAGGACATTTCGTCTGTCACCCGACTGGCTTTCTCACTTGACTTTACAAGAATCTGTGGCAATTATGTACCCTGGGCAAATGCACAGTCTTCCAGCTTGGCAGTGCCCGTTCGCTCAGTTTTGCATCACCTCACCTACTTGAATATCCCTAGCCTGGCAAAATGCCAGTGAGGCAATGCCAAGCAGCTACTGGCAAATGGGGGGAGTGGCACTAAAGGTGGAGGAACGTTGAAGTATTGGGGTAATGCAGAGAACGTTTGAAGATACTTTGGTATTGAAGAGAGCATACAGTTTGAGATTTGGGAAGATTAGTCTATAATCTGTTATCTCATGGGTGGCGGCAACAAGGCGCACGTGCATCAAAAAAGCCTTAAAATAAATTCAATCAACTATATATATATATACTTATATTTCAATTGACTTTATTTATGTGCATATATATTAGCTATATTAACATTTCCGTTATGAAAGAGGCAACTAAACTTTTTTTAAAAAATCCTAATGTGAACGCTTTCTTCAGAACCACCTATCATTGTAAGATTCTTCTGCAGTAAGTTTGCTTTAGGACAAGTAAGTTTCTGTAACTAAGAGGTTTTCTATTGTTTATGTTTTTAGCATATACGCCAGAATCACAGGTTCAAATCCTGGTTACTATGAAACAATACAAAGTAGTATACTGCCGATTTATTACTTTGTTCTTGTTTTATTAAGTTTCTAGAAAAATATAAAGTTTCTTTATGTACAACTTTTCTATCAGATTTATATACCAACCAACTAGTGGTTTGATAGTCTCTTTGAAGCATACAAGATTAATACCAACAATTTATACTGACATTTTTTCCTAGCAAAAGATAAGATGCTCTAAATGGACCTATTCTTTTCTTTGTGCAGTTGTGAGTTCACTCTAAAATGATAAGATATTGCTTGAAACAATGTTAAGTTATTTGAAAGCTGCAATATTAAAAACAACATATTTGCCATTATTTTTCCTATGCCCTCCATAGCCTACGGTACTTTTTGTCTGTGTTTAAAGTTTCTGAACACATCTTGGATCTGTTTTAGTTGATGTTTAGGCTCTGGCCCCTCCGAGGATCCCCTGGTTCAATACTCAGTAGTCGCAGAAGGCTATCTCTCCTGTCCAAGTGAGCGCTTGCTCAAACTTTAAATACAATCATAGTTTGATGGCAATAGGTATGTACTGTTTTCTTGAGAAGTGGGGTAAATATACAAGGACTTGTATTCATGGATTGTGAATAATAATTCCATTCTGAGACATTACATGTGTTTTATAAGAATGTATTTACTTTTATACATTTACGCTTTACACCACGAGTCTCTATATATTGGGAGTTTAAACTTCTTAAATAACCCTGTATAGTCTATAGAGATAGTTGTGAATTAGAGTGTATATAAACATACTACTGAACCCAAAAGACATCTCAGATCTAGACAAAGTAGTTACACAAAAGTAGTTACACTAATACAACCCTATTCTTCTATATTTAAATATAGTACAATTTTACACATCACCAAACATCCTAAATACTTAAGAAAATCCCATTCTGATAAATGTTGTTATTAAAATGTGTAATAGAGTAATTGTGAGTTTGGTAATCCTAAAGTAATAAAAGGGCCTGGATAACGCTATTTAATGTAAGCCTTGTACTGTACTGGTTTATAAGATTCATAGCCAAAATCTTATAACCAAACAATTTATCAAGTGTGAGTTCACATACAAAGTCCAGTGAACTTGTAAAAAAGGCCTATGTGAGGACATTTTAGGGCTAAAGCTTGCAAGCTTTAATGTTAAATTATGGTAACAGACTATTCTTATATCACGGTTTGATTGCACAGTCCCACACATGTCGAATCAACATCTGTCCCTTTACTGACTGTTGTTCTGTGGACCCCCGGTTGATGTACAGCCTTGCAAGACTACTACACTGATATCCATTTGTGCAGTTTCCAATAGCGTGAAACATGGATCTGCCTGCTGAACACAATCAGTGTTTTACAACAGCTGAAAAAAACTCACCTTTACTAGGATCAGTGTTTAAAAACTGGTAAATCTGGTAGGACTAGGCAGATCTCTAGTTTACCAATCTGTTTGGAAATGCACAAATAGGATTACACAAATGTGATTAGCAGGTAGTAAGCCTGGATGCAATAGCTGTAACAACTGATCGAGTATCTAGACCCGCGCTGGGAGACGGAGGGGAGGTGTGTAAGAGGGACCTTCATTGAAGTTCGGCCATTCCATTATCCCATGCCAGGAAGAGGTAGGGCATTCCACATAGCACATAATTGCTCGCCATAGGCAGAATCGCGCGCCCCAGTCCAAAGTGAACCCTTCCTGCTAAGACCCAGTGCTATACACAAGGTGATAGAGTCCCACCTTACACTGCAAAGTTCACCCCTGATAAATCAGCCCCACCACTATAGCAGGTTTCATGAAACCTATTGAATATTATCAATAACATTGTTAAAAGTTTTCAATAATCATAATATAACTAGTAAAACCTGTCAATTTCTATATTAAAGGACTGCTAGAGTTATTTCCCACTATTTATCATCTACCAAAGTTCGTGGATCTGACCGTAAGTATCCTTACTGCATGTGTACAATGCATACCAATATAGATAACAAGTTGTGGTGAATGCGTGGTGTTACATTGTGACTATAGACAATCTCTAGGTGGGAGTCCTCTCATGACTGGGTGACCATTTAAATTAAAATAATACCTTGCTATATACATACTTAAATTTTCACCTTTCCTATATGGCCTCAAACCATTCAAAATTCTGATGGAATAGCCTGTTTGTCAGGATGAATATAACATACACCAGAAGTGCAGTTAGGGTCTAAGACAAATACGGTAGAAATGGATAGTGGTCAGAGTGCCACATGTGAAAAATTGATTGCATACCAATTTGGTAGATAACAATCTAGAATTTATAGAATTAAATTTAAATATTTTTTCCCAACTCAGGTAGTGCCTATTCCTTACTCTTATATAAAAATTATTTTCCTTTTGTGGAGATTGCATTGAGTTTTTTAGACTGTACTCATGTAGGTTGGGGGGTAGGCTAAAATAATATTATACATAGTTACAGTGTCATATTGGTAATGTAAAAGGTATAAAACATGAATTAGTTTATTATATGTACAAAATAAAATATAATAGTGTGTACACAGTGGTGTAAATGGCATAGAACTAAAAAAATAAAAGTACTAACATATCAGAATCCCCCAACGCATTGATGGACTGGTCAAAATGGGAGCTCATAGACCACACCTCTCCAAATGTGATATCAATTCTGCATGGAAGTTTCTGCCTCTTCCTATTGTTCCTATTATCCAATAGGTGGTGCTTGCTTGCGCTGCTGTAGCACTACATATAATACCTGGACGCAATGCCTGCTTTACTAAACATCCTTAGCTTTTGCATTGTGGTAGAGAATTACTGAGCATGCGTGCGAGTTAATGGCCAATCAAAGAAAGTTGTTCTTTCCCAGTAAGTTAGTGTATATCCCGCTGTATTGCAATTGTGGGTAGAGGCCTTACTGAGCATGTGCGGTTAAGGCCAATTCAAACGAAAGTTTGCTTTCCCCAGTAAGTGTAGATGATATCCAGCTTATTGCTTTGGTGGAGAGATTACTGAGCATGTGCGAGTTTAATGCAATCAAAACAAGTTTCTTGCTTTCCGTAAGTGTAGATGATCATCCTTGCTGTTTGCCAATTGTGGGAGTAGAGCTCACATCCCTGAGCACAATGTGTTGTGGGAGTGGGTGGGCGTGCGCGAAACCCACTGCTTTACTGAACAACTCTTCCCGATGGAAGTCTTATTCTATGCTGGAAAGTGTCTAAAAATGGTTACTTATTTTTTTTGCTTAGTGAACAGTCTCTCTGTTCCTCCTCTCATACTACCTCTCAGTTTGTTCTCACTATCTGTCTGTGTTCCTTCCCTCTCTCGTCTGTCTGTCTCTACTTCTCTGGTCTGTCTCTCCCTCGTCTGGTCTCGTCTCTCTGTTTGTCTCTCCACCTCGCTTGTCTGTCTTCTCTCTGTACTGTCAGTCTTCCCTTGTTGTCTCTTCTCGTGTCTCATCTTCTTCTCTCTGTCTGTCTCTCCCTCTGTCTGTCTGTCTCTCTTCCTGTCTCTCTCTCCTGTCTGTCTCTCCTCTGTCGGGCCTCATCTGTCGTCTCATCTACTTCTGGTTCTCTTGTCCCTTTGCTCTCTCTCCTCTGCCTCTTTGTCTCTCCTCTGTCTGTCAGGCTCTCATCTCTGTGTTTCTCTCTCTGTATGTCTTCTCTCTAGTTGTCCGGCTCTCTCTCGTTGCCTCTGTCTGGTACTCATCATGTTGTCGTCCTTGTCTCCGCTCTGTCTGTCTGTCTCTCTCTCTCGTTTTGTCTCTCCTCTGTCTGTCTCTCTCATCGTTTAGTCTCTCTCGCTGTCTGATCTCCTCTCTGTTACTCTATGTTTGTCTCTCCATCATTCGTCTGTCTGTCCTTGTGTCTCTTCTCTCTGTCTTCTTGTGCTCTTTCCTTTTTTGTCTCTCTGGTGTCCTTCGTGCTCTCTCTCTCTGTTCATCTTCGCTCCTCATGGCTCTCTCTCTGTCTGTCTCTCTCTGTCAATTTCCTCCCTCTCTCGTCATCTTTCTCCTATTCATGTTAGCAGCAGTGCTCATTCAATGATCAGCTTCCAGGTATACATTATGATTACATTGTCCCTTACTTAATAGTGCCGCTTGTATTCCTAGCAGCCAATAGGAATACCCATTTAACAAGCACCCAGGTTCCGTCCTACTGCGCAATGTGGTTAATAGTAACAGCATCTAAACAAAGCCCTTCCACATTGGTCGCATCCAGGTAAAAGGCCAATAGTGTCCGTTTTAAACTGGATGAGAAGGCATTGCCTTAGAAAGTTGGGCGATCCCTGCTGTTGTAAATTGAGACCTGCCTTTCTGCTGAGAGCCCTGGGCGATTAGCTGGAGGAGGGAGTATGGTGTACAGTATTGTATGTATACAAACTGACAGCTTGGCCTTGTCTGGGCGGCTCTCAAGTGCCTGAGGAGCCCCCGGAGTCTCCCAACACTGCGGCGGGCCTGGGAGCTGGTTTTTCGGCCAGCGAACAACCGCAAACAACCCCCTGGGAAGACAGAATCTACTAAACCGGGAAGGCTCCAAGTCGCCGTGAGCCTCCCAAACACTCGCTCGGGGGCTGGGAGCCTGGTTTTCCGCGCAACCAGCCGCAAACTACCCCTGGAAGATTGGAACTACGGAAGGGCTCCAGAGCCGTGGGAGCCCCGCGGAGCCTCCCAACACTCGCCGGCGGGGCCTGGGAGCCTGGTTTCAGTTCCGCAAACCAGCGCAAACTTACCCTGGAAGATGGAAACTACGGGAGAAGGCTCCAAATGCCGGGAGTTATCATTAGGAAACAAAGTCTATCCAATTACATAAACTAATTACATACAAAAAGTAACAGCATTATCTTACTTAAAGATGTATTCTCAGATAGGACTAACCTAATATGGCGGGCCTTGTAAGTGGCGTGGTAGATTACTCAACATATACATACTAATGTAACTACCTCCAGCAAATTAAACTATATAAAATTAAACACATAATAAAAACCCAGTGCACCAACGGGCACACTTTTGCTAGGTAATCCTAAAAATAACATTTTTAAAAATATCTTACACCATATAGCAGTGAGGTGGTTAAGATGATTTAATATCCTGTCTAGACTATTAAAACGGGGTTCAGGAAAGGTGTTGGGGTGAGTGCAGTATATAGCGGAGCAATTTTATTCATATTACTGAATATTAATTGCTAAGTATACGGTACCATCAAGAAGACAGGTAGTAAATTTGAATAAAATATTCTCCCTGCTATATACTGCACTCACACCTTTACTGGGCAGAGAGTTGAGACTGAAGACCAGGTACGGTAAGTGAGCTGGGGTGGGGGTGGGGGGTGGGGGGACAGTATGCCATACAGTAACCCCCAATACCTTTTACTATAGGTGGTTGGAATCTACAACTCCCAGCAACTAAAGCATGCTGGGAGTTGTAGTTTCCAAACATCTTAGTGATGAAAGGTATTAGCTTATAGGGTGGGGGACAGTATGCCATACAGTAACCCAATACCTTTCACTATAGGTGGTTGGAAACTACAACTCCCAGCAAATAAAGCATGCTGGGAGTTGTAGTTTCCAAACATCTACAGTGGAAAGGTATAGGGTTACTGTATACCCTCGGTTATACGTCGAGTCAATCATGTTTTTCTAATTTTGGAGGCAAAAATGGGTACCTCGGCTTATACTTGGGTCGGCTTATACTGAGTATATACGAAAAAATGGGGGATATGGAACTTCATCTCCTAGAAAACCTTCCCTAAATATCAGTAGATTGGTCAAAGGTGAAGCCTTTCTCCGATCCCACGCTGTTAGTCTTCTTCCTTGGTACAAAACTGTTTTCGACGCGCTCCGCTGACTGGGTCCTGAAGCATGTGACTGAGGTTATGAGGTGTGCTTGACATACAGACAGGTATTTTATAGTTTAAATTTGGTTTAGTTCTCCTTAATCCAGAGGGGAAAATGTGTGTTGAGGCATTTCTAGCCTCTGGGCAACAGGAGCTGTCTAGTGGGGTGAGATAGGGGTATCTATGCCAAAGGAGCAGAGTCTAAATTTATACTTCTGGTAAAAAGAAAATAAGCTAATACTACTATTTTTAAATATATATAACATAGAGCAATATTGTACGTTTTAAGAGACACACAATAAAGTAATGTTTAATATTTGTACTTGGATTGTTATTTTTCTGAGTGAACCTATCCTTTAGCAACGTCTCTATTAAAGCTTATAATATCTATATCATGTATTATGATGGGAATCCCGGCTTCGAAATGAGCCGGTTTTGTTCGGAAATGCCGGTTTCAAAAACTCGAGATCCAACAGTTTGTTAGAATTTTTCAAAACTTTGATTATTGAAAATTGGAAAATTATTATTTAAAAAAAAGGAAAAATTCTGATTCAATCGAATTATGCAAAAACCCAATTAAAGGGCATGTCCACCCCTGTAGCAAACTTTGGGGGTAATAGTATCTCCCCCAGCCCCAACTACCATAAAATTATTTTAAGAAAGTCCCCCGATCATTACTTACCTAACCTCTTTTCCCCACCGCAGTTGTCCCAGCCTTCTGCTTGCATGGAACTCAAAGGGGGCGGGACCGGCAGCCATGTCTGTGATTGGCTGAGAAGCAGCCAATCACGGACGCGGCTGCCGGCTGCTCAGAACGCGGGGCGAGAGGTAGGTAAGTAGAGATAGGGGGAATTTCTTGAAATCTTTTATAGCGGTGGGGCTGGGAGGAAGGAACACTATTATGTCGCAAAGGGGTTTTATGGTAGGGGGAGGCTTGCAAAATGGGAGGGGAGGGAGCGAGAAGGGTTGAACTGAGCATGCACAACTTCTACGGAGGGAGACAGGAGGCCAGGGCTCTATTGGACTCTGCTATTCCTGGTGGGCAGTTTTTAGGACTTTAGGGGGACATTACAGGAGAACCTTATGTAGCTGGGATGTCTGGTAAGGTTTTATACACTACAGAGTGGGACCAGTAGTGGGGGGAATTATAGTTTTGGGGGTGGACATGCCCTTTAATAATCTCAAACCTCACATAAACAATATTTCTAACATACGTATTTAACATGGTTTAAACTTGAAATTATTTTTTTTATTAGATACAATATTTAGAAATTCTCTTATTGCTTTAACCTACCAATATGCAAAAATAAATGACAATGTATCAAAACAGACGTAAGTCCTTGTGCATGGTTAGAGTCTAGGAAATTAAATGCCCATATAGAAGTGATATAGAATAGTTTGTAAGATAAAGTTAACATTAAAGAGGAACCTTGGTCAAAAATGACTTTAGGTTAAATTGTAGGAATTGCTCTCCTGAGAGTTTTTGCATTTCATTGTTTATTGCTAGTTTTGAAGACATTACATTTTTGTATGGATATGGCAGCAGCATCAACAGGTCCCCTGTACTTCCTGCTTCTGCCTCTGAAACCGTCAGCCAATCTGCCCTGTGTCTCCTCCCCTTTGGCAAGCCCCCCTGGTCCTCCCCACTCATGGACCCCATGGTCCCTCCAGTTGCAGGCCACTCTTGGCCCATTCCCTCACAGCCCCATGTGGCCCGCACTCGCGGGCGCCTAAGCCCACCAACTCGGGGCACCTAAGCCCCGCCACTCACGGGTGCCTAGACCTGCGTGCTCACAGGTGCTGTGTGCCACTTACACCACCCCACCCCCACCCGCAAAATAGCCTTTCAGGCAGAGTGAGAACAGTAGGGAGAACAGAGTGAGAACAGAGTGAGAACAGAGAGAGAACAGAGGGAGAACAGAGGGAGAACTCTGCCTGAAAAGGCTGTTTTCACATAGTGAGACGAGAAGGGCTGTAGATTCCCTTACCTTCTCTGCAGCTGCAGATCTTACACAGCAGAGAGGAGGAGGGACTTCCTGTCTCCTCACACACTGAGGGAGTCTGAGGCTGTGCTCGCCGGCGGCATTGTGCAGGAGAAGTCTCAGTAATGTCACATGTCAGCCTGCCACCCATTAACTTTCTGGTTATCATTTTTTATATCTGGGCTGTGAAGCATGTAGAGAGGTGGTTGGTGGCTCGTTTTAAAGGTAGGAACTTGGCCTTTCATTTAAACTAACTTGTTTGGCGAACCAAGTTCCCCTTTAAGCATTGCAAGCTTTACATCTGTTAAAATGCCCTCCTGGGTAAACTCTTTGCCTTGAGACCTTAGGGAGGCAATGCTATATTTTCTCTAATGCGCTTACCTGCCAGAGTTCCTGCGATGCAAAAATCCCAGCGAGATTTGTATATCACAGAATCCTGACAGGTAAGTGTGCCGGCTAACGCCCTCATATTATGTGCGTAAAGTTTTGTGCTACATAGCGCACGGCGTAGGTGTGAAGGTTCTATTCATCCAGGTCATGGTATATCTGTAATATTCATTCATCCAGGTCATGGTATATCTGTATATTCCTCCAGGTCATGGTATATCTGTAAATAGTAACATATAACATAGTAACATAGTAATTAAGGTTGAATAAAGACATTCGTCCATCAAGTCAACCTATTCCTTTTTTTTTTTTTTTTTTTTTTAACCCTACCTAACAGTTGACAAGAGAAGGCAAAAAACCCCAGCTAAAAAAGGGGGGGGAAAATTCCCTTCCTGACTCCAAACGGCAATCGGAAAGTATCCCTGGATCAACCAGATCTATATGCATTAATACAGTAATTCTCAATATTTTTTAGTTTAGAAACTATCCAGGCCTTTTTAAAGTATTCAATGAACTTGCCATTACCACCTCTGCTGGAAGACAGTTCCCAGTTACACCGTCTCACTGTAAAAGAACCTCTCCTAACTTGAAGATGAAACTTCTTTTCTTCCAACCTTAAGGATGTCCACGAGTCTTGATATGCCACTAGTTGAACAATGCACCAGAGAGTTCAATGTATGGGCCATTATATATTTGTATAGGTATAATGTCCCACGCAACCGCGCTTCTCCCTGTAAACAGCCCTAACTTGTCTAATCTGCCTGCATATTCAAGCCCTCATTCCTTATTATTTAGTTGCCCTTCTCGGATGCTTCCATTTCCAAGATGTCCTTTTGTATATGGGATTCCAAAACTGCACCGCATATTCCAAATGAGGCCTACCAGTGCCTTGTAAAGAGGGAGAATAATATTTTTCTCTCTTGAATCTATTCCCCTTTTTATACAGACATATCTTGCTAGCTCTAGCTGTTGCTACATGGCATTGTTTGCTACAGTTAAGTTGTATCTACCAGAACCCACATCTTTTTCATTTCAGATGCACCAACACAGAGTTATTTATGGTGTAGGTGGCACAGGGATTATTAAATCCCAAATGCATCACCTTACATTTATCAACATTGAATTCATCTGCCATTCTGCTGCCCATTTTGATAATCTATCTAGGTCTGCTTGCAGCACTTGCACATCATTGGAAGGTCCAAAGCTCTGCATAATTTAGTGTCATAGCAAACAGAGACCTTGCTCTCCATGCCCCCTTCTAAGTATTTATAAACAGATTAAAACAGAGCGGCCCCAGTACAGAACCCTGAGGAACTCCGCTTGAACTTTAGCCCACATAGATGTAGCTCCATTAACCACCACTACTCTGTTTGCGGTCCAATAACCAGTTCTATCTCATGAACAAATGTTTTCTTCAAGGCCAACAGTCCTCAGTTATACATAGTCGCCTATGTGGCACAGTATCAAAGGCTTTTGCAAAATCCAAATATACACATCCACAGCTGTGCCTGAATCTAATTCTTACTCACTTCTTCATAAAAACCAATTAAATTTGTCTGGCATGATCTATTTCTCATAAATCCATGTGACTACTACTAATAAGATGATCTCTGGAGACAAAGTCAAGGATGATCCCTTAACAAAGTTTCCATCACCTTCCCTACCACTGATGTTAGGCTTACAGGTCTATAGTTACCAGGCTGTGAACGACTACCTTTTTTGAATATTGGTATTACATTGGCTTTTTTCCAATCAGCGGCACCTCCCAGACAAAGCGAATTGAAAGATGGACACAGTGGTCTTGCTAGAACTGAACTAAGCTCTTTTAAAATCCTAGGATGCAATCCATTGGTCCTGGCGCTTTATTGATATTAACTTTGTCTAATGATTCCGTACCAATATCCTCTGTTATCCAATGTGAAAACTCTTCATTCTCCCTGCAACATGTTACAATCCCTACTGTAAGGATTCTCAACAGTAAAAAACCGATGTAAAAAAACGGTTTTAGCAGATTAGCCTTTTCGGCATCCTTACAACCACCTCAGCTCCATTATTTAATGGTCCCACATTCTCAGTCCTCATTTTTTTACCATTATATACTTAAAAAACATCTTGGGGTTGGACTTGCTTGTTCGGCAATCCGTATTTCATTTTCTATTTAGCTAGTTTAATTGCTTTCTTGCACTCTTTATTACAACTTTTGAAGTCCCTGTAAGCCTGTTCGTGCCTTCTGCTTTCCAAATTTTAAAAGCCCTTTCTTTTTTTCCATTTCCCTTTTTACTGAGCATTAAGCCATGCAGGAGTGGACCTAATTTTTTTCCACTTGTTTCTAAAGGTAAGATTGAAATGTTATAGTTTAATATCCCTTTAAAAGTGGTCCACATCTGCTCAGCTTTACTAGAAACAGTTCCCCCAGTCTATGGAAGGAGCGATTCCTTTAAAAGCATAAAATTAGCTTTCCTAAAGTTAAAAGTTTTGTAGCCCGTGCACTTTAGTTTTCTGCAACCTATATTAAATGACACATATCATGGTCACTATTCCCAAGCTTCCCATTACTCATTCCAAAATGAGCTCGGGTTATTAGATATCACCAGATCAACAACGCATTCTTTCTAGTAGGAACTTCTAACATCTGTGAAAGAAAATGCTCATATAGGAAATTTAAGAACTTTATACCTTTGAGGTGCTGGCAGTCCATTACTCAAATCTATTCAGGGTAGTTAAATCCCCCATAACCAGAACATGGCCCCATACCAGCAGCCTTCGCCAACTGCATATGGAGATTCATTTTACCTCTTCCCCGGCATTTGGCGGCTTATAACACACTCCAACAATTAATTTACCTACCTTCTTGCTTCCTGTACCACAGTCCACCCATAATTTTCTGCCGCATCGTTTGTCCCCCATCTATTCCATCTTTTAAATTGGCTTCAATTCTGTTTAACATACATACATACTCCTCTCCTTTCTCTATTTATATTCAACTCGGTCATGTCTAAATAAGGAGTACCCTTCAATATTACTGTCCAGTCGTGTGAAAGCTTAAGCCATGATTCTGCTATACCAATTACATCATACCTTTCCTTTAGAGCATATATTTCAAGTTCGCCGGTTTTTCATGGATGAATATTCATTCATCCATGCACGATTATCTGTAATATTCATTCATCCAGGTCATGGTATATCTGTAATATTCATCCATCCAGGTCACGGTATATCTGTAATATCATTCATCCAGGTCACGGTATATCTGTAATATTCATTCATCCAGGTCATGGTTTTCTGTAATATTCATCCATCCCGGTCACGGTATATCTGTAATATTATCCATCCAGGTCACGGTATACTGTAATATTCATTCATCCAGGTCACGGTATATCGTAATATTCATTCATCCAGGTCACGGTATATCTGTAAATTCATCCATCCAGGTCACGATAATCTGATATTTCATCCCATCCAGGTCACGGTAACTGTAATATTCATTCATCCAGGTCACGGTATATCTGTATATTCATTATCCGGTCATGGTAATCTGTATATTTCATTCATCCAGGTGAGATATATCTGTAATATTCATTCATCCAGGTCCGGTATATCTGTAATTCATCCATCCAGGTCATGTTATATCTGTAAATTCATCCATCCAGGTCATGGTATATCTGTAATATTCATCATCAGGTCATGGTATATCTGTAATACATTCATCCAGGTCATGGTATATCTGTAATATTCATTCATCCAGGTCATGGTTATCTGTATATTCATTCATCAGGTCATGGTATATCTGTAATATTCATTCATCCAGGTCATGGTAATCTGTAATATTCATTCATCCAGGTCATGGTATATCTGTAATATTCATTCATCAAGGTCAATGGTATATCTGTAATATTCATTCATCCAGCTCATGGTATATCTGTAATATTCATTCATCCAGGTGATGGTATATCTGTATATTCATTCATCAAGGTCATGGTCTATAGAATATTATATCCAGCTCATGGTATTCTGTATATTCACCATCAAGGTCACGGTATATCTGTAATATTCATTCTACAGTCCACTGTATATTGTTATATTCATCCATCAGGTCACGGTATATCTGTAATATTCATTCATCCAGGTATGGATATCTGTATTCAATATATCAACTGGACTGAAGTTTAGTTCGAAGACGCTTTGCTATCATCCGACTGGCTTTCTAATTCAGAATAGACTTGTACAAGAATTGTGGCAATTATGTACCCTGGAAATCCCAATTAGCATATCACAGCCAGGGTGTAAGGGTGTGATTAGATAGTGGCTAAGAGGTGTTATAGGAACGCCCAGAGTAAGGTGTTAAAAACGCATTGTACATGGCAGACAGTTGGTGTCGAACCCCCTGCGACATCAATATTGCAGTGCAAGTGCAGTGAAGAATGCTCTGATTTGTATGTGGGGGAGACCAAAAGCACTGCATCACGTATGGCCAGCACAGAAGAGCCAATCTCGGGTCAGGACTCAGCCATGACTGCATCTTAAGGATAAAGGACATAACCTTTGAAGATTGTAATGTTAACATACTGGCGAAGGAACGTGACTGGTTCAAGAGAGGTGTTAAGGAGGCCATTTATGTGAAAATAAAGAAACCAAGCCTAAATAGAGGGGGGGGGTTCGACACCCAACTGTTGCCATGTACAATGCTGTTTTGACACCTTACCTGGGCGTTCCATAACACCTCTTAGCCACTATTCAATCACGCCCTCAACACTGGCTCTGTGATATGCTAATTGGGATTTTCCAGGGATACATAATTGCCACAGATTCTTGTACAAGTCATTCTGAATTGAGAAAGCCAGTCGGATGACTAGCGAAACGTCTTCAAGAACTAAATTTCAAGTCCAGTGATCTAATTGAATACAACAGATATAACCTATTCAATATACAGTAGGTTAGCACAATTTTAACCTATTTTTAGCACAGCCACATGTGGGTAAATCAGGCCCAAAGAATTTGTTCACTTTATTACAGTATAGTTAGTATAGTACAGTACAGTACAGTAGTACAGTATAGTATAGTAAGTAAGTACAGATAGTATAGTATAGAAAGTAAGTACAGTAAGTATAGTATAGTATAGTATAGTCAGTACAGTAAGTACAGTATAGTATAGGACGTATAGTATAGTACAGTATAGTATAGTATAGTATAGTACAGTACAGTATAGTATAGTTTAGTACAGTACAGTACAGTATAGTACAGTTATATGTATAGTACAGTATAGTATAGTACAGTATAGTACAGTACAGTATAGTACAGTAAAGTATAGTATAGTACAGTTAGTAAGTATAGTAAGTATAGTATAGTATATATAGTAAAGTATAGTACGTATGATATAGTACAGTAAGTACAGTATAGTATAGTACGTACAGTATAGTATAGTATAGTACAGTACAGTACTGTATAGTACAGTATAGTATAGTACAGTATAGTATAGTAACAGTATAGTACAGTAGTAGTATAGTATAGTACATAGTAGTATAGTATAGTACAGTGTACAGTATATTACAGTAGTACAGTATAGATGTATAGTATAGTACAGTACAGTATAGTACGTAAGTATAGTAAGTACAGTACAGTTAGTATAGTACAGTACAGTATAGTATAGTACAGTACAGTATAGTATAGTATAGTTTACAGTATAGTACAAATAGTACAGTATGTAAGTACAGTCAGTATCGTACTATAAGTATAGTACAGTATAGTATAGATAGTACAGTACAGAGTATAGTAAAGTCAGTATTTATAGTACAGTACAGTATAGTACAGTAGTAGTATAGTATAGTACAGTACAGTATAGTATAGTACAGTATAGTACAGTACAGTAAGTATAGTATAGTATATATAATAGTGTATAGTAGTATAGTAAAGTAAAAGTATAGTATAGATGACAGTATACGTATAGTATAGTATAGTATAGTACAGATAGTACAGTATAGTACAGTATAGCAGTAGTATAGTATAGTATAGTATTTGTGGTTGAATAAAGACATATGTCCATCCAGTCCAACCCATCTAGCAATATCCTCATTTTTGTCTAACCGTGGATCAATAGGAAGGCAAAAAACCCACCAATTTATGAAGGGGGAAAAATTCCTTCCTGACTCCAAGTGGCAATCGGAAATTTCCCTGGATCAACTCTAATTTATGTATCAATACCAGTAACTTGTAACATTCCTTGTTTGCAGAAACTCATCCAGCTTTTATAACTGACCAATGAACCTGCCACAACAATGTCCACTGGAAAAACAGTTCCATAGTTTTCTGTTCACAGTGACAAACCCTTTCCGAACTCTACTGTATGTATAATACCAGTAACTTGTAACATTCTTGTTGTAGAAACCATCCAGCTTTTTATTAAACTGACACTGAACGCCATAACAACGTCCATGGAGACAGTTCCATAGCTTTAACCGTTCTCACAGTGACAAACCCTTTCCCAACTCTACTTTATGTATCAATCCAGTAACTTGTAACATTCCTTGTTTGTAGAAACTCATCCAGCTTTTTAAACTGACCAATGAACCTGCATAAAACGTCCACTGGAAGACAGTTCCATAGCTTTACCGTTCTCACAGTGACAAACCCTTTCCCAACTCTACTTTATGTATCAATACCAGTAACTTGTAACATTCCTTGTTTGCAGAAACTCATCCAGCTTTTTATTAAACTGACCAATGAACCTGCCATAACAACGTCCACTGGAAGACAGTTCCAAGCTTTACCGTTCCACAGTGACACCCTTTCCCAACTCTACTTTATGTATCAATACCAGTAAATTGTAACATTCCTTGTTTGTAGAAACTCATCCAGCTTTTTATTAAACTGACCAATGAACCTGCCATAACAAAGTCCACTGGAGACAGTTCCATAGCTTTACCATTCTCACAGTGACAACCCCTTTCCCAACTCTACTTTATGTATCAATACCAGTAAATTGTAACATTCCTTGTTTGTAGAACTCATCCAGCTTTTTATTAAACTGACCTGGCATCGGCGACTTCAGTGGTGTTGGTGTCGCTAGCCCGAAGACGTTGCGTCGGATCAAGACACCTGTAATTCGGCCTCGTAAGTCCACCAGTGCAGAGGTACCCTGGCAGGCGCAGGGTACTTCTCGGGTCAGTGGCTCAGCGAGATGGTGTCACCGGATGGAAGACAGAAGACACCGCCCAAGGCTCTTTTAAGAGCATTGGGGGTTGTGGTTTGAGCAGCAGGACACCCAAAAGGGCGCAAAGGCACTTACAAGGGCAGGGAGTGGGGTCCCATTTCGAACTGTGGGACCCCTTAATCCCAAACGGCCCTGTAAGGACCCAGGAGGTGGGTCCCAGTTTCAAGCTGCGGGACCCCCCAACATCCGGATGATTTGTGAATCTCCAGCCGTTCAGGGGTTTTGGAAACGGCAGTTCGAGTTTTACCGATGGCGGAAATCATTGAACGTTTGATTGAACAGCGAAGATTACCAAAGTGGCCACGAAAACTGGAAGTAGCAAGAGTGGGCTACTAGGTCCGGTTTTATGCTGGTCCCCGCGCACGGACATGTTCGCCAGACCAACTCCCAGGTCCCAGAGACCTGTATAACACTAAAACTAGTACAGCCCCATGTTGGTTACATACAAGTTGGCATTGGATTAACCAACCCCATGACTTAATGACTCCCAACCCATCCCGTTATACTGACACCAGATATACCGTTTTTTAGTGATACAATGACTTTAACGATCAGGATTAAATTGGTTTAACGATCGTAATTTACGATACCGATTGTAAATTTGCGATATGACCGTAAATCTACGATAACGAAATCTTAGATTTACGATCTCCATATAATACCATGCAAGACCATTACTATGGATACGGGAGGTGATCTGGGAAGCAGTGGCAAAAACCTTAACCCAATATAATCACAAAGAGAATAAGTATAAAATCTTAGTACATGGTATACACACCAATCCCGCCCACAACCCCCAATCCCAGGACTGGTGCGGGTGATGCAAAAATGAGATGGGCACCTTGCTGCATATCTATTGGTCTTGCTCGGATGGCTTGCTACGGACCTGGTGGGTCTCATCTCTTTCTCACCCATGTATACCTTGCTGAATGTCCCACATTCAGACCTATTGAAAACGGAAAGCAATAAGTAAAACATGTCATTCAAGATGTTGATCCAGGATATTGGAATCAGACTCAAATCACATCCATGTAAGAGGGTCACAAATAGAATCAACAGTATACAGTCATGGATATCTCACGGCACAGCTCAAGAGGAAACAGGGAAAACACAAGATTATTTGGGGTCCCTGTCTGAGAGTAAAGGGCAAAACCTAGATAAAAGCTTCCCATCCAAACACAAGGAACTCTGGCGCACACCTCGTGTTTGGATTGGACGCTGTGTAATGAGGACAGTAGCGACGGGTCTGGGGCAGGCAGCCACCTGGACCACGATCCATAGGGGTGAGAGATCCATAGGGTGAGTTTGCACGAGGTTTCTGTGTATCCCGCAGCCAAATATTTTGGAGGAGACGCATGTCCATTGAAGTGAAGGACCCGAGGCAATGTTAAACTTGTATAAAGACACTTCTATATGTCTCAATTGGCAAAGCACTAATTAAATGTTAGAGCATTGAATAGTTTTTATTATATGTACAACCTAGATAAACACTAGGGTACTGGGAGAGGGAATTTGAGGACATATGGAGCCATTGCGGAATAACCAGGAGGTCTCTGTGGATTCTGGAGACTCAGATGGGCGGACAGAGGGCTGATAGGCCAAAACATAATTCACTTTTATATGGTTAAGTATTAAATTCAATAACAATGTTTGTTAGACATTTATGGAAAATGAGAACTGACCTACTCATGTGCCCTTCGCTTTTGTCTTCATCATCTATAACCACTGGGAAATATATGGACTAAAGGCTCCCCTCTACTGGTAACAGGTCAAAGACTCAGACATACTACAAAGTATCAGAGTACTGAGTTGTTTAAATTGTTTATAATGTCTCTGCATTAAAGAAAACAAATAAAAATGTTCAATTAAAAGAAAAAAACCCAATACCCCTTGTCTTTGTAACACATGGATAACTTGTGTGGGAGTCAATGCTTCTTCTCCTCTCTTAATGTAAGGGACATGATTAGGTTTCCAGGAGATTTGGGAGTTAATGATGGAACTCGTGACATCCAGGCAGGTAGGATATGAGGGGCTCCCCTGCAATCTGTGCACAATCAGATAAGAAACGATAATATAGGTTGGAGGGAGGACACAGTCCCTTTGGGAGTCTACGTCCCCTTTCTCAGGTGTTGATAAAAATCTACGACATGGAAGCTATTTATGACATCGCTCCATTAATTAGTGTAAACTCCCGCCTCTGTCATGGAGTGTTCCAAAAAAGTGGCAGTGCAATGAAAAAGGGCAACTTTTAATAAATTATCAATAATACCGTTTCGTCATAAAGTGATCCTACAGGCGATGTTCGAAATGAATAAAATACCAATCGGGTTATTCAATAAAGGTTCTATTATTTAAAATGGTGCTAATTTTGCCCCAACCAATCAGAACTAATTAACATTTGAAAGCTAACATCTGATTGGTTGGGGCAAAATTAGCATGTTTAAACGATAGGAACTTTTATGAATAACCCCCAATATATATATATAATAAAGTGAACAATATTCTTTGGGCCTGTATTACCCACCTGTGCTGTGCTAAAAATAGGGGTTTTAATGGTGCTAACCTACTGTATATT
Organism: Hymenochirus boettgeri; assembly: GCA_019447015.1. Lineage (NCBI taxonomy): Eukaryota > Metazoa > Chordata > Amphibia > Anura > Pipidae > Hymenochirus > Hymenochirus boettgeri. Next base: position 331,960 of record JAACNH010000024.1, read on the forward strand.
GAATAGGGTATATCTGTTGTATCAATTATCAACTGGACTTGAAATGTAGTTCTTGAAGACGTTCGCTAGTCATCCGACTGGCTTTCTCAATTCAGAATGACTTGTACAAGAATCTGTGGCAATTATGTACCCGGAAAATCCCAATTAGCATATCACAGCCAGGTGTTGAGGGCGTGATTGGATGTAGTGGCTAAGAGGTGTTATAGGAACGCCAGGGTAAGTGTCAAAACAGCATTGTACATGGGGAGACGTTGTGTCGAACCCCCCCCCTCTATTAGGCTTGTTTCTTTATTTCACATAAATGGCCCCTAACACCTCTCTGACCAGTACGTTCCTTGCCAGTATGTAACATTACAAACTTCAAAGGTATGTCCTTATCCTAAGATGCTGGTACAGGCTGAGTCCTGACCCGAGGAATTGGCTCTTCTGTGCTGGGCCATACGTTGATGCAGTTTGCTGTTTGGTCTCCCCACATACAAATCAGAGCTCTTCACTGCACTGCACTGCATAATGATGTCGCAGGGGGTTCGACACCAACTGTCTGCCATGTACAATGCTGTTTTAAACACCTACTCTGGGCGTTCCTAAACACCTCTTAGCCACTATCCAATTCACACCCTTAACACCTGGCTGTGATATGCTAATTGGGATTTTCCAGGGGGCATAATTGCCACAGATTCTTGTACAAGTCATTCTGAATTGAGGAGATCCAGTCGGATGACTAGCGAAACGTCTTCAAGAACTAAACTTCAAGTCCAGTTGATCTAATTGAATACAACAGATATACCATGACCTGGATGAATGAGAACCTTCACAAGCATTGAATAGGTTAGCGATGTTACACACAAGAACACGCTGCTAACCAGTGCAATCTATTTAATAAAGGATTTTACCACATTTTTAACTCCAAAATAAAGACCAGATTAATGGCGGGTTCTTAACAAAGGGAGCTGCGGTAAACCTTTAAATTCTTGGGATTTACCACCAGGTTCAAACCAGTATTAATACTGAAGATGATTTTGCCTGGAACAATTTGTGGTCCTGGGTATGAGGCCTTTAAGGTCTGTTAAGGAATTTTCAGGGTTATTCAATAAAAGTTCTTATCATTTAAAATGGTGCTAATTTTGACCCAACCAATCAGATCTTATTTACATTTGAAAGCTAACATCTGATTGGTTGGGGCAAATTAGCACCATTTTAAATGATAAGAACTTTTATTGAATCTCCCTGTTTGTTTCTAAGAATTCTACTTTGAATAGAGAATCTTGTTACTACCTCTACTGTTTTAAGGTCTTTGCAAATAATTTAAGGATTCAAGAAAGATTGTGATTTTAAACCTTACAGGTTTTTATTTACACATTAGGTGAATGGACACTTTATCCATTACACTTAATAGTACATTATGATGGTTTTTTTTTTTTAAATTGTAATAATTCTATTTCACTTTATTATATATAGAAAGTAATAGTATTCAGGGAATTCAATAAAAGTTTTATCATTTAAAAATGGTGCTAATTTTGCCCCAACCAATCAGATATTATTTAACATTTGTAAGCTAACATATGATTGGTTGGGGCAAAATAGCACTGTTTAATAATAAGCACCGTATTAAATAAATATTGAATAACCCTGAATATCTTTCAGTTTGAGCTGATAATGAGTCTCTGTAGGATTTGTGTATCATTAAACTCCATAGGGAAACTAAGGTGATTGTATAAAATTGGGAACATGAAAGATTTCATAGTTATTATATAGGAAGGAACTGCAATATTGTAAACACATAACTCTCTAAAAGACAAACCAGTGCCATGTATATATCCGTTCTATCTGAACTGCAAACTACAGGTAAGGAAAGTGTTAATTACAGGTTATTAATTCCTCTACACGTCATTTATACAATGAGCTACAGGAATCCACTAAATGTATAAAAAAGACATCGAAATAAAGGTTATTTAACAAGTAAATTCCTACAAGTCATGTTTTAGAGTATTAACATTTCAATTTCAAAAATGATTCAGATTGAATTTAGTTTCTTGTCAGTTTTCTAGTTAACTTCAAGTTGGCATCTTCAATTTGGTGATTCTCCATGAACCTTCCACATATTTACCAAAACTGGTAAATCAAACGGTATCGGGTGTAACTTCCTTACAACAGATAACTTTCCATGTAAACGTTTTGCATAACAGTAATCTGTGCAAATACAGACATAAAAGATCCCCTTTATAGAAATGTCACATAACTTCCTGGGCTGTTCCTGCGTTTCCTATCTGGGTTTGTTGGTTGTGGTTGGTCTGAACTAAGTCTTTTCTTGCAACAGACCAATTCCTTGTTTTTACGAAGTATCAGATCCTACTGGGAAATGTGATCCCTGTAATATTTTTCCGAAGGTGTAACTATTTGCAATATCACAGCTTCCACCTTTCTATTGACATTTCTTGCGAAAACCTGTTCATTTTGGAAATTACGACCACAGAAATGTCCAAACCCACAGTGCTGATTTTATATTCATGTAAATCAAATCTTCATTGAATTTTAGTAAAATATCAAATAAAACAGGCCCATTTTTCGACATTAAAACTATAGAAAACAACTGGAAAAGCACATTTGGATGAACTGTATAATTATGGTACCTGCAGTATTTGAACCTGTACAGTGGGTATTGTAATGTTTGTTAGATTGAAACATCACCAGAATCACAGACATATTAGTAGGATCCAGGGATCCCAAACCCTACGTATTTGTGTTTCTCTTTTACTTATTATAGAAATTCATATTAAATCATCTATAACTAATTATATAGTTTAATTTGTGGAGGTTAGTTTACATATAGTGATTGAAATATATGTTGTATGTAATCTACCCGCCACTTACAAGGCCCTCCATATTAGGTTCGTCCTACTGAGAATGACATTTTAAGTAAGAATGCTGTTATTTTTGTATTGTAATTATTATGTAATTGGATACGATTGTTTCCTAATGATAACTCCCGAGGGCATTTGGAGCCTTCTAGTAGTTCCATCTTCCAGGGGTAGTTTGCGGCTGGTTTGCGGAACTGGAAACCAGGCTCCCAGGCCCCGCCCGAGGTTGGAGGCTCCGCGGGGCTTCCCACGGCCTTGGAGGCCCTTCCGGTAGTTCCATCTTCCAGGGGTAGTTTGCGGCTGGTTGCGGCGGAAAACCAGGCTCCCAGCCCCGAAGCGAGTGTTGGGAGGCTCACGGCACTTGGACCGTTCCCGGTTTAGTAGAGTTCTGTCTTCCAGGGGGTTTTTGCGGTTGTTCGCTGCCGAAAAACCAGGCTCCCAGGCCCATGCGCGAGTGTTGGGAATGACTCGGGGGCTGCCATCAGGCACTTGAAGCCCCAGACAAGGCACAACTGTCAAGTTGTATACATACAATACTGTACACACATGACTCCATCCTCCAGCTAATTCCCCCGGGCTCTCAGCAGAAAAGGCAGGTCTCAATATTAGCAACAGGCAGGGATCGCCCAACATTTCTAGAGGCAAGGCCTTCTCTCCAGTTAAACGGACACTATTGGCCTTTTACCTGGATTCAGACCATGTGGAAGGCTTTGTTTGTGCTGTTACTTTAAACACATTGCGCAGTAAGGAGGAACCTGGGCTTGTTGAATATGGGGTTATTCCTATGGCTGCTAGGAATACAGGCGGCCACTATTAAGTAATGGGACAATTATCATAATGTATAACCTGGAAGCTGATCATTGAATGAGCACTGCGGTAACAGAATAGGAGAAAGGATACCAGAGAGAGGGAAGGGAAATTGACAGAGAGAGACAGACAGAGAGAGAGAGACAGGACAGAGAGAGAGACAGACAGAGAGATGAAGAGACAAAGACAGAGAGAAGAGACAGGACAGACAGAGAGAGAGGACGACAGAGAGAGAGGAGACAGACGAGAGAGAGGACAAACAGATGAGAGAGACAGACAGAGGAGAGACAAAACGAGAGAGAGAGACGACAGACTAGAGCGAGAGGACAAACAGAGAGAGGCAGACGAGAGAGAGGGACAGACAGAGGGAGAGACAAACAGAGAGAGGAAGGACAGACAGAGAGAGAGAGGACAGACAGAGGAGAGACAAAACAGAGAGAGGCAGAAGAGAGAGAGAGCAGACAGGAGGGAGGACAAACAGAGAGAGGCCAGACAGAGAGAGACAGACCAGATGGAGAGCCCGACAGAGAGAGAGGACAGCAGACAGGACAGAGGGAGAGGAAGACAGCGAGAGAGAGAGACAGACAGGACAGAGGGGAGAGACAGACAGAGAGAAAGAACAGAAATATGGGAGACAAACAGAGAGAGAGAACAGACAGAGGGAGAGACAGACAGAGAGAGAGAGACAGACAGACAAGCGGAGGGAGAGAGACAAACAGAGAGACAGACCGAGAGGGAGAGACAGACAGAGAGAGTAGAGACAGACAGAGAGAGAGCGGAGAGGAAACAGACAGAAGGGAGAGACAAACTGAGAGGAGAGAGAGGAGGAAAACAGAGAGACTGTTCACTAAAGCAAAAAAAATAATAACATGTAGACACTTTACCAGGCATATGAAGTAAACTTCCATCAGGGGAAGCGAGTGTTCAGTAAAGCAGTGGGTCTTCGCCACGCCCACCCACTCCCACAACAATTGGCTCAGGGATGTGAAGCTCTACTCCCACAATTGCAATACAGCAGGATGTCATCTACACTTACGGGAAAGCAAGCAAAACTTGTTTTGATTGCATTAAACTCGCACATGCTCAGTAAGTCTCTCCCACCCAAATGCAATAAGCGGTATCATCTACACTTTACTGGGGGAAGCAAACTTTCTGTTGATTGGCCTTAACCGCACATGCTAGAAGGCCTACCACAATTGCAATACAGCGGGAATATAATCTAAACTTACTGGGAGAAGCAAACTTTCTTTGATTGGCCATTAACTCGCACGCATGTCTCAGTAAGTTTATTACCACAAGCACAAAGCTAAAGGATGTTACTGTTGAAAGCAGGGCATTGCCTCAGGATGTGATATGTAGTGCTACAGCAGCTGCAAGAAGCACCACCGATTGGAAATAAGGGAACAATAAGGAAATGACAGAAACTTCCATGCAGAATTGAATCAATTTGGAGAGGTGTGTCTATAGCTCCCATTTTGGACCAGTCCATCAATCGTTGGGAGATTCTGATTGTTAGTACTTTTATTTTTTATTCTAGCCATTTACACCACTGTGACACACTATATATTTTATTTTGTACATATTAATAAACTAATTCATGTTATACCTTTTACATTACAATATGCACTGTAACTATGTATAATATTATTTTAGCCTACCCCCCACCTACATAGTACAGTTCTAAAAAACTCAATGCAATCTCCACAAAATGGAAAATAATTTTATATAACGGAAGGATAGGCACTACACTGATTTGGGAAAAAATATTTAAATTTAATTCGAGAATTCGCAGATATGTTATCTACCAAATTGTAGTACAAATCAATTTTTCAATGGGCAGCTCTGACCAACGATCATTTCTAACTTTTGTCTATGACCATAACTGCACTTCTGTGGTGTTTATATTCCATCCTGACAAACAGGCTATCATCACTTTTGGAAATGGTTTGAGGCCATATAGGAAGAGAAGTTGGAAAAATTGCAAGTATGCATATATAGCAATTGGTATTATTAATTTATTAAATGGTCACCCCAGTCATGAGAGGACTCCCACCTAGAGATTTTTCTATAGCACAAGGTTACACCCACGCATTCACACAAACTGTTATCTATAAGTGGTATGCAGTGTACAAATGCAGTAGGATACTTAAAGGTCAGACCACGAACTTTGGTAGAGATTTTAAATAGTGGGAAATAACTCTAGCAGTCTTTAATAAGAAATGGTAAGGTTTTACTATTAGATTATGATGATTGCAACTTTTAAAATGTTATTGATGAAATTCAATAGGTTCATGAAAATGCTATAGTGGTGGGGCTGATTTATCAGGGGTCGAACTTTGTGTAAAGGATGGGAATCTATCACGCTTGTGTAAAAGCACTGGGTGTCTTAGCAGGAAGGGTGTAAACGCACTGTTGACTGGGGACCTCTGCCTATGGCAGCAATTATGTGCTAAATGTGGAATGCCCCTACCTCTTCTGGCATGAAATGGAAATGGCCGAACTTCAATGGAAGGTCCCCTCTTCCACACTCCCTCCAGTCCCCAGCGCGGGGCTAGATACTCGATCAGTTGTTTACAGAGGGACATGCTATCCATTTGTGTAATCCTATTTGTGCATTTCCAAACAGATGGTAAATAGGGATCTGCTAGATCCACAATTTAACAGTTTTTAAACAAGCTGATCTAGTAAAGGTGAGTGTTTTTTAGCTGTTTGTAAAAACAGCTGATTGTGGTTCAGCAGGGCAGATCCATAGTTTCCCGCTATTGAACTGCACAAATGGATATCAGTGTAGTAGTCTTGCAAAGGCTGTGACAGTCACCGGGGGCCACAAACAACAGTCAGAAGGGACAGATGTGATTTTCGACATGTGTGGAATTTGCAATCAAACGTGATATAAGAATAGTCTGTTAACATAATTTAACATTAAGCATTGCAAGCTTTAGCCTAAAATGTCCTCAATAGGCCTTTATTTACAAGTTCATGACTATTGTATGTGAACTCACTCTTGATAAATTGTTTGGTTTATAAGATTTGGCTATGAATCTTATAAACCAGTACAGTACAAGGCTTACATCAATATAGGCGTATCCAGCCCTGTTTAACTTTAGGAATACCAACTCACAATATACTCTATTACACATTTTAAATAACCACATTATCAGAATGGGATATTTCCTTAAGTATTTAGGCTGTTTGGTGATGGTAAAATTGATACTATATTTAGAATATAAGGAATAGGTTATTAGTGTAACTACTTTGTGTAACTACTTTGTATAAGATCTGAGATGTCTTTTGGGGTTCAGTAGTAATGTATATACACTCTACATTCACAACTATCTCTATAGAACTATACAGGATTATTTAAGAAGTTTAAACTCCAAATATAAGAGGACTCGTGGTGTAAAGGCGTAAATGATAAAATTAAGATACAATTCTTATAAAAACACATGTAATGTCTCAGAATGGAATTATTATTCACCAATCATGAAACAATGTCCTTGTATATTTACCCCACTTCCAACGAAAACAGTGACATCTATTGCCATTCAGAAACTATGATTGTATTTAAAGTTTGAGCAAGCGCTCACTTGGAGCAGGAGGATACCTTCTGCGACTACTGAGTATTGAAACCAGGGGATCCTCGGAGGGGCAGAGCCTAAACAGTCAACCAAAACAGATCCAAGATGGTCAGAAAACTTTTAAACACAGAAAAAAGTACCGTAGGCTATGGAGGGGCATAGGAAAAATATGGCAATATGTTTTTTTAATATGGCAGGCTTCAAATAAACTTAACATTGTTTTCAAGCATACTTATCATTTAGAGTGAACCACAACTGCACAAAGAAAAGGAATAGGTACCATTTAGAGTCATTTATCTTTTGCTAGGAAAAAAATGTCAGTAAAATCTGTTGGTATTAATCTTGTAGCTTCAAAGAAGACTATCAAAAATTACACTATGGTTGGTATTAAATCTGTATAGAAAAGTTGTACATAAAGAAACTTTATATTTTTCTAGAAACTAATAAAACAAGAAAAAAAGTAATAAACTCAGGCAGTAAACTATTTGTATTGTTATATAGTACAACCAGGGGATTTGACAACCTGTGAATTCTGGGCAGTATATGCTAAAAACATAAAAAAATGAAACCTTTAGTTACAGAAAACTATTACTTGTATAAAGCAAAACTTTACTGCAGAAGAATCTTACAATGATAGGTGGTCTGAGAGAGAAAGCTGGTCACATTAGGATTTTTAAAAAAAGTTTAGTTGACCTTTTTACAGTAACGGAAATGTATAATAGCTAATATATATGAACATAAGAAAAGGTCAATTGAAAGGTATTATTAATATAATATATTATATAGTTGATTGAATTATTTTAAGGGACGTTTTTGATGCATGCGCTGTGGACCCCCATGAGATTAACAGATTATAAGATAATATTCCCAAATCTCAAACTGTATGCCTCTTCAATTACCAAAGTATCTTCAACGTTCTCTGCAATTTACCCAATATTCAACGTTCCTCCACCTTTAGGCAATCCACCATTTGCCAGAGTGCTTGGCATTGCCTCACTGGGCATTTTGCCAGGCTAGGGATATTCAAGTAGAGTGAGTGATGCAAAACTGGCAGAGAACGGGGCACTGCCAGCTGGAAAACTGGCATTTGCCCAGGGTACATTAATTGCCACAGATTCTTGTTAAAGTCAAGTGAGAAGCCAGTCGGGTGACTAGCGAAAGTCTTCAACAACTACAGTCAATTCCAGTTGATCTAATTGAATACAACAGAACACCATAACCTGGATGAATGAGAACCTTCCACAAGCATTACAGGTATACTATATAATAATTGAGAATTACCGGTATTAATAACATATACTGTAGTTCTGATTGGTACGGGGTACTTTATAAATTGAAGAAATTACTGTATAAACACATAATTTAGTTTCTGGTTGGTCAGGTATACATATAAAATGAGATTACTGGTATTAAGACATATACTGTAGTTCTGTTGGTACGGGGATACTTTATAATATGAGAATTACTGTGGTATTAATTAATATACTGTAGTTCTGATTGGTACGGGGGATTACTTCACTATTAATATTGAGAATTACGGGTATTATACACTATGTAGTTTGGGTTGTACAAGCTATACTTTTCATTTTTTTAATAATATTGAGAATTACCGGTATTAATACATATACTGTAGTTCTGATTGGTAGGGGATAGTTATAATATGAGAATTAATGGTATTAATACACATACGTAGTTCTGGTTGGTCCAGGGATACTATATAATATTGAGATTTACTGGTGATGCTACATTACTGTAGTTCGGTTGGTACAGGGATATTATATAAATATTGAGAATTATGGTATTAATATAGATATTGTAGTTTTGGGTGGTACGGGGATTACTATATAAATTGAGAATTTACTGATTTAATTACAAACTGTAGTTCAGGTTGGTACAGGGATATATATAATATTAAGAATACTGGATTAATACATATGCTGTAGTCTGGTGGTACAGTACTAAGGATATTTATAATATTGAGAATTATGGTATTAATACCTATATTGTGTTCTGGTTGGCATGGGGATACTTATATAATATTGAAAAATTACTGGTATTAATACATGACTGATATTGTACTGATTGATCCAGGGTACTTTTTTGATGCCAATTAAAGTCTTTTTGCCTTCCTCAGTGGAGGACATAAAGGTTGGACTAGATGGACATATGTTTTTAACAACCTCCAATACTTTTTTTTTGTCCTATGTAACTGTGAGAGGACTTATGGGGTAGGTTATAAAGGTTGGACTAGAGGGACGTATGCCTTTATAACAAACCTCCAATACTATGTTACTCTATAAACTGTAATAGATATATAGGTAGGGTATTAAAGTTGACTAGGTGAATGTATGTCTTTATACAATTTCTATACTATTTCACTATGGTAACTGTTATACAGATATTATAGGTAGGGTTATAAAGTTGGACTCGATGGAGTATGTCTCATCACAACCTCCCATTACGATGTTACTATGTAACTGTTAGAAAGACATTATGGGTAGGGTATAAGGTTGGACTAGATGGCCGTAGGCCTTATACAAACTTCCAATACTATGTTACTATATAAATGTTATAAAGAGTACTAGAGGTAGGGTATAAAGGTTGGATTGATGGACGTATGTCTTCAGACAACCTCCCTTACTATGTAATAGTAACGGTTAGACAGGTATTATGGGTAGGGAATATGTTTGGACTAGATAGTAATACTATACGTAGTTATTGATCCAGGATACATTTTTTGATTGCAATTTAAAGTCTTTTTGCCTTCTTCAATGTTAGGTTCAAGAGGAGACTATAAAGGTTTGGCACTAGATGGATGTTGTTTTTTACTAAACCTCCAATACTATGTTACTATGTAATCTGTGTAGAAGAAGACTGGATTGACTATGGGTAGGGTAAAACAGTGGTTTGTATTAAGGTTTAACTGGTGAAAAAAAATGTCTTTATACAACCTCCCATACTATGTTACTATGTAACTGTTTAGACAGACATTATGGGTAGGGTATAAAGGTTGGGACTAGATGGAGTATGCCTTTATACAACCTCAATACTATGGTATATATAACTGTTATACAAGACATATGGTAGGGTATAAAGTGTGACGAGCTAAATGATGTAGGTTTTATACAACCCAATACTATGTTAGTATATACTGTTATACAGAATTATGGTTAGGGTATTAAAGTTGGATGAATGAGTCTTTATAACCTCCAATATATGTTACTGATGTATCTGTGTCACAGAATTAGCGGTATAGGGTAAATGTTGGACTAGATGGAGTATGTTTTTTACAACCTCCAATACTATGTTACTATGTATCTGTTAGACAGACATTGGGGTAGGGTAAAAGGTGGTATAAAGGTTTAAATGGAGTATGTTTATACAACCTCCAACACAATTTTCTATGTAAGTTATACAGACATTAGGGTTAGGGTATAAAGGTTGGACTAGAGTGATGATGCTTATAAACTCCAATTACGATGTTTACTATGTAACTGTTAACAGACATTATGGGTTAGGGAATAAGGTTGGACAATGGATGTATGTCTTTTAACAACTCCAACTTACTTGTTACTATGTAACTGTGTTATACAGACATTATGGTGTAGGTATAAAGGTTGGACAGATGGACGTATGTCTTTATACAACCTCATTACTATGTTACTATGTATCTGTTATACAGACATTATGGGTAGGGTATAAAGGTTGGACTAGATGGACGTATGTCTTCTATAACCTCCAATATATTATTGTAACTGTTACACAGGACATATGGGTGGTGGATAAGGTTGGACTAGATGGACGTATGTCTTTATACAACCTCCAATACTATGTTACTATGTAACTGGTATACAGACAGTTATGGGTAGGGTATAAAGGTTGGACTAGATGGACGTATGTCTTTATACAACCTCCAATACTATGTTACTTATGAACTGTTTATACAGATATTATGGTAGGGTATAAGGTTGGACTAGATGGGGTATGTCTTTATACAACCTCAATCAATGTTACTATGTAAATGTTACACAGACATATGGGAGGGATCTAAAGGGTGGACTGGATGGAGATGTCTTCATACAACCTCAATACTATGTACTAAACTGTTAGACAGACATTATGGGTTGGGAAATTAATGTTGGACTAGATAGACGTATGTCTTGTTCAACTCAATCTATTTTACTTAGAAAGGTGTTTTAAAATGAACCTGAAAGAAAATAAAGCTTCTGTAGTAAAATATTTTCCATATTCATATTGGTGTACCTGGTATGTAGTAAATTAGAAATCAATAATAGATGTTTTAATCAGCAGTGTCTGTCATGTAATCAAGTAAAATGTATTTAAACCACAGTTTGCACATTAATAAATATTATGGTATTTTCCTTTCAGTTGAGCTGGCACTGAGCTGGTCTCTTGGGATTGTGTAACTTATTCTCCATAGGGAAGCTAGAGGAATGTATAAATAAATGGGGAACGTGAAATATTTTCAAGAAGCTTTGTACCTGTAATCCTCTTAACAACAGTGTCACTATAAATCTGCACTGCATTCACCTATTCTGACTGCCAAACATCAAGGTAAATGTTCATTAAGTGTAAGAGCCAATAATTCCCTACATGTAATTTATACAATAATACAGGAATCCACTAAATTGCCATTTTATAAAGATAATACGTAGATGGAAAGATTTTTTTTCACCTAAAAACCCAATTATAAATTCATAAAATCACTTTTATGGAATTTTAACATTTACTCTTTCATTAAAGGATTCTGTCTGAATTATAATCTACTGTTAGCATCTGAATTTCTTAGAAAGAATCTTAATAGTATGACAGGACATTAGGACAATACTAGGTGTTGCAACAATGGACTTGGAAATTCACTCCATACCGTGTTTAACCTTTTATTCCTTATGGAACCTTGGAAAAAAAAATGTTAATATCTAGGAAAACCTTCCATAAAAAACATTATTACTTGTTTATTATTCAATTTTTCTTTATCTCTCAGACATCAATACACAAAAACACATACAGGAGATTCAATAAAAAGTTCTATCGGTTTAAAATGGTGCTAATTTTGCCCCAACCAATCCGATCGATTTAACATTGAAAGCTAACAACCTGATTGGGTGGTTAAACGATAAGAAACTTTTATTGAATAACCCTGGTAATTATACAGAAACATTGCTAATATATCAAAAATATATATCTGTATTTATCAAAATGGTGGATCCATACAGTTTCTGTCAACTCTCGAGACCCCATGAAACCTTTTCAGGGACCCCTGGTTGAGAAAACATGCCTCCATACACTCTGTAATGGACTTGGTCTTTAACCAGGATCATTTGTCTACAAAATATACTACATGTAAGTAGCCTGGTTCGCGTCAGTTTACTCATTGACCCCGTGAGGCGTTTCCGTTTGGTGACTCTTCATGTTGGTTTCTCAAGCCTACAAACTTACCAAATTGGCAAAGCAAACCAGTATCCCATGTAAACCTGTTATCCATAAATTTCATTCCAAATAATACATATTTTAAACTAAGACCACTACTTTTTTGTTTAGAAATATCACATTACAGATACCCACATGTGAGGGCCAGTTGATTTGGTACTATTAAACTCACCTAAAATGCTATGTGGTCCAGGTGCACACCCCGAACCTGTCGCTAGGTGCACTACTCCGAACCTGTCGCTAGGTCGCTTAAAGTCCTTAGAATCCTCAATACCTTTTTTATATATACCCTGAAGTGTAATAATTATTACTTACAATATAAGCCCAAAGATACCGATAGCCGTTTTATCAACGCAGAGAAACATGATCATTAGCAATCGCTGACCAGAAGCTTTCATATGTCTAGGATCAGACTGATAAGTAACTACTTGATATTTATGTTTAATTACTTTGTATTAACTATGATACAAAACAGATACCTTGTAGGAATAACGGCACCAACTCCCACAGAGGATCAGGATTTCCTCTTTAAAGGGTAATGTGGTCTCTGTTCTTCCAACCAGTAAGGATATATAAAAAAATCCTTCCTGTACGTTCAAAATAAAAACCAAATCACATCTCTAGATAAACGTGAGAAATTGCTGGAAAGGTTAGCAATGTTACAATCCTGCTTGAAACATTCCTGTTTTTCAGCCATGTGACCAGCTTAGAAGTCATGTGACCAGCCTGTCTGCATCAATAGGCTCCCCTTCTCAATGTCATTTTACCCCAGGTATCTGTTTTCCCCCGCATGTAAAGTATTTACTGAGCTGCTTCTCTCCCCGGGCGAGGGGGGCCCCCCCTGGCAGAGGTACGGTGATGTCACTCAACTACTTGAAGCAGGAAGGTTTGAACATTCACCCCAATAATCATTTCTCACAGGGTGAAGCCAGAGCTGTGATTGTCGGCTCATTATAAAGAAAATACTGCAGGCTTTCATTTAACCCTAACTTGTTTTGAGACCACCAGTTGCCCTTAATATTTATAAACCACTGGACCAATGCACATCCCCCATTTAGAAACTGCTCCAATGACAGAAATATACATGAAGACCTCACCTCTCAGATAGGAGAGTTTTTAAAGAGAGATATAAAATAAAGGGTAATGGAATTAATTAATCTATAACTGTAACATATTACATCTCATACACCACTTCAGACCTTTAGGGACAATGGTGTCTGAATATCCACTTAATTTTGCTTTGAAAGGAGGGATTGTCTGTATCTCCCTCTATGGTCTACTCAAATCTGTTGGATCCCCTGAACCTTTGCAAAACCACAGTTTCCACCATGCATTCCAAGAAGTGTCTGGCTAAAGGGCTTTTTGTGACATTTTTGTAACTAATGCCTCTAAAATGTTCCCTTTTTCAGTGGTTTGGTGGTACATTCCATGTATTGAATGCCACATTTAGTGCATAATGGTGTATAGTACATAATCAGTATTGCAATTAATATACTGCTTTAGGGGGGAAACTTTTCCCTTATGTGGTACTTATGCACACCTCTCCTCACTTTATGTGGCCACAAGTCACACATCGGCCTGCACTACATGGATAAGTACCCTTGTATTTTAACCAATTTTTTTACTTTAACCCACGTGCTGTTCTACTAAACTCGGGATATCAGATATCTCAGGGTCCCAAAAAGGTGTATAATGTAATTTGTTATATAGATTAAATTCCATTACCCTTTATTTTTAGATCTCTCTTTAAAGGTATGTCCACCCAAAATAATATTTTTTTATGTAATTCCCCAAGGGCTCCCAGCCCCAACCGCTATGTTTTTCTTTTTTTTAGAAAGCCCCCCAAACTCTACTTACCTCCCTCTCCTTCCTCCGCTGGCTCCCGGCCCTCTGCTTGCGAGAAAATGCAAGCAGAGGGGCGGGACCGCAGCCGGTCTGTGATTGGCTGAGCGGAGCCAATCACGGACGCGGCTGCCGGCAGCTTACTTCGCCGGAGAAAGAGGAGAGGTAAGTAAAGTTTGGGGAGCTTTCTAAAGATATAAACATAGCGGTTGGGCTGGGAGCCAGGGGGAATCTTACGTATGAATGATTTCACGCTAGGTGGAGGGAATCGGGGGAGGAGGGAGAGGGAGAGGGAGGAGGGAGAGGGAGGGGGAGGGAGGGGGGAGAAGGGCTGCAGTACGAATGGCAAAAATCTACCGAGGCCAGGTAGGAGGCAGAGCCCTGCTATCCTCCTGGTGGGCAGTTTTTGGGAACTTGGGGGGGGATGATTAAAGGAGAACCCTTGGGGGTGGACATGCCCTTTAAAAACTCTCCTATCTGATAGGTGGGATTCCTGATAGAGAGTCTTCATGTATATTTCAGTCACAATAAACGGGGATGTGCATTGGTCCAGTGGTTTATAAATAGTAAAGAGGAAATCCTGATCCTCTGTGGGAGCTGGGCCGTAATACATAACAAGGAATATGTTTGTATCATAGTTATGTACAAAGTAAACTAAACATAGGATGTCAAGTAGTTACTTACTAGCCTGATCCTATGAAGTACATATGAAAAGCTATGGGTTGTTCAATAGAACAGGAAGTCATGTGTAGTATGATACTAATAGTGTTAAGTTTTCACTGGGTCTTTTCTGTAAGAGTTCATTTTTTATCTTTATCGTGGTCATTTCACTGAGGATTGTGGGTATTGGATCCAGGTCTTTAAAGGAAGTGAAGAGGTAAGAAATAACCATTAAGCAGAGAGATTAATTGTTAGGATGGAAAGATCACGTAAGAGGTATGTGTTAGAAAGACTACAAACTCCAAACCACTTGAGGTAGAAAACTGCTCTGCTTTATTGTCAATTGTAAGATTATTATACCATTTGTAATTACTAGCATATGTCATTATTAATTAGTTACATATTTAGTCATGTGATACATTTACCCAATCAATGATTAGAATTCAGCTCCAGATCACAGAGTTAAAATCTTGTTCATCAACTTAATTGGACTTTGGTGGACTTTCAACACTTATTATCTTATTATTCAATCACCCTTATGACAGTATTCATTCTGACAGTGGTCTTATCATCCTTATAACGCTTACAGAGTCACATAGCTGGAATTTAGAAGTCAGAATGACCTGCTTGCTATTAATATTAGCTTACCTTTGCAATTGTAACTCATATATACAAACTCCCTCCTAGGTCCACCTGAAATGTGCCAGGAATCCCTTTCCTACCTGGCCGAGTGTGGAATTGATATTTGACTGTTTGGATTTTCAGAAGTGCATGGACCCCTTTCTGATTTATTGTTAAAATATCACAAACTGTTAATTTCCTTTGTACTGCTTTAGTCTTTCTATCCTGGGTATTCTCAAAAAAAAGTCCACATTCCCAGACTAATTTTCTTTGTTTTCCCTCTTTGGACATACAGTAAAAAAAACTATAGAAAACACTGGGAAAACACATTTGGATGAACTTGTAATAATTATGGTACTGCAGTATTTTAACCTGTAAATATATATATTGTAATGTTTGTAAGTATAACAAAAATGAAGCGACACTCCTCAACTGTGTCCACAAAGTGCCGGGTGCTTCCGCTGCTTAAATGGACGATATGGTATTAACAAGAGGTCGGAGCACTCCTGGGAATCTCCAAACATATAAATTTATTGTATGTTTGTAGATATGAACATCACCAGAACCAAGAAATCATTCTAGTAGGATTCCAGGTTCCTCATAACCTAACGATATTGTTTGTGTTCTCTTTCTACTTATTCATAACATTATATAATAATTAGTAACCTCTTGATCATTGTTTGTTTCTGAAGAGCCAACATCTCCACAATCCCATGTATATTTCCTTTGCCATCTGTCCTCAACTGACATTTTCCTTTCTACCTGTGTCGTACCAAACTTATCTGTGCCCTACTCAATGATGGACAACCCAGTCTCTCTATGGCTGCATCGGGCAGCTTTTTTGCACTGGTTTCTTCACGGCAGTGGAATGTTTATACTTACCATCATGTCTTAGATCGTACTTGGCCATCTGTAACCCTTAATACTACATAGAAAATGAAAGTTTCTCCATCGTATACATTAATTACCTTGTTCTGGATGTTGAGCTTACTTATCTGTCTAGTTATTATCTCTCAAATGTTTCCATTGGAAATCTGCGGGAGTAATATCATAGACAATATCTATTGTGATTTGTCTCCCCTCTGGACATTTCATGTGAAAATACATTTATGTTGGAAATGTTAGTAACTGTATTATCCCTACCTTCAATGTGATTTCCTTTTCTGTTTATATCTTCTCATATCTATATCTTCCTCACCATCTCAAGATCTCCTCAACCATTGGAAGACAGAAAGCCTTCTCCACCGTAGCTCCCACCTCATTGTGGTCTGTACATATTATATCAATATAATTGCTAGTATACGGTACCATCAAGAAGACAGGTAGTAAATTTGAATAAAATATTCTCCCTGCTATATAATGCACTCACACCTTTACTGAACCCCGTTATTTATAGTCTTAGGAACAAGGATATTAAACATCTATAACTAAGCTCACTGCTATAATGTTATAAGTTCATTATTAATGGAGAACTATAGTGCATATAAAGTTTTTTTTAAAAAAAAAACATTAAAATGAAAAGTACCTGTGGCAGGTTTCT
Organism: Hymenochirus boettgeri; assembly: GCA_019447015.1. Lineage (NCBI taxonomy): Eukaryota > Metazoa > Chordata > Amphibia > Anura > Pipidae > Hymenochirus > Hymenochirus boettgeri. The sequence goes on from JAACNH010000024.1 coordinate 349,317, forward strand.
ATGAGAGTGCAGCACAAAGAAAAGTGCTTCTGCCAGGTTTCCCGAGTGCTTCAGCACTATCTTTAATACAGGAAGGCCCAGGGCACTAACTGGTAGATGAAAATTGTATGTGCTGTATCTCAAGCAAATAAAGGTGATGGAAGCGCACACTGTTCCTCAGAAAATTCTGTTTATTGCATCACAAAAGCAACGTTTCAAGAGAACATCAGCGTTTCTGACACCTGATGAAGGAGACACAGCGTTTCCAAAACTTTATTTGTGTGATGCAATAAACAGAATTTTCTGAGGAATAGTGTGTGCTTCCATCACTTTTTTGTTTGTGCTAGCTTGGAGTCCTTAAGGTAGAAGACATGAGGGAACCAGCACCTGGAATACAGTGGCCTGAAGGAGTGCCTAGGCCCAAACTTATATTATATGTGCTGTATCTCCTCTATGAAACAATATGGGAGGTAGGAAAATCAATCTTAGTCCCTGCTCCAGGTAATTTCATTTAAAAAGTATAGGTGGTCCTTTAAATGTATATTGTTAGAATAAAAATAGGCAATAAAATGATTTAGGGAAACAATTAAATGAAATCTATAATCTAGATGTATTATCCATAATTGTATGTAGAAATTACTATTTCCCAGTGCAGCTCTGACAGCTAGACCAACTTTATCCATTATAACTTTTTGTCTATGACCCTAACTGCACTTCTGTGTATGTTATATCCATCCTGACAACAGGCTATTCATCAGAACTTTTGATTGGTTGAGGCCATATAGGAAGAGGTGAAAAATTGAAAGTGTGTATAGAGCAAGGTATTCATTTTAATTTCAACGGTCACCCCAGTCATGAGAGGACTCCCACCTAGAGATTGTCTATAGTCACAATGTATACCACACGCATTCACCACAAACTTGTTATCTATAATTGGTATGCATTGTACACATGCAGTAAGGATACTTACAGGTCAGATCCACCGAACTTTGGTATAGATTAAATAGTGGGAAATAACTCTAGCAGTCCTTTAATATAGAAATTGCACAGGTTTTACTGAGTTTATATTATGATGAAAGAAATTATACGAGATTAAACATTAAAAAAACCATTAGCTATGCTACAACAAAAGTAGATCACAGAGAAACAATACAAACATAGAGAGATCTTAGTCTGTAGTGATGGCCCAGGCGGATTTACCTCGTTCACGAACGGTGGATATCGCCGGTTTTCCGGTTTTCCACCTTACGAACTTTTCCGAACCGCGTTTTTGAAAAGTTCGAAATTACGGGGATTTCTCGTATTTTCGAAAATACCGGAAAATGCGAGAAATCGCAGATTTTGTATTTTCGCAGAATCCTCGTATTTTCGAAGAATCCCCGTTTTTTCGAATTTTAATAGGTTTAATGGGTCCGCTCGGTGGATTTTCGAATTTTCGACTTTTTCCGAAAATTCGCGGATCTTCGAGCGGACCGGATTTTGCGAAGTTCGGAACATCTCTATTAGTATGTGAAAACTCTCATTATTGAATTAAGTAACTGACTTTTTACCAGGTATGACAGAAATAGACTTAATTCATAGAAGTGATAATGCTACGGTGTGGAAACAGCATACAGGATGTTCTTCAATCAGACAAAGAAGATACACATATATACTCGAGTATAAGCCGAGGTTTTAGGTTTAAAAATCAACCTAAAAACAACTGCCTCGACTTAACTCGAGTCAATAGTAAACTTACCTTCAATCCAGAAGCAGCCGTGAGTCAGGCCGGCAGTTCCCAGTAGTTCTTCATGGGTGCGCGATGATGTCATCGCGCACGCTGGCGAGATGACGTCATCGCGCAGCCGCGAAGCAGTACTGGGAAACTGCCGGCTCTGCACAGAGGAGTGGCAGCCGGCAGAGAGTGAGTGAAGACTGAAGACCAGGTACGGTAAGTGAGCTGGGGGTGGGGGTGGGGGGTGGGGGGACAGTATGCCATACAGTAACCCCCAATACCTTTACTATAGGTTGGTTGGAATCTACAACTCCAGCAACTAAAGCATGCTGGGAGTTGTAGTTTCCAAACATCTAAGTGGAAAGGTATTAGCTTATTAGGGTGGGGGACAGTATGCCATACAGTAACCCCCAATACCTTTCTACTATAGGTGGTTGGAAACTACAACTCCCAGCAAATAAAGCATTGGGAGTTGTAGTTTCCAAACATCTACAGTGGAAAGGTATTAGGGTTACTGTATACCCTCGGCTTATACTCGAGAGTCAATCATGTTTTTCTAATTTTGGAGGCAAAAATGGGTACCTCGGCTATACTTGGGTCGGCTTATACTCGAGTATATACGAAAAAATGGGGGATATGGAACTTCATCTCCTAGAATACCTTCCCTAAATATGTATCAGTAGATTGGTCAAAAGGTGAAGCCTTTCCTCCGATCCCACGCTGTTACGTCTTCTTCCTTGGTACAAAACTGTTTTCGACGCGCTCCGCTGACTGGGTCCTGAAGCATGTGACTGAGGTTATGAGGTGGTGCTCTGACATACAGACAGGTATTTATAGTTAAATTTGGTTTAGTTCTCCTTAAATCCAGAGGGGAAACATGTGTGTTGAGGCATTTCTAGCTCTGGGCAAACAGGAGCTTGTCTAGTGGTGTTAGATAGGGGTATCTATGCCAAAGGAGCAGAGTCTAAATTTATACTTCTGGTAAATAAAGAAAATAAGCTAATACTACTATTTTCTAAATATATAAACATAGAGCACTCATTGTACGTTTTCGAGACACACAATAAAGTAATGTTTTAATATTTACTTGGACTTGTTATATTTTGAGTGAACCTATCCTTTAAGCAACGTCTATATAAAGCTTATAATATCTATATCATGTATTATGATGGTGGATCCCGGCTTCGAAATGAGCCGGGTTTTGTTCGGAAATGCCGGTTTCAAAAATCTGCAGATCCAACAGTTTGTTAGAATTTTTCAAAACTTTGAATATTGAAAATTGGAAAATTATTTATTTAAAAAAAAGGAGAAAAATCTGATCAATCGAATATGCAAAAAACACCAATTTAAAGGGCATGTCCACCCCTGTAGCAAACTTTGGGGTATAATAGTATTCCTTCCCCCAGCCCCAACTACCATAAAATATTTTTAAGAAAGCCCCCGATCATTACTTACCTAACCTCTTTCCCCCACCGCAGTGTCCCAGCCTTCTGCTTGCATGGAACTGCAAGCAGGGGGCGGGACGGCAGCCATGTCTGTGATTGGCTGAGAAGCAGCCAATCACGGACGCGGCTGCCGGCTGCTCAGAACGCTGGGGGCGAGAGGTAAGGGAAGTAGAGATAGGGGGAATTTCTTGAAATTCTTTTATAGCGGTTGGGGCTGGAGGAATGGAACACTATATGTCGCAAAGGGGTTTTTTGGTAGGGGGAGGGCTTGCAAAATGGGAGGGGGAGGGAGGCGGAGAAGGGTTGAACTGAGCATGCACAACTTCTACCGGAGGGGAGACAGGAGGCCGAGTGCTATATGGACTCTGCTATCCTCCGGTGGGCAGTTTTTAGGACTTTAGGGGGACATTACAGGAGAACCTTATGTAGCTGGGATGTCTGGTAAGGATTTTATACACTACAGAGTGGGAACAGTAGTGGGGGGAATTATAGTTTTGGGGGTGGACATGCCCTTTAATAATCTCAAACCTCACATAAACAATATTTCTAAACATACGTATTTAACATGGTTAAACTTGAAATTTTTTTTTATTAGATACAATATTTAGAAATTCTCTTATTGCTTAACCTACCCAATATGCAAAAATAAATGACAATGTATCAAAACATGACGTAAAGTCCTTGTGCATGGTTAGAGTCTAGAAAAATAATGCCTATAGAAGTGATATAGAATAGTTTGTAAGATAAAGTTAACATTAAAGAGGAACTTGGTCCAAAAATGACTTTAGGTAAATTGATAGGAATTGCTCTCCTGAGAGTTTTTGCATTTCCATTGTTTATTTTGCATAGTTTTGAAGACATTTACATTTTTGTATGTGATATGGCAGCAGCATCACCAGGTCCCCTGTACTTCCTGCTTCCTGCTCTGAAACTGTCAGCCAATCTGCCCTGGTCTCCTCCCTTTGCAGCCCCCTGGTCCCTCCCATCATGGACCCCATGGTCCCTCCAGTTGCAGGCACTCTTGGCCCATTCCCTCACAGCCCCATGTGGCCCTGCCCACTCGCGGGCGCCTAAGCCCACCAACTCGCGGGCACCTAGCCCGCCCACTCACGGGTGCCTGAGCCCTGCGTGCTCACAGGTGCTGTGTGCCACTCTGACACCACCCCCCCCCCCGCCGAAAATAGCCTTTTCAGGCAGAGTGAGAACAGGGGAGAACAGAGTGAGAACAGAGTGAGAACAGAGAGAGAACAGAGGGAGAACAGAGGGAGAACTCTGCTGAAAAGGCTGTTTTACATAGTGAGAGAGAAGGGCTGTAGTTCCCTTACCTTCTCTGCAGCTGCAGATCCTTCACACAGCAGAGAGGAGGAGGGACTTCCTGTCTCCCTCACACACTGAGGGAGTCTGAGGCTGTGCTCGCCGGCGGCATTGTGCAGGAGAAGTCTCAGTAATGTCACATGTCAGCCTGCCACCCATAACTTTCTGGTTATCATTTCTTATATTCTGGGCTGTGAAGCATGTAGAGAGGTGGTTGGTGGCTCGTTTTAAAGGTAGGAAACTGGGCTTTCATTTAAACTCAACTTGTTTGGCGACCACAGTTCCCCTTTAAGCTTGCAAGCTTTAGCACTACTGTAAAATGCCCTCCTGGTGTAAACTCTTTGCCTCTGAGACCTTAGGGAGGCAATGCTATATTTTCTTCTAATGCAGCTTACCTGCCAGAGTTTCTGCGATGCAAAAATCCCAGCGAGATTTTGTATATCACAGAATCTCTGACAGGTAAGTGTGCCGGCTAACGCTCATATTCAGTGGCGTAAAGTTTTGTGCTACATAGCGCACGGCGTATGCTTGTGAAGGTTCTCATTCATCCAGGTATGGTATATCTGTAATATTCATTCATCCAGGCATGGTATATCTGTAATATTCCTCCAGGTCATGGTATATCTGTAATATAGTAACATAGTAACATAGTAACATAGTAATTAAGGTGAATAAAGACATGTCCATCAAGTCCAACTATTCCCTTTTTTTTTTTTTTTTTTTTTTTTTTAACCCTACCTAACAGTTGATCCAAGAGGAAGGCAAAAAAACCCCAGCTAAAAAAGGGGGGGAAAAATTCCTTCCTGACTCCACGGCAATCGGAAAGTATCCCTGGATCAACCAGATCTATATGCATTAATACCAGTAATTCTCAATATTTTTTAGTTTTAGAAACTTATCCAGGCCTTTTTAAAGTTATTCAATGAACTTGCCATTACCACCTCTGCTGGAAGACAGTTCCACAGTTACACCGTTCTCACTGTAAAGAAACCTCTCCTAACTTGAAGATGAAACTTCTTTTCTTCCAAACTTAAAGGATGTCCACGAGTCCTCTGATATGACCTATTAGTGAACAATGCACCAGAGAGTTCACTGTATGGGCCATTAATATATTTGTATAAGGTTATCATGTCCCACGCAACCGCCGCTTCTCCAATGTAAACAGCCCTAACTTGTCTAATCTGCCTGCATATTCAAGCCCTCCATTCCCCTTATTAATTTAGTTGCCCTTCTTGGACTGCTTCCATTTCCAAGATGTCCTTTTGTATATGGGATTCCAAAACTGCACCGCATATTCCAAATGAGGGCTTACCAGTGCCTTGTAAAGAGGGAGAATAATATTTTTCTCTCTTGAATCTATTCCCCTTTTTATACAAGACAATATCTTGCTAGCTTAGCTGTTGTACTGGCATTGTTTGCTACAGTTAAGTCTGTTATATACCAGAACCCCCAAATCTTTTTCCATTTCAGATGCACCTAACACAGAGTTATTTATGGTGTAGGTGGACAGGGATTATTAAATCCCAAATGCATCACCTTACATTTATCAACATTGAATCTCATCTGCCATTCTGCTGCCCATTTTGATAATCTATCTAGGTCTGCTTGCAGCACTTGCACATCATTGGAAGTTTCCAAAGCTCTGCATAATTGTGTCATCAGCAAACCAGAGACCTTGCTCTCAATGCCCCCTTCTAAGTCATTATAAACAGAATTAAACAGAAGCGGCCCCAGTACAGAACCCTGAGGAACTCCCTTAGAACTTTAGCCCACATAGATGTAGCTCCATTAACCAACTCTTGTTTGCGGTCCAATAACAGTTCTCTATCCATGAACAAATGTTTCTTCAAGGCCAACAGTCCTCAGTTTATACATTAGTCGCCTATGTGGCACGTATCAAAGGCTTTTGCAAAATCCAAATATACCACATCCACAGCTGTGCCTGAATCTAAATTCTTACTCACTTCTTTCATAAAAACCAATTAAATTTGTCTGGCATGATCTATTTCTCATAAATCCATGCTGACTACTACTAATAAGATGATCTCTGGAGACAAAGTCAAGGATATGATCCCTTAACAAAGTTCCATCACCTTCCCTACCACTGATGTTAGGCTTACAGGTCTATAGGTACACAGGCTGTGAACGACTACCTTTTTTGAATTTGGTATTACATTGGCTTTTTTCCAATCCCGCGGCACATCCCCAGACAAAAGCGAATCTGAAAAGATGAGACACAGTGGTCTTGCTAGAACTGAACTAGCTCTTTTAAATCCTAGGATGCAATCCACTGGTCCTGGCGTTTATTGATATTAACTTTGTTATGATTCCGTACACATATCCTTGTACCAATGTGAAAACTTTCATTCCTCCTGCACATTGTTACAATCCCTACTGTAAGGATTCTCAACAGTAAAAAACGATGTAAAAAAACGGTTTAGCAGATTAGCTTTCGGCATCCTCACAACCACTCAGCTCCATTATTTAATGGTCCCACATTCTCAGTCCTCATTTTTTTACAATTATACTTAAAAAACATCTTGGGGTTGGACTTGCTTTGTTCGGCAATCCGTATTTCATTTTCTATTTTAGCTAGTTTAATTGCTTTCTGCACTTCTTACAATTTGAAGTCCCTGTAAGCCTGTTCTGTGCCTTCTGCTTTCAAAATTTTAAAAGCCCTTTTCTTTTTCCATTTCCCTTTTTACCTGAGCATTAAGCCATGCAGGAGTGGACCTAATTTTTTTACACTTGTTCCTAAAGGTACCGATTTGGAAATGTTATAGTTTAATATCCTTTAAAAGTGGTCCACATTGCTCAGTATCTTTACCTAGAAACAGTTTCCCCCAGTCTATGAGCAGGAGCGATTCCTTTAAAAGCATAAAATTAGCTTTCCTAAAGTTAAAGTGTTTGTTAAGCCAGTGCACTTTAGTTTTCTGCAACCTATATTAAATGACACTATATCATGGTCACTATTCCCTAAGCTTCCCATTTCCTTCATCTCCAAAATGAGCTCTGGGTTATTAGATATCACCAGATCCAACAACGCATTCTTTCAGTAGGAACTTCTACCATCTGTGAAAGAAAATGCTCATATAGGAAATTTAAGAACTTTATACTTTGAGGTGCTGGCAGTTCCATTACTCCAATCTATTCAGGGTAGTTAAAATCCCCCATAACCAGAACATGCCCCATACCAGCAGCCTTCGCCAACTGCATATGGAGATTCATTTCCACCTCTTCCCCGGCATTTGGCGGCTTATAACACACTCCAACAATTAATTTACCTACCTTCTTGCTTCTGTACACAGTTCCACCCATAATGTTTCTGCCGCATCGTTTGCTCCCCCATCTATTCCATCTTTTAAATTTGGCTCAATTCCTGTTTAACATACATACATACTCCTCCTCCTTTCTTATTAACTCGGTCATGTCTAAATAAGGAGTACCCTTCAATATTTACTGTCCAGTCGTGTGAATCATTAAGCCATGATTCTGCTATACCAATTACATCATACCTTTCCTTTAGAGCTATTATTTCAAGTTCGCCGGTTTTTCATGGATGAATATTCATTCATCCATGTCACGATATATCTGTAATATTCATTCATCCAGGTCATGGTATATCTGTAATATTCATCCATCCAGGTCACGGTATATCTGTAATATTCATTCATCCAGGTCACGGTATATCTGTAATATTCATTCATCCAGGTCATGGTATTTCTGTAATATCTATCCATCCAGGTCACGGTTATCTGTAATATTGATCCATCCAGGTCACGGTATATCTGTAATATTCATTCATCCAGGTCACGGTATATCTGTAATATTCATTCATCCAGGTCAAGCGTATATCTGTAATATTCATCCATCCAGGTCACGGTATATCTGTAAATTATCCATCCAGGGCACGGTAATCTGTAATATTCATTCATCCAGGTCACGGTATATCTGAATATTCATCATCCGGTCATGGTATATCTGTAATATTTATCATCCAGGTGATGATATATCTGTAATATTCATTCATCCAGGTCACGGTAATCTGTAATATTCATCCATCCAGGTCATGGTATATCTGTAATATTCATCCATCCAGGTCATGGTATATCTGTAATATTCATTCACAGGTCATGGTAATCTGTAATATTCATTCATCCAGGTCATGGTATATCTGTAATATTCATTCATCCAGGTCATGGTATATCTGTAATATTCATTCATCAGGTATGGTATATCTGTAATATTCATTCATCCAGGTCATGGTATATCTGTAATATTCATTCATCCAGGTCATGGTATACTGTAATATTCATTCATCAAGGTATGTATATCTGTAATTTCATTATCCAGCTCATGGTATATCTGTAATATTCATTCATCCAGGTGATGGATATCTGTAATTACATTCATCAAGGTCATGGTATATCTGTAATATTCATCATCCAGCTCATGGTATATCTGTAATACATCCATCCAGGTCACGGTATATCTGTAATATTCCTTCATCCAGGTCACTGTATATCTGTTATATTCATCCATCCAGGTCACGGTATATCTGTAATATTCATTCATCCAGGTCATGGATATCTGTATTCAATTATATCAACTGGACTTGAAGTTTAGTTTGAAGACGCTTTGCTAGTCATCCGACTGGCTTTCTCAATTCAGAATGACTTGTACAAGAATCTGTGGCAATTAGTACCCTGGAAAATCCCAATAGCAATCACAGCCAGGGGTTAAGGGTGTGATTAGTAGTGGCTAGAGGTGTTAGGAACGCCCAGAGTAAGGTGTTAAAACAGCATTGTACATGGCAGACAGTTGGTGTCGAACCCCCTGCGACATCATATATGCAGTGCAGTGCAGTGAAGAATGCTCTGATTTGTATGTGGGGGAGACCAAACAGCACTGCATCAACGTATGGCCCAGCACAGAAGAGCCAATTCCTCGGGTCAGGACTCAGCCATGTACCTGCATCTTAAGGATAAAGGACATACCTTTGAAGATTGTAATGTTAACATACTGGCGAAGGAACGTGACTGGTTCAAGAGAGGTGTGTAAGGAGGCCATTTATGTGAAAATAAAGAAACCAAGCTAAATAGAGGTGGGGGGGTTCGACACCAACTGTCTGCCATGTACAATGCTGTTTTGACACCTTACCCTGGGCGTTCCTATAACACCTCTTAGCCACTATCCAATCACGCCCTCAACACCTGGCTTGGATATGCTAATTGGGATTTTCCAGGGTACATAATTGCCACAGATTCTTGTACAAGTCATTCTGAATTGAGAAAGCCAGTCGGATGACTAGCGAAACGTCTTCAAGAACTACATTTCAAGTCCAGTTGATCTAATTGAATACAACAGATATAACCTATTCAATATACAGTAGGTTAGCACAATTTTAACCCCTATTTTTAGACAGCACATGTGGGTAAATCAGGCCCAAAGAATTTGTTCACTTTATTACAGTATAGTTAGTATAGTACAGTACAGTACAGTATAGTACAGTATAGTAAGTATAGATAGTACAGTACGTATAGTATAGTAGTAGAAGTGATACAGTACAGTATAGTATAGTATAGTTACAGTACAGTACAGTATAGTACAGTAAGTATAGTACAGTATAGTAGTACGTACAGTATAGTATAGTATAGTATAGTACAGTACAGTATAGTATAGTATAGTACAGTACAGTACAGTATAGTACAGTATAGTATAAGTACGTATAGTATAGTACAGTATAGTACAGTACAGTATAGTACAGTAAGTATAGTATAGTACAGTATAGTAAGTATAGTACAGAGTATAGTATAGTATAGGACAGTACAGTACAGTATAGTACAGTATAGTATAGTACAGTATAGTACAGTATAGTATAGTACAGTACAGTATAGTATAGTATAGTACAGTACAGTACTGTATAGTAGTATAGTATAGTAAACAGTATAGTATAGTACAGTATAGTACAGTATAGTATAGTATAGTACAGTTAGTAGTATATGTATAGTACAGTACAGTATATACAGTAAGTACAGATATAGTATAGTATAGTATAGTACGACAGTATAGTACAGTATAGTATAGTAAAGTACAGTAACAGTATAGTTATAGTACAGTTTACAGTATAGTATAGTACAGTACAGTATAGTATAGTATAGTACAGTATAGTACAATATAGTACAGTATAGTATAGTACAGTACAGTATAGTACAGTATAGTATAGTACAGTATAGTATAGTATAGTACAGTACAGTATAGTACAGTACAGTATATTATAGTACAGTACAGTATAGTACAGTATAGTATAGTATAGTACAGTACAGTATAGTATAGTACAGTATAGTACAGTACAGTACAGTATAGTATAGTATAGTATAGTAGTGTATAGTATAGTATAGTAAAGTAAAATGTATAGTATAGTATAGTACAGTATAGTACAGTATAGTATAGTATAGTATAGTACAGTATAGTACAGTATAGTACAGTATAGCATAGTATAGTATAGTATAGTATTTGTGGTTGAATAAAGACATATGTCCATCCAGTCCAACCCATCTAGCAATATCCTCATTTTCTGTCTAACCGTGGATCAATAGGAAGGCAAAAAACCCACCAAATTTATGAAGGGGGAAAAAATTCCTTCCTGACTCCAAGTGGCAATCGGAAATTTCCCTGGATCAACTCTAATTTATGTATCAATACCAGTAACTTGTAACATTCCTTGTTTGCAGAAACTCATCCAGCTTTTTATTAAACTGACCAATGAACCTGCCATAACAACGTCCACTGGAAGACAGTTCCATAGCTTTACCGTTCTCATGGACGAGAGGGACAGATGCGTTTTCTACAACCTCCAATACTATGTACGATGTAACTGTTAGAGAGACATTATGGGTAGTTATAAAGGTTGGCTGATGGACGTAGCCTTTAACAACCTCCAATACTATTGTTACTATAAACTGTTATACAGATATTATAGGTAGGGGTATCAAGGGTTAGACTAGGTGAATGTCTGTCTTTATAACAATTTCCAATATTATTTCACTATGTATGTTATACAGATATTAATAGGTAGGGTAAACTGTTGACTCCGCTGGACGTATGTCTTCATACAACCTCGCATTACTATTTTCTATGTACTGTTAGAAAGACATTGTATGGAAATGGTATTAAGGTTTAGACTCGATGAAAAGACTTATGCCTTATACTCAACCTCCAAACGATGTTACTATGTAACTGTTAACAGACATATATGGGTAGGGTATAAAGTTGACTACGAGGACGTATGTCTTTATATCAACCTCCATTTACTATGGTATATATGTACTGTTAGACAGACTATTATGGGTAGGGTAAGAATGTTGCGAGCTAAGGATGTAGTCTTAACATGACCCAATATATGTACGTATTATGATTTGACCAATAGATTAAATTTAAATGATTGCAATTTATAAACGTCCATATATTTAGCCTTTATCTGTGTAGCTTTGGGTTAGGAGTAAAATAAGGTTGGACTAGATGGACTGTATGTTTTTTAAACCTCCAATACTATGTTACTATTAAGCGTTATACAGACATTAGTGGGTAGGGTTAAAACATAAAGGGTTAAGGACTTTAACTATGTGAAAATGTTTGATACAACCTCCATACTATCAATGTTACTATTGTAATCGTTTCCAGACATTAGTGGTTAGGTTAAAAGGTTGGACTAGATGAGATGTTTTATATCAACCTCCATTCATGTTACTACTGGTAACTGTTAACGACATTATGGGTGTGGTTGAATTTATCTGACAATAGATCGTATGTCTTTACAACCTCCATACTTGTTACTATGTTAACTGTTATGTATACAGACTTATGGGTTAGGTTAAAGGTTGGACAGATGGACTTATGTCTTTTATACAACCTCGAATACTATGTACTATGTCTATCTGTTTATCACAGAACATTTGGTGGGTATAAAGGTTGGACTAGATGGCGATGTCCTTTATACAACCTCCATACTATGTACTTTTAACTGTTGATACAGACATATGGGTATGGATTATACGTTGGACTATGGACGTAGTCCTTATACAACCTCCAATACTATGTTACTAATGTATACTGTATACAGACCTTATGTGTAGGGTATAAAAGGTGTGGACTAGATGACGTATGTCTTTACTAACCTCCAATACTATGTTACTATGAACTGTTTATATCAGATTATTATGGTTAGGGTAATACAAGGTTTGGACTAGATGGTATGTCTTTATACAACCTTCCATAATGTACTATGTAAGCTGTATTAACAGACATTATGGTAGGTCGTATAAGGGTTGGACTCGATGGACTGTATTCCTGTCATACACACCTCCAACTATGTTACTAATGTACTTTAGACAGTACATTATGGGTTGGGAAATTAATGTTGGACTAATTATCGACGTATGTCTTGTGTTCAAACCTCAATTACTATTTTTACTATAGAAAGGTGTTTAAAATGAACTGAAGAAAAAATAAAGCTTTCTGTAGTAAAATATTTCCATATTCATATTGGTGTACCGTATCAAGTATAATTAGAAATCAATAATAGATTGTTTTAATCAGCATGTCTGTCTGTAATCAAGTAACAATGTATTTAAAAAACCACAGTTTGCAATTAATAAATATTATTGGTATTTTCCTTTCATCAGTTGAGCTGGCACTGAGCTGGTCTCTGGGTTTTGTGTAACTTTATTCTCCATAGGGAAGCCTAGAGGGATGTATAAAATGGGGAACGTGAAAATATTTCACTAGAAGCTTTGTAACTGTAATCCTCTTAACAACAGTGTCACCTAAATTCTGCTATTACCTGCTATTCCCTATCTGAAACTGGCAACATCACAGTAAATGTTTCATTCCAGTAGAGCCATATTCCCTTACATGTAATTTACAATAAACAGGAATCCACTAACTTGCCATTTTATAAAATATACATACTGTACGATATAGGAAAGATTTTTTTTCACCCTAAAACCCAGTTTAATAAATTTCATCAAAATCACTTTTATGGAATTTTAACATTTACATTTCATAAAGGATTCTGTCTGAATTATATCTACTGTAGCATCTGATTCTTAGAAAGAATCTTAATTATTGACAGACATTAGGACAATACTAGTGTTGCAACAATGGACTTGGAAATTCACTCCAACCATGTTTTCTCACCTTTTTATCCTTATGGAACCCTGGAAAAATGTTAATATCTCAAGGAAAACCTTCTAAAAACATTATTACTTGTTTAATTATCAATTTTTCTTTATCTCTCAGACATCAATACACAACACACATACAGGGGAATTCATATAAAGTTCTTATCGGTTAAAAGGTGCTAATTTTGCCCCAACCAATCAGATCTTATTACATTTGAAACTAACACCTGATTGGGGTGTTTAAACGATAAGAAAACTTTTATTGAATAACCCTGGTAATTTATACAGAACATTGCTAATATACAAAACATATATAATCTGTATTTATCAAAATGGTGGGGGATCCATACAGTGTTCTGTCAATCTCTCGAGGACCCCCATCAAACCTTTTCAGGACCCCTGGTGGAGAAACACGCTCCATACACTACTCTGTAATGGACTTGTTCTTTAACCAGATCATTTGTCTACAAAATATACACATGTAAGTAGCCTGGGTTCCTGGTCAGTTTACTCATTGACCCCGAGATGGCCGTTTCCGTTTGTTGACTCTTCATGTTGGTCTTCTCAAGCCTACAAACTTACCAATTGGCAAAGCAACCAGTATCATGTAAAGACTGTTCTCATAAATGTTCATTCCAATAATACATATTTATAACTAAGACCACTACTTTTTTGTTTAAAATATCACATTACAATACCCTACATGTGAGGGCCAGGTTGATTGGTACTATTAAACTCACCTAAAAATGCTATTGTTGTCCAGTTGCACTCCCCGAACCTGTCCGCTAGGTGCACTACTCTCCGAAACCTGTCGCTAGGTCGCTTATAGAGTCTCTTAGAATCCTCAATAACCTTTTTTCATATATACCCTGAAGTGTAATAATTATTACTTACAATATAACCCAAAGATACCGATAGCCGTTTTATCAAAGCAGAAACATGATCATTAGCAAATCGCGACCAGAAGCTTTTCATATGTACCTAGGACAACTGATAATTAACTACTGATATCTTATGTTTTTATTCTTTGTATCTAACTATGATACAAACAGATACCTTGTAGAATAACGGCACCAACTCCCACAGAGGTCAGGATTTCCCTCTTTAAAGGTAACTGTGGTCTCTGTTTCTCCAAACCAGTAGGATATTAAAAAAATCCTTCCATTTACGTTCAAATAAAACCTAAATCACATCTCTAGCTAAAAACTCGTGAGAAGTTTATTGCTGGAAAGTTTACAATGTTACATCCTGCTTGAACACTTCCTGTTTTCAGCCATGTGACCAGCTTAAAGTCATGTTGACCCCACCTGTTCTGCATCAATAGCTCCCCTTCTCAACTGTCAATTTTTACCTCCCCAGGTATCTTCCTGTTTTTCCTTCCCCAGCATCTAAAGTCTTACTGAGCATGCTTCTCTCCCCCGGGGCAGGGGGCCGGCAGAGGTAAGGTGAGGTCACCTCAACCTACTGAAGCAGAAGTTTGAAACATTCACCCCAATATCTTTCTCACAGGTGTAAGCCGAGCTGTGATTGTCGGCTCATTATAAAGAAATACTGCAGGCTTTCATTTAACCCTAACTTGTTTTGAGACCACAGTTCCCTTATATATTTATAAACCACTGGACCATGCACATCCCCCTTTTATGAAACTGCTCCAATGACAGAAATATACATCTAACTCTCACCTCCAATAGGAGAGTTTTTAAGAGAGATCATAAAATAAAGGGTAATGGAATTTAAATCTATAACTGTAACATATTACATCATACACCCACTTCAGACCTTTAGGACCAATGGTGTCTGAATATCCACTTAATTTCTGCCTTAGAAGGAGGGATTGTCTGTATCTCCCTCTATGGTCTACTCAAATCTGTTGGATCCCCTGAACCTTTTGCAAAACCACAGTTTCCACCAATGCATCCAAGAAGTGTCTGGCTAAAGGGCTTTTTGTGACATTTTTGTACTAATGCCTCTAATGTTCCCTTTTTCATGTGGTTGTGTTACATTCCATGTATTAAATGCCAACTTTAGTGCATAATATGGTGTATAGTACATAATCAGTATTGCATTAATATACTGCTTTAGGGGGAAAACTTTTCCTGTGGTACTTATGCACACCTCTCCTCACTTTTTATGTTGGCCACAAGTCACACATCGGCCTGCACTACATGGATAAGTACCTTGTATTTTAAACCAATTTTTTTACTTTTACCACCCACGTGCTGTTCTACTAAACTCGGGATATCAGATATCTCGGGTCCCAAAAGGTGTAAATGTATTTTGTTATATAGATTAATTCCATTACCCTTATTTTTTAGATCTCTCTTTAAAGGTATGTCCACCCAAAATATATTTTTTTTTATGTAGATTTCCCCAAGGCTCCCAGCCCCAACCGCTATGTTTTTTTTCTTTAGAAAGCCCCCCAAACTCTACTTACCTCCCCTCCCTTCCTCCCTGCGCTCCCGGCCCTGCTTGCGAGAAAATGCAAGCAGAGGGGCGGGACCGGCAGCCGCGTTCTGTGATTGGCTGACGGCAGCCAATCACGACGCGGCTGCCGGCAGCTTACTTCGCCGGAGGAAAGGGAGAGGAAGTAAAGTTTGGGGAGCTTTCTAAAGATATAAACATGCGGTTGGGCTGGAGCCAGGGAATCTTCCGTATGATGATTTCACCTAGGTGGAGGGAATCGGGGATGGAGGGAGAGGGAGAGGAGGAGGGGGAGGGAGGGGGAGGAGGGGGGGAGAAGGGCTGCGTGTACCAATGGCAAAAAATCTACCGGAGGCCAGGTAGGAGGCCAACCCTGCTATCCTCCTGGTGGGCAGTTTTTGGGACTTTGGGGGGGGATTAACAGGGAACCCTTGGGGGTGGACATGCCCTTTAAAAACTCTCCTATCTGATAGGTGGGATTCTCCTGATATAGAGTCCTTCATGTATATTTCAGTCACAATAATACGGGGGATGTGCATTGGTCCATGTTTATAAATAGTAAATAGGAGAAATCCCTGACCTCGTGGGGAGCTGGGCCGTAATACATAAACAAGGAATATGTTTGTATCATAGTTATGTACAAAGTAAACTAAACATAGGATTCAAGTAGTGACTTACTAGCCTGATCCTATGAAGTACATATGAAAAGCTATGGGTTTGTCAATAGAACAGGAAGTCATGTGTAGTATGATTACTAATGTTTATATAGTTTTCACTGGTCTTTTTCTGTAAGAGTTTCATTTTTTATCTTTATCGTGGTCATTTCACTGAGGTTGTGGGTATTGGATCACCAGGTCTTAAAAGGAATGAAGAGGTAAGAAATATACCATTAAGCAGAGATTAATTTTTAGGATGGAAAGATCACGTAAGAGGTATGTGTTAGAAAAGACTAACACCACTCCCAAACCACTTGAGGTAGAAACTGCTCTGCTTTATTGTCATATGTAAGATTATTTATACCATTGTAATTACTGAGCTATGTCATTATTAATTAGTTCATATTTAGTCATGTATTACTTTACCTCTCAATGATTAGAATTCAGCTCCAGATCACGAGTTAAAATCTTGTTCATCAACTTAATTTGGACTTTGGTGGACTTTCCAACACTTATTATCTTATTATTTCAATCACCCTTTATGACAGTTTCATTCTGACAGTGGTCTTATCATCCTATAACGCTTACAGATGTCACATACTGGAATTTAGAAGTCAGAATGACCTGCTTGCTATTAAATTAGTTAGCTTACCTTTGCAATTGTAACTCATATATACAAAAACTCCCTCCTAGGTCCACCTGAAATGTGCCAGGCAATCCCTTTCCTAGGCCTGGTCGAGTGTGGAATTGATATTTGACTGTTTGGATTTTCAGAAGTGCATGGACCCCCCTTTCTCTGATTTATTGTTAAAATATCACAAACTGTTAATTTCCTTTGTACTGCTCGCTTATTCTTCTATCCTGGGTTATTCTCAAAATAAGTCCACATTCCCAACTAATTTTCTTTGTCTGTTTTCCCTCTTTGGACATACAGTAAAAAACATGAAAACACGAGGAAAACACATTTGGGATGAACTTGTAATAATTAGTTACCTGCTATTTTTTAACCTGTAATTATATATTGTAATGTTTGTAAGTATAACAAAAATGAAGCGACACTCCTCACTTCCCAACTAGTGTCCACAACTGCCCGTGCTTCCTCCGCTATAATGGACGATTGGTATTAACAAGAGGTCGGAGCACTCCTGGAATCTCTCAAACATATAAATTTATATGATGTTTGTAGATATGAACATCACCAGAACAAGAATCATTCTAGTAGGATTCCAGGTTCCTCAAACCTAACGATATTTGTGTGTTCTCTTTCTACTTATTCTATACATTATAATAATAATTAGTAACCTCTGATCATTGTTTTGTTTCTGAAGAGCCAAACTCTCCACAATCCATGTATTATTTCCTTTGCCTCTGTCCTCAACTGACATTTTCCTTTCTACCGTGTCGTACCAACTTACTACTCTGTGCCCTACTCAATGATGGACACCCATGTCTCTCTATCTATGGCTGCATCGGGCAGCTTTTTTTGCACTGGTTTCTTCACTCGGCATGGAATGTTTTATACTTACCATCATGTCTTATGATCGATACTTGGCCATCTGTAACCCTTTACAACACATTAGAAAATGAGTTTCCCCATCGTATACATTTAATTACCTGTCTTGGATGTTGAGCTTACTTATCTTTCGTTATTATCTCTCAAATGTTCCATTGGAAATCTGCGGGAGTACATATCATAGACAAATATCTATTGTGATTTGTCTCCCCTTCTTGGACATTTCATGTGAAAATACATTTATGTTGGAATGTTAGTAACTGTATTATCCATACCTTCAATTGTATTTCTTTTCTGTTTATATCTTCTCATATATCTATATCTTCCTCACCATCCCAAGATCTCCTCAACCATTGGAAGACGAAAGCCTTCTCACCTGTAGCTCCCACCTCATTGTGGTCTGTACATATTATATCATATTAAATTGCTAATACCTGTACATCAAAGGTACAGGTAGTAATTTTAATAAAATATTCTCCCTGCTATATACTGCACTCACACCTTGTACTGAACCCCGTTTTATAGTTCCTAGGGTTATTTATAGTCTTAGGAACAAGGATATTAAATCATCTATAACTAAGCTCACTGCTATAATGTTATAAGTTCATTATTAATGGAGAACTATAGTGCATATAAAGTTTTTTTTTAAAAAAAAAACATTAAAATGAAAAGTACCTGTGGCAGGTTTCTATGAGGAGTGGCAGCACAAAGAAAAGTGCTTCTGCCAGGTTTCCCGAGTGCTTCAGCACTATCTTTAATACAGGAAGGCCCAGGGCACTAACCTGGTAGATGAAAATTGTATGTGCTGTATCTCAAGCAAATAAAGGTGATGGAAGCGCACACTGTTCCTCAGAAAATTCTGTTTATTGCATCACAAAAGCAACGTTTCAGAGAACATCAGCGTTCTGACACCTGATGAAGGAGACACAGCGTTTTCCAAAACTTTATTTGTGTGATGCAATAAACAGAATTTTCTGAGGAATAGTGTGTGCTTCCATCACCTTTATTTGTTTGTGCTATAGCTTGGAGTCCTTAAGGTAGAAGACTGAGGGAACCAGCACCTGGAATACAGTGGCCTGAAGGAGTGCCTAGGCCCAAACTTATATTATATGTGCTGTATCTCCTCTATGAAACAATATTGGGAGGTAGGAAAAATCAATCTTAGCTCCCTGCTCCAGGTACTTTTCATTTTTAAAAAGTATAGGTGTCCTTTAAATGTATATTGTTAGAATAAAATAGGCACTAAACTGATTTAGGGAAACAATTTAAATGAAATCTATAATTCTAGATGTATTATCCATAATTGTATGTAGAAATTACTATTTCCACATGTGCAGCTCTGACAGCTAGACCAACTTTATCCATTATTAACTTTTTGTCTATGACCCTAACTGCACTTCTGTGTATGTTTATATTCCATCCTGACAAACAGGCTATTCATCAGAACTTTTTGATTGGTTGAGGCCATATAGGAAGAGGTGAAAATTTGAAAGTGTGTATAGAGCAAGGTATTCATTTTAATTTCAACGGTCACCCCAGTCATGAGAGGACTCCCACCTAGAGATTGTCTATAGTCACAATGTATACACCACGCATTTCACCACAACTTGTTATCTATAATTGGTATGCATTGTACACATGCAGTAAGGATACTTACAGGTCAGATCCACCGAACTTTGGTATAGATTAAATAGTGGGAAATAACTCTAGCAGTCCTTTAATATAGAAATTGCACAGGTTTTACTGAGTTTATTATTATGATGAAAGAAATTATACGAGATTAAACATTAAAAACCCATTAGCTATGCTACAACAAAAGTAGATCACAGAGAAACAATACAAACATTAGAGAGATCTTAGTCTGTAGTGATGGCCCAGGCGGATTTACCTCGTTCACGAACGGTGGATATCGCCGGTTTTCCGGTTTTCCACCTTACGAACTTTTCCGAACCGCGTTTTTGAAAATGTTCGAAATTACGGGGATTTCTCGTATTTTCGAAAATACCGGAAAATGCGAGAAATCGCAGATTTTGTATTTTCGCAGAATCCTCGTATTTTCGAAGAATCCCCGTATTTTCGAATTTTAATAGGTTTTAATGGGTCCGCTCGTGGATTTTCGAATTTTCGACTTTTTCCGAAAATTCGCGGATCTTCGAGCGGACCGGATTTTGCGAAGTTCGGAACATCTCTATTAGTATGTGAAAACTCTCATTTATTGAATTAAGTAACTGACTTTTTACCAGGTATGACAGAAATAGACTTTAATTCATAGACGTTGATAATTAGCTACGGTGAAACAGCATACAGTATGTTCTTCAATCAGACAAAGAAGATACCATATATACTCGAGTATAAGCCGAGGTTTTTAGGTTTAAAAATCAACCTAAAAACCTTGCCTCGACTTATACTCGAGTCAATAGTAAACTTACCTTCAATCCAGAAGCAGCCGTGAGTCAGGCCGGCAGTTCCCAGTAGTTCTTCATGGGTGCGCGATGATGTCATCGCGCACGCTGGCGAGATGACGTCATCGCGCAGCCGCGAAGCAGTACTGGGAACTGCCGGCTCTGCACAGAGCGAGTGGCAGCCGCGAGAGTGAAGACTGAAGACCAGGTACGGTAAGTGAGCTGGGGGTGGGGTGGGGGGTGGGGGGACAGTATGCCATACAGTAACCCCCAATACCTTTACTATAGGTGGTTGGAATCTACAACTCCAGCAACTAAAGCATGCTGGGAGTTGTAGTTTCAAACATCTATAGTGGAAAGGTATATCTATTAGGGTGGGGGGACAGTATGCCATACAGTAACCCCCAATACCTTTCTACTATGGTGGTTGGAAACTACAACTCCCAGCAACTAAAGCATGCTGGGAGTTGTAGTTTCCAAACATCTACATTGGAAAGGTATAGGGTTACTGTATACCCTCGCTTATACCGAGTCAATCATGTTTTTCTAATTTTGGAGGCAAAAATGGGTACCTCGGCTTATACTTGGGTCGGCTTATACTCGAGTATATACGAAAAAATGGGGGATATGGAACTTCATCTCCTAGAAATCCTTCCCTAAATAGTATCAGTAGATTGGTCAAAAGGTGAAGCCTTTCTCCGATCCCACGCTGTTACGTCTCTTCCTTGGTACAAAACTGTTTTCGACGCGCTCCGCTGACTGGGTGCCTGAAGCATGTGACTGAGGTTATGAGGTGTGCTCTGACATACAGACAGGTATTTTATAGTTAAATTTGGTTTAGTTCTCCTTAATCCAGAGGGGAAACATGTGTGTTGAGGCATTTCTAGCCTCTGGGCAAACAGGAGCTTGTCTAGTGGTGGTTAGAGTAGGGGTATCTATGCCAAAGGAGCAGAGTCTAAATTTATACTTCTGGTAAATAAAGAAAATAAGCTAATACTACTATTTTCTAAATATATAATAACATAAGCACTCATTGTCTTTTACGAGACACACAATAAAGTAATGTTTTAATATTTGTACTTGGACTTGTTATATTTTCTGAGTGAACCTATCCTTTAAGCAACGTCTATATAAAGCTTATAATATCTATATCATGTATTATGATTGGTGAATCCCGGCTTCGAAATGAGCCGGTTTTTGTTCGGAAATGCCGTTTCAAAACTCTGCAGATCCAACAGTTTGTTAGAATTTTTCAAAACTTTGAATTATTGAAAATTGGAAATTTTATATATTATTAAAAAAAAAGAAAATTCTGATTCAATCGAATTATGCAAAAACACCAATTTAAAGGGCATGTCCACCCCTGTAGCAAACTTTGGGGTATATAGTATTCCTTCCCCAGCCCCCAACTACCATAAAATTATTTTAAGAAAGTCCCCCGATCATTACTTACCTAACCTCTTTCCCCCACCGCAGTTGTCCCAGCCTTCTGCTTGCATGGAACTGCAAGCAGGGGGCGGGACCGGCAGCCATGTCTGTGATTGGCTGAGAAGCAGCCAATCACGGACGCGGCTGCCGGCTGCTCAGAACGCTGGGGGCGAGAGGTAAGGTAAGTAGAGATAGGGGGAATTTCTTGAAATTCTTTTATAGCGGTTGGGGCTGGAGGAATGGAACACTATTATGTCGCAAAGGGGTTTTATGGTAGGGGGAGGGCTTGCAAAATGGGAGGGGGAGGGAGGCGGAGAAGGGTTGAACTGAGCATGCACAACTTCTACCGGAGGGGAGACAGGAGGCAGAGTGCTATATGGACTCTGCTATCCTCCTGGTGGGCAGTTTTTAGGACTTTAGGGGGACATTACAGGAGAACCTTATGTAGCTGGGATGTCTGGTAAGGATTTTATTACACTACAGAGTGGGACCAGTAGTGGGGGGAATTATAGTTTTGGGGGTGGACATGCCCTTTAATAATCTCAAACCTCACATAAACAATATTTCTAAACATACGTATTTAACATGGTTTAAACTTGAAATTATTTTTTTTATTAGATACAATATTTAGAAATTCTCTTATTGCTTTAACCTACCCAATATGCAAAAATAAATGACAATGTATCAAAACATGACGTAAAGTCCTTGTGCATGGTTAGAGTCTAGAAAATTAAATGCCATATAGAAGTGATATAGAATAGTTTGTAAGATAAAGTTAACATTAAAGAGGAACTCTGGTCCAAAAATGACTTTAGGTAAATTGATAGGAATTGCTCTCCTGAGAGTTTTTGCATTTCCATTGTTTATTTTGCATAGTTTTGAAGACATTTACATTTTTGTATGTGATATGGCAGCAGCATCACCAGGTCCCCTGTACTTCCTGCTTCCTGCTCTGAAACCTGTCAGCCAATCTGCCCTGTGTCTCCTCCCCTTTGCAGCCCCCCTGGTCCCTCCCACTCATGGACCCCATGGTCCCTCCAGTTGCAGGCCACTCTTGGCCCATTCCCTCACAGCCCCATGTGGCCCTGCCCACTCGCGGGCGCCTAAGCCCCACCAACTCGCGGGCACCTAAGCCCCGCCCACTCACGGGTGC
The DNA here is from genome assembly GCA_019447015.1 of Hymenochirus boettgeri. NCBI lineage: Eukaryota > Metazoa > Chordata > Amphibia > Anura > Pipidae > Hymenochirus > Hymenochirus boettgeri. The sequence continues at coordinate 372,524 of JAACNH010000024.1, forward strand.
CTGAGCCCTGCGTGCTCACAGGTGCTGTGTGCCACTCTGACACCACCCCACCCCCGCCGAAAATAGCCTTTTCAGGCAGAGTGAGAACAGAGGGAGAACAGAGTGAGAACAGAGTGAGAACAGAGAGAGAACAGAGGGAGAACAGAGGGAGAACTCTGCCTGAAAAGGCTGTTTTCACATAGTGAGAGAGAAGGGCTGTAGATTCCCTTACCTTCTCTGCAGCTGCAGATCCTTCACACAGCAGAGAGGAGGAGGGACTTCCTGTCTCCCTCACACACTGAGGGAGTCTGAGGCTGTGCTCGCCGGCGGCATTGTGCAGGAGAAGTCTCAGTAATGTCACATGTCAGCCTGCCACCCATTAACTTTCTGGTTATTCATTTCTTTATATCTTGGGCTGTGAAGCATGTAGAGAGGTGGTTGGTGGCTCGTTTTAAAGGTAGGAAACTGGCCTTTCATTTAAACTCAACTTGTTTGGCGACCACAGTTCCCCTTTAAGCATTGCAAGCTTTAGCATACTGTAAAATGCCCTCCTGGTGTAAACTCTTTGCCTCTGAGACCTTAGGGAGGCAATGCTATATTTTCTTCTAATGCAGCTTACCTGCCAGAGTTCCTGCGATGCAAAAATCCCAGCGAGATTTTGTATATCACAGAATCTCTGACAGGTAAGTGTGCCGGCTAACGCCTCATATTCAGTGGCGTAAAGTTTTGTGCTACATAGCGCACGGCGTATGCTTGTGAAGGTTCTCATTCATCCAGGTCATGGTATATCTGTAATATTCATTCATCCAGGTCATGGTATATCTGTAATATTCCTCCAGGTCATGGTATATCTGTAATATAGTAACATAGTAACATAGTAACATAGTAATTAAGGTTGAATAAAGACATTCGTCCATCAAGTCCAACCTATTCCCTTTTTTTTTTTTTTTTTTAGTTTTAGAAACTTATCCAGGCCTTTTTTAAAGTTATTCAATGAACTTGCCATTACCACCTCTGCTGGAAGACAGTTCCACAGTTACACCGTTCTCACTGTAAAGAAACCTCTCCTAACTTGAAGATGAAACTTCTTTTCTTCCAACCTTAAAGGATGTCCACGAGTCCTCTGATATGACCTATTAGTGAACAATGCACCAGAGAGTTCACTGTATGGGCCATTAATATATTTGTATAAGGTTATCATGTCCCCACGCAACCGCCGCTTCTCCAATGTAAACAGCCCTAACTTGTCTAATCTGCCTGCATATTCAAGCCCCTCCATTCCCCTTATTAATTTAGTTGCCCTTCTCTGGACTGCTTCCATTTCCAAGATGTCCCTTTTGTATATGGGATTCCAAAACTGCACCGCATATTCCAAATGAGGCCTTACCAGTGCCTTGTAAAGAGGGAGAATAATATTTTTCTCTCTTGAATCTATTCCCCTTTTTATACAAGACAATATCTTGCTAGCTCTAGCTGTTGCTACCTGGCATTGTTTGCTACAGCTAAGTCTGTTATCTACCAGAACCCCCAAATCTTTTTCCATTTCAGATGCACTTAACACAGAGTTATTTATGGTGTAGGTGGCACAGGGATTATTAAATCCCAAATGCATCACCTTACATTTATCAACATTGAATCTCATCTGCCATTCTGCTGCCCATTTTGATAATCTATCTAGGTCTGCTTGCAGCACTTGCACATCATTGGAAGTTTCCAAAGCTCTGCATAATTTAGTGTCATCAGCAAACACAGAGACCTTGCTCTCAATGTGGACGAGATGGGACATATGTTTTATACAACCTCCAATACTATGTTACTATGTAACTGTTAGAGAGACATTATGGGTAGGTTATAAAGAGTTGGCTAGATGGACGTAGCCTTTAACAACCTCCAATACTATTGTTACTATATAACTGTTATACAGATATTATAGGTAGGGTATAAGGGTAGGACTAGGTGAATGTTGTCTTTATACAATTTCCAATATTATTTCACTATGTAACTGTTATACAGATATTTAGGTAGGGTATAAATGTTGGACTCGATGGACGTATGTCTTCATACAACCTCCATTACTATGTTCTATGTACTGTTAGAAAGACATTAGTGGTATGGGTATAAGGTTGACTAGATGGATATGCCTTATACAACCTCCAAACGATGTTACTATATAACTGTTATACAGATATATGGTAGGGTATAAAGGTTGGACTCGATGGACGTATGTTTTATACAACTCCATACTATTTAATATGTAGTCGGTTAGACAGATATTATGGGTAGGGAATAATGTTGGACTAGATTAGTAACTGACATATACTGTAGTTTTATTGTGATCCAAAAAAATTTTGATTGCATTTTAAGTCTTTTTGCTTCCTACTGTGTAGGGTTCAGAGGAGAACATAAGGTTGGACTAGATGGAGTATGTTTTTTACACTCCAATACTATGTTACTATGTTCGTTAGTACAGACATTGGGGTAGGGTAAACAAAGGGTTATAAAGGTTTAATAGTGTGAAATTTCTTATACAACCTCCAACACAATGTTACTATGTAACGTTATCAGACATTATGGTTAGGTTATAAAGGTTGGACTAGATGAGTATGTCTTTATAAACTCCACTTGCATGTTACATGTAACTGTTAACGACTTATGGGGTAGGTTAAAGGTTGGATCAATGGATGTATGTCTTTACAACCTCCATACTATGTTACTATGTAACTGTTATACAGACATTATGGTTAGGTATAAAGGTTGGACAGATGGACGTTATGTCTTTATACAACCTCAATACTATGTACTATGTATCTTTATACAGACATTATGGTAGGGTATAAAGGTTGGACTAGATGGCGTATGTCTTTATATAACCTCCAATACTAGTTACTTTGTAACTGTTATACAGGACATTATGGGTGAGTTATAAGTTGGACTAGTGGACGTATGTCTTATACAACCTCCAATACTATGTTACTATGTAACTGTATACAGACAGTTATGGTAGGGTATAAAGGTGTGGACTAGATGACGTATGTCTTTATAAACCTCCAATACTATGTTACTATGTAACTGTTATACAAGATATTATGGTTAGGGTATAAAGGTTGGACTAGATGGGTGTATGTCTTTATACAACCTCCATACTATGTTACTATGTAACTGTTATACAGACATATGGAGGGTAAAGGTGGACTCGATGGATGGATGTCTCATACAACCTCCAACTATGTACTATGTACTGTTAGACAGTACATTATGGGTTGGGAATTAATGTTGGACTAGATAGACGTATGTCTTGTTCAAACCTCAATTACTATTTTACTATAGAAAGGTGTTTAAAATGAACCTGAAAGTAAAAAATAAAGCTTCTGTAGTAAAATATTTCCATATTCATATTGGTGTACCGTATCAAGTAGAATTAGAAATCAATAATAGATGTTTTAATCAGCAGTGTCTGTCATGTAATCAAGTAAAATGTATTTAAAACCACAGTTTGCAATTAATAAATATTATTGGTATTTTCCCTTTCATGTTGAGCTGGCACTGAGCTGGTCTCTGGGGTTTTGTGTAACTTATTCTCCATAGGGAAGCCTAGAGGATGTATAAAATGGGGAACGTGAAAATTTTCACAGAAGCTTTGTAACTGTAATCCTCTTAACAACAGTGTCACCTATAATCTGCTATTACCTGCTATTCACCTATCTGAACTGCCAACATCACAGGTAAATGTTCATTCAGGTAAGAGCCAATAATTCCCTACATGTAATTTATACAATAATACAGGAATCCACTAAATTGCCATTTTATAAAATATCATACTGGATGGAAAGATTTTTTTTCACCCTAAAACCCATTTAATAAATTTCATAAAATCACTTTATGGAATTTTAACATTTACATTTCATAAAGGATTCTGTCTGAATTATATCTACTGTAGCATCTGAATTTCTTAGAAAGAATCTTAATTAGTGACAGACATTAGGACAATACTAGGTGTTGCAACAATGGACTTGGAAATTCACTTGATACCAGTGTTTCTCAACCTTTTTATCCTTATAGAACCCGTGGAAAAATTTTAATATCTCGAAAAAAACCTTCTAAAAACATTATTACTTGTTTTATTATTCAATTTTTCTTTATCTCTCAGACATCAATACACAAAAACACATACAGGGGATTCAATAAAAGTTCTTATCGGTTAAAAGGTGCTAATTTTGCCCCAACCAATCAGATCTTATTAACATTGAAACTAACACCTGATTGGGGTGTTAAACGATAAGAACTTTTATGAATAACCCTGGTAATTTATACAGAACATTGCTAATATACAAAACATATATAATCTGTATTTATCAAAATGGTGGATCCATACAGTTTCTGTCAATCTCTCGAGGACCCCATCAAACCTTTTCAGGACCCCTGGTTGGAGAAACACGGCTCCATACACTACTCTGTAATGGACTTGTCTTTAACCAGGATCATTTGTCTACAAAATATACTACATGTAAGTAGCCTGGGTTCTGGTCAGTTTACTCATTGACCCCGAGATGGCCGTTTCCGTTTGGTGACTCTTCATGTTGGTCTTCTCAAGCCTACAAACTTACCAATTGGCAAAGCAACCAGTATCCATGTAAAGACTGTTCTCATAAATGTTCATTCCAATAATACATATTTTAACTAAGACCACTACTTTTTTGTTTAGAAATATCACATTACAGATACCCTACATGTGAGGGCCAGGTTGATTGGTACTATAAACTCACCTAAAATGCTATTGTGTCCAGGTGCACTCCCCGAACCTGTCGCTAGGTGCACTACTCCGAAACCTGTCGCTAGGTCGCTTATAAGTCTCTTAGAATCCTCAATACCTTTTTTCATATATACCCTGAAGTGTAATAATTATTACTTACAATATAAGCCCAAAGATACCGATAGCCGTTTATCAAAGCAGAAACATGATCATTAGCAATCGCGACCAGAAGCTTTTCATATGTACCTAGGATCAGACTGATAAGTAAACTACTGATATCTTATGTTTATTACTTTGTATCTAACTATGATACAAACAGATACCTTGTAGGAATAACGGCACACTCCCACAGAGGATCAGGATTTCCTCTTTAAAGGGTAACTGTGGTCTCTGTTTCTCCAAACCAGTAGGATATATAAAAAAATCCTTCCATTTACGTTCAAATAAAACCTAAATCACATCTCTAGTAAAACTCGTGAGAAGTTATTGCTGGAAAGGTTTAGCAATGTTACATCCTGCTTGAACACTTCCTGTTTTCAGCCATGTGACCAGCTATAAAGTCATGTGACACCCACCTGTCTGCATCAATAGCTCCCCTTCTCAACTGTCAATTTTTACCCCAGGTACTTCCTGTTTTCCTCCCCAGCATTAAAGTCTTACTGAGCATGCTTCCTCCCCCGGGCAGGGGGCCGGCAGAGGTAAGGTGAGTCACCTCAACCTACTGAAGCAGGAAGTTTGAAACATTCACCCCAATATCATTTCTCACAGGGTGTAAGCCGAGCTGTGATTGTCGGCTCATTATAAGAAAATACTGCAGGCTTTCATTTAACCCTAACTTGTTTTGAGACCACAGTTGCCCTTAATATTTATAAACCACTGGACCAATGCACATCCCCCTTTTATGAAACTGCTCCAATGACAGAAATATACATGAGACTCTCACCTCTCAGATAGGAGAGTTTTTAAAGAGAGATCAAAAATAAAGGGTAATGGAATTTAATCTATAAACTGTAACATATTACATCATACACCCACTTCAGACCTTTAGGGACCAATGGTGTCTGAATATCCACTTAATTTCTGCCTTAGAAGGAGGGATTGTCTGTATCTCCCTCTATGGTCTACTCAAATCTGTTGGATCCCCTGAACCTTTGCAAAACCACAGTTTCCACCAATGCATCCAAGAAGTGTCTGGCTAAAGGGCTTTTTGTGACATTTTTGTAACTAATGCCTCTAATGTTCCCTTTTTCAGTTGGTTGTGTTACATTCCATGTATTAATGCCAATTTAGTGCATAATGGTGTATAGTACATAATCAGTATTGCAATTAATATACTGCTTTAGGGGAAAACTTTTCCTTATGTGGTACTTATGCACACCTCTCCTCACTTTATGTTGGCCACAAGTCACACATCGGCCTGCACTACATGGATAAGTACCTTGTATTTTAACCAATTTTTTTACTTTTAACCCACGTGCTTGTTCTACTAAACTCGGGATATCAGATATCTCAGGGTCCCAAAAGGTGTAAATGTAATTTGTTATATAGATTAAATTCCATTACCTTATTTTTAGATCTCTCTTTAAAGGTATGTCCACCCAAAATATATTTTTTTTATGTAGATTCCCCAAGGGCTCCCAGCCCCAACCGCTATGTTTTTTTCTTTAGAAAGCCCCCCAAACTCTACTTACCTCCCTCTTCCTTCCTCCGCTGCGCTCCCGGCCCTGCTTGCGAGAAAATGCAAGCAGAGGGGCGGGACCGGCAGCCGCGTCTGTGATTGGCTGAGCGGCAGCCAATCACGACGCGGCTGCCGGCAGCTTACTTCGCCGGAGGAAAGAGGAGAGGTAAGTAAAGTTTGGGGAGCTTTCTAAAGATATAAACATAGCGGTTGGGCTGGAGCCAGGGAATCTTCGTATGATGATTTCACGCTAGGTGGAGGGAATCGGGGAGGGAGGGAGAGGGAGAGGAGGAGGGGGAGGGAGGGGGAGGAGGGGGGGAGAAGGGCTGCGTACCATGGCAAAAAATCTACCGGAGGCCAGGTAGGAGGCAGACCCTGCTATCCTCCTGGTGGGCAGTTTTTGGGACTTGGGGGGGGATTAAAGGAGAACCCTTGGGGGTGGACATGCCCTTTAAAAACTCTCCTATCTGATAGGTGGGATTCCTGATAGAGAGTCTTCATGTATATTTCAGTCACATAATACGGGGATGTGCATTGGTCCAGTGGTTTATAAATAGTAAATAGAGAAATCCTGATCCTCGTGGGAGCTGGGCCGTAATACATACAAGGAATATGTTTGTATCATAGTTATGTACAAAGTAACTAAACATAGGATTCAAGTAGTTACTTACTAGCCTGATCCTATGAAGTACATATGAAAAGCTATGGGTTTGTAATAGAACAGGAAGTCATGTGTAGTATGATACTAATGTTTATATAGTTTTCACTGGGTCTTTTTCTGTAAGAGTTCATTTTTTATCTTTATCGTGGTCATTTCACTGAGGTTGTGGGTATTGGATCCAGGTCTTTAAAGGAAGTGAAGAGGTAAGAAATATACCATTAAGCAGAGATTAATTTGTTAGGATGGAAAGATCACGTAAGAGGTATGTGTTAGAAAAGACTAACACCACTCCAAACCACTTGAGGTAGAAACGCTCTGCTTTATTGTCATATGTAAGATTATTATACCATTTGTAATTACTAGCATATGTCATTATTAATTAGTTCATATTTAGTCATGTGATTACATTTACCCATCAATGATTAGAATTCAGCTCCAGATCACGAGTTAAAATCTTGTTCATCAACTTAATTTGGACTTTGGTGGACTTCCAACACTTATTATCTTATTATTCAATCACCCTTTATGACAGTTTCATTCTGACAGTGGTCTTATCATCCTATAACAGCTTACAGATGTCACATAGCTGGAATTTAGAAGTCAGAATGACCTGCTTGCTATTAATATTAGCTTACCTTTGCAATTGTAACTCATATATACAAACTCCCTCCTAGGTCCACCTGAAATGTGCCAGGCAATCCCTTTCCTACCTGGCCGAGTGTGGAATTGATATTTGACTGTTTGGATTTTCAGAAGTGCATGGACCCCTTTCTGATTTATTGTTAAAATATCACAAACTGTTAATTTCCTTTGTACTGCTCTTATTCTTCTATCCTGGGTTATTCTCAAAATAAAAGTCCACATTCCCAGACTAATTTTCTTTGTCTTTCCCTCTTTGGACATACAGTAAAAAAAACTATGAAAACACGGGAAAACACATTTGGATGAACTTTGTAATAATTAGTACCTGCAGTATTTTTAACCTGTAATTATATATTGTAATGTTTGTAAGTATAACAAAAATGAAGCGACACTCCTCATTAACTAGTGTCCACAACTGCCCGTGCTTCCGCTATAAATGGACGATATGGTATTAACAAAGAGGTCGGAGCACTCCTGGAATCTCTCAAACATATAAATTTATATGATGTTTGTAGATATGAACATCACCCAGAACCACAGCATCATTCTAGTAGGATTCCAGGTTCCTCATAACCTAACGATATTTGTGTTCTCTTTCTACTTATTCTATACATTATAATAATAATTAGTAACCTCTTGATCATTGTTTTGTTTCTGAGAGCCAACACTCTCCACAATCCATGTATTATTTCCTTTGCCATCTGTCCTCAACTGACATTTTCCTTTCTACCTGTGTCGTACCAAACTTACTCTCTGTGCCCTACTCAATGATGGACACCCCATGTCTCTCTATGGCTGCATCGGGCACTTTTTTGCACTGGTTTCTTCCGGCAGTGGAATGTTTTATACTTACCATCATGTCTTATGATCGATACTTGGCCATCTGTAACCCTTACAACACATTAGAAAATGAACGTTTCCCATCGTATACATTTAATTACCTGGTCTTGGATGTTGAGCTTACTTATCTGTTAGTTATTATCTCTCAAATGTTTCCATTGGAAATCTGCGGGAGTAATATCATAGACAATATCTATTGTGATTTGTCTCCCCTTCTGGACATTTCATGTGAAAATACATTTATGTTGGAAATGTTAGTAACTGTATTATCCATACCTTCAATTGTATTTCCTTTTCTGTTTATAATCTTCTCATATTCTATATCTTCCTCACCATCCCAAGATCTCCTCAACCATTGGAAGACGAAAGCCTTCTCCACCTGTAGCTCCCACCTCATTGTGGTCTGTACATATTATATCATATTAATTGCTAAGTATACGGTACATCAAGAAGACAGGTAGTAAATTTGAATAAAATATTCTCCCTGCTATATACTGCACTCACACCTTACTGAACCCCGTTTTATAGTCTTAGGAACAAGGATATTAAATCATCTATAACTAAGCTCACTGCTATAATGTTATAAGTTCATTATTAATGGAGAACTATAGTGCATATAAAGTTTTTTTTTAAAAAAAAACATTAAATGAAAAGTACCTGTGGCAGGTTTCTATGAGGAGTGGCAGCACAAAGAAAAGTGCTTCTGCCAGGTTTCCGAGTGCTTCAGCACTATCTTTAATACAGGAAGGCCCAGGGCACTAACCTGGTAGATGAAAATTGTATGTGCTGTATCTCAAGCAAATAAAGGTGATGGAAGCGCACACTGTTCCTCAGAAAATTCTGTTTATTGCATCACAAAAGCAACGTTTCAGAGAGACATCAGCGTTCTGACACCTGATGAAGGAGACACAGCGTTTTCCAAAACTTTATTTGTGTGATGCAATAAACAGAATTTTCTGAGGAATAGTGTGTGCTTCCATCACCTTTATTTGTTTGTGCATAGCTTGGAGTCCTTAAGTAGAAGACTGAGGGAACAGCACCTGGAATACAGTGGCCTGAAGGAGTGCCTAGGCCCAAACTTATATTATATGTGCTGTATCTCCTCTATGAAACAATATTGGGAGGTAGGAAAAATCAATCTTAGCTCCCTGCTCCAGGTACTTTTCATTTTTAAAAAGTATAGGTGTCCTTTAAATGTATATTGTTAGAATAAAATAGGCACTAAAACTGATTTAGGGAAACAATTTAATGAAATCTATAATTCTAGATGTATATCCATAATTGTATGTAGAAATTAACTTTCCACATGTGCAGCTCTGACAGCTAGACCAACTTATCCATTATAACTTTTTGTCTATGACCCTAACTGCACTTCTGTGTTGTTTATATTCCATCCTGACAACAGGCTATTCATCAGAACTTTTGATTGTTGAGGCCATATAGGAAGAGGTGAAAATTTGAAAGTGTGTATAGAGCAAGGTATTCATTTTAATTTCAACGGTCACCCCAGTCATGAGAGACTCCCACCTAGAGATTGTCTATAGTCACAATGTATACACCACGCATTTCACCACAAACTTGTTATCTATAATTGGTATGCATTGTACACATGCAGTAAGGATACTTACAGGTCAGATCCACCGAACTTTGGTATAGATTAAATAGTGGGAAATAACTCTAGCAGTCCTTTAATATAGAAAATTGCCACAGGTTTTACTCGATTTTATTATTATGATGAAAGAAATTATACGAGATTAAACATTAAAAACCCATTAGCTAGCTACAACAAAAGTAGATCACAGAGAAACAATAAAACATTAGAGAGATCTTAGTCTGTAGTGATGGCCCAGGCGGATTACCTCGTTCACGAACGGTGGATATCGCCGGTTTTCCGGTTTCTCCCCTTACGAACTTTCCGAACCGCGTTTTTGAAAATGTTCGAAATTACGGGGATTTCTCGTATTTTCGAAAATACCGGAAAATGCGAGAAATCGCAGATTTTGTATTTTCGCAGAATCCTCGTATTTTCGAAGAATCCCCGTATTTTCGAATTTAATAGGTTTTAATGGGTCCGCGTCGTGGATTTTCGAATTTTCGACTTTTTCCGAAAATTCGCGGATCTTCGAGCGGACCGGATTTTGCGAAGTTCGGAACATCTCTATTAGTATGTGAAAACTCTCATTTATTGAATTAAGTAACTGACTTTTACCAGGTATAGACAGAAATAGACTTTAATTCATAGACGTTAATAATTAGCTACGTGAAACAGCATACAGTATGTTCTTCAATCAGACAAAGAATATACCATATATACTCGAGTATAACCGAGGTTTTTAGGTTTAAAAATCAACCTAAAAACCTTGCCTCGACTTATACTCGAGTCAATAGTAAACTTACCTTCAATCCAGAAGCAGCCGTGAGTCAGGCCGCAGTTCCCAAGTTCTTCATGGGTGCGCGATGATGTCATCGCGCACGCTGGCGAGATGACGTCATCGCGCAGCCGCGAAGCGTACTGGGAACTGCCGGCTCTGCACAGAGCGAGTGGCAGCCGGCAGAGAGTTGAAGACTGAAGACCAGGTACGGTAAGTGAGCTGGGGGTGGGGGTGGGGGGTGGGGGGACAGTATGCCATACAGTAACCCCCAATACCTTCTACTATAGGTGGTTGGAATCTACAACTCCCAGCAACTAAAGCATGGCTGGAGTTGTAGTTTCCAAACATCTATAGTGGAAAGGTATTAGCTTATTAGGGTGGGGGACAGTATGCCATACAGTAACCCCCAATACCTTTCTCTATAGGTGGTTGGAAACTACAACTCCCAGCAACTAAAGCATGCTGGGAGTTGTAGTTTCCAAACATCTACAGTGGAAAGGTATTAGGGTTACTGTATACCCTCGGCTTATACTCGAGTCAATCATGTTTTTCTAATTTTGGAGGCAAAAATGGGTACCTCGGCTTATACTTGGGTCGGCTTATACTCGAGTATATACGAAAAAATGGGGGATATGGAACTTCATCTCCTAGAAATACCTTCCCTAAATATGTATCAGTAGATTGGTCAAAAGGTGAAGCCTTTCCCCGATCCCACGCTGTTACGTCTTCTTCCTTGGTACAAAACTGTTTTCGACGCGCTCCGCTGACTGGGTCCTGAAGCATGTGACTGAGGTTATGAGGTGTGCTCTGACATACAGACAGGTATTTATAGTTAAATTTGGTTTAGTTCTCCTTAATCCAGAGGGGAAACGTGTGTTGAGGCATTTCTAGCCTCTGGGCAAACAGGAGCTTGTCTAGTGGTGTTAGATAGGGGTATCTATGCCAAAGGAGCAGAGTCTAAATTTATACTTCTGGTAAATAAAGAAAATAAGCTAATACTACTATTTTCTAAATATATATAACATAGAGCACTCATTGTACGTTTTACGAGACACACAATAAAGTAATGTTTTAATATTTGTACTTGGACTTGTTATATTTTCTGAGTGAACCTATCCTTTAAGCAACGTCTATATTAAAGCTTATAATATCTATATCATGTATTATGATTGGTGAATCCCGGCTTCGAAATGAGCCGGGTTTTTGTTCGGAAATGCCGGTTTCAAAACTCTGCAGATCCAACAGTTTGTTAGAATTTTTCAAAACTTTGAATTATTGAAAATTGGAAAATTTATTTATTTAAAAAAAAAGGAAAAATTCTGATTCAATCGAATTATGCAAAAAACCCAATTTAAAGGGCATGTCCACCCCTGTAGCAAACTTTGGGGTATATAGTATTCCTTCCCCCAGCCCCAACTACCATAAAATTATTTAAGAAAGTCCCCCGATCATTACTTACCTAACCTCTTTCCCCCACCGCAGTGTCCCAGCCTTCTGCTTGCATGGAACTGCAAGCAGGGGGCGGGACCGGCAGCCATGTCTGTGATTGGCTGAGAAGCAGCCAATCACGGACGCGGCTGCCGGCTGCTCAGAACGCTGGGGCGAGAGGTAAGGTAAGTAGAGATAGGGGGAATTTCTTGAAATTCTTTTATAGCGGTTGGGGCTGGAGGGAATGGAACACTATTATGTCGCAAAGGGGTTTTATGGTAGGGGGAGGGCTTGCAAAATGGAGGGGGAGGGAGGCGAGAAGGGTTGAACTGAGCATGCACAACTTCTACCGGAGGGGAGACAGGAGGCAGAGTGCTATATGGACTCTGCTATCCCCTGGTGGGCAGTTTTTAGGACTTTAGGGGGACATTACAGGAGAACCTTATGTAGCTGGGATGTCTGGTAAGGATTTTATTACACTACAGAGTGGGACCAGTAGTGGGGGGAATTATAGTTTTGGGGGTGGACATGCCCTTTAATAATCTCAAACCTCACATAAACAATATTTCTAAACATACGTATTTAACATGGTTTAAACTTGAAATTATTTTTTTTTAGATACAATATTTAGAAATTCTCTTATTGCTTTAACCTACCCAATATGCAAAAATAAATGACAATGTATCAAACATGACGTAAAGTCCTTGTGCATGGTTAGAGTCTAGAAAATTAAATGCCATATAGAAGTGATATAGAATAGTTTGTAAGATAAAGTTAACATTAAGAGGAACTCTGGTCCAAAATGACTTTAGGTAAATTGATAGGAATTGCTCTCCTGAGAGTTTTTGCATTTCCATTGTTTATTTTGCTAGTTTTGAAGACATTTACATTTTTGTATGTGATATGGCAGCAGCATCACCAGGTCCCCTGTACTTCCTGCTTCTCTGCTCTGAAACCTGTCAGCCAATCTGCCCTTGGTCTCCTCCCCTTGCAGCCCCCCTGGTCCCCCCACTCATGGACCCCATGGTCCCTCCAGTTGCAGGCCACTCTTGGCCCATTCCCTCACAGCCCATGTGGCCCTGCCCACTCGCGGGCGCCTAAGCCCCACCAACTCGCGGGCACCTAAGCCCCGCCCACTCACGGGTGCCTGAGCCTGCGTGCTCACAGGTGGCTGTGTGCCACTCTGACACCACCCCACCCCCCCGAAAATAGCCTTTTCAGGCAGAGTGAGAACAGAGGGAGAACAGAGTGAGAACAGAGTGAGAACAGAGAGAGAACAGAGGGAGAACAGAGGGAGAACTCTGCCTGAAAAGGCTGTTTTCACATAGTGAGAGAGAAGGCTGTAGATTCCCTTACCTTCTCTGCAGCTGCAGATCCTTCACACAGCAGAGAGGAGGAGGGACTTCCTGTCCCTCCTCACACACTGAGGGAGTCTGAGGCTGTGCTCGCCGGCGGCATTGTGCAGGAGAAGTCTCAGTAATGTCACATGTCAGCCTGCCACCCATTAACTTCTGGTTATCATTTCTTTATATCTTGGGCTGTGAAGCATGTAGAGAGGTGGTTGGTGGCTCGTTTTAAAGGTAGGAAACTCCTTTCATTTAAACTACTAACTTGTTTGGCGACCACAGTTCCCCTTTAAGCATTGCAAGCTTTAGCATACTGTAAAATGCCCTCCTGGTGTAAACTCTTTGCCTCTGAGACCTTAGGGAGGCAATGCTATATTTTCTTCTAATGCAGCTTACCTGCCAGAGTTCCTGCGATGCAAAAATCCCAGCGAGATTTTGTATATCACAGAATCTCTGACAGGTAAGTGTGCCGGCTAACGCCTCATATTCAGTGGCGTAAAGTTTTGTGCTACATAGCGCACGGCGTATGCTTGTGAAGGTTCTCATTCATCCAGGTCTGGTATATCTGTAATATTCATTCATCCAGGTCATGGTATATCTGTAATATTCCTCCAGGTCATGGTATATCTGTAATATAGTAACATGATAACATAGTAACATAGTAATTAAGGTTGAATAAAGACATTCGTCCATCAAGTCCAACCTATTCCCTTTTTTTTTTTTTTTTTTTTTTTTTAACCCTACCTAACAGTTGATCCAGAGAAGGCAAAAAAACCCCAGCTAAAAAAGGGGGGGAAAAATTCCTTCCTGACTCCAAACGGCAATCGGAAAGTATCCCTGGATCAACCAGATCTATATGCATTAATACCAGTAATTCTCAATATTTTTTAGTTTTAGAAACTTATCCAGGCCTTTTTTAAAGTTTCAATGAACTTGCCATACCACCTCTGCTGGAAGACAGTTCCACAGTTACACCGTTCTCACTGTAAAGAAACCTCTCCTAACTTGAAGATGAAACTTCTTTCTTCCAACCTTAAAGGATGTCCACGAGTCCTCTGATATGACCTATTAGTGAACAATGCACCAGAGAGTTCACTGTATGGGCCATTAATATATTTGTATAAGGTTATCATGTCCCCACGCAACCGCCGCTTCTCCAATGTAAACAGCCCTAACTTGTCTAATCTGCCTGCATATTCAAGCCCCTCCATTCCCTTATTAATTTAGTTGCCCTTCTCTGGACTGCTTCCATTTCCAAGATGTCCCTTTTTATATGGGATTCCAAACTGCACCGCATATTCCAAATGAGGCCTTACCAGTGCCTTGTAAAGAGGGAGAATAATATTTTCTCTCTTGAATCTATTCCCCTTTTTATACAAGACAATACTTGCTAGCTCTGCTGTTGCTACCTGGCATTGTTTGCTACAGTTAGTCTGTTATCTACCAGAACCCCCAATCTTTTTCCATTTCAGATGCACCTAACACAGAGTTATTTATGGTGTAGGTGGCACAGGGATTATTAAATCCCAAATGCATCACCTTACATTTATCAACATTGAATCTCATCTGCCATTCTGCTGCCCATTTTGATAATCTACTAGGTCTGCTTGCAGCACTTGCACATCATTGGAAGTTTCCAAAGCTCTGCATAATTTGTCATCAGCAAACACAGAGACCTTGCTCTCAATGCCCCCTTCTAAGTCATTTATAAACAGATTAAACAGAAGCGGCCCCAGTACAGAACCCTGAGGAACTCCGCTTAGAACTTTAGCCCACATAGATGTAGCTCCATTAACCACCACTCTCTGTTTGCGGTCCAATAACCAGTTCTCTATCCATGAACAAATGTTTTCTTCAAGGCCAACAGTCCTCAGTTTATACATTAGTCGCCTATGTGGCACAGTATCAAAGGCTTTTGCAAAATCCAAATATACCACATCCACAGCTGTGCCTGAATCTAACTTCTTACTCACTTCTTCATAAAAACCAATTAAATTTGTCTGGCATGATCTATTTCTCATAAATCCATGCTGACTACTACTAATAAGATGATCTCTGGAGACAAAGTCAAGGATATGATCCCTTAACAAAGTTTCCATCACCTTCCCTACCACTGATGTTAGGCTTAACGTCTATAGTTACCAGGCTGTGAACGACTACCTTTTTGAATATTGGTATTACATTGGCTTTTTTCCAATCCAGCGGCACATCCCCAGACAAAAGCGAATCTGAAAAGATGAGACACAGTGGTCTTGCTAGAACTGAACTAAGCTCTTTTAAATCCTAGGATGCAATCCATCTGGTCCTGGCGCTTTATTGATATTAACTTTGTCTAATTATTCCGTACCATATCCTCTGTTATCCAATGTGAAAACTCTTCATTTCCTCCCTGCACATTGTTACAATCCCTACTGTAAGGATTCTCAACAGTAAAAACCGATGTAAAAAAACGGTTTAGCAGATTAGCCTTTTCGGCATCCTCTACAACCACCTCAGCTCCATTATTTAATGGTCCCACATCTCAGTCCTCATTTTTTTACCATTTATATACTTAAAAAACATCTTGGGGTTGGACTTGCTTTGTTCGGCAATCCGTATTTCATTTTCTATTTTAGCTAGTTTAATTGCTTTCTTGCACTCTTTATTACAACTTTTGAAGTCCCTGTAAGCCTGTTCTGTGGCCTTCTGCTTTCAAAATTTTAAAAGCCCTTTTCTTTTTTTCCATTTCCCTTTTTACCTGAGCATTAAGCCATGCAGGAGTGGACCTAATTTTTTTACACTTGTTTCCTAAAGGTACCGATTTGGAAATGTTATAGTTTAATATCCCTTTAAAAGTGGTCCACATCTGCTCAGTATCTTTACCTAGAAACAGTTCCCCCCAGTCTATGAGCAGAGCGATTCCTTTAAAAGCATAAAATTAGCTTTCCTAAAGTTAAAAGTTTTTGTTAGCCAGTGCACTTTAGTTTTCTGCAACCTATATTAAATGACACTATATCATGGTCACTATTCCCTAAGCTTCCCATTACCTTCATCTCCAAAATGAGCTCTGGTTATTAGATATCACCAGATCCAACAACGCATTCTTTCTAGTAGGAACTTCTACCATCTGTGAAAGAAAATGCTCATATAGGAAATTTAAGAACTTTATACCTTTTGAGGTGCTGGCAGTTCCATTACTCCAATCTATTCAGGGTAGTTAAATCCCCATAACCAGAACATGCCCCATACCAGCAGCCTTCGCCAACTGCATATGGAGATTCATTTCCACCTCTTCCCCGGCATTTGGCGGCTTATAACACACTCCAACAATTAATTTACCTACCTTCTTGCTTCCTGTACACAGTTCCACCCATAATGTTTCTGCCGCATCGTTTGCTCCCCCATCTATTCCATCTTTTAAATTTGGCTTCAATTCCTGTTTAACATACATACATACTCCTCCTCCTTTCTTATTAACTCGGTCATGTCTAAATAAGGAGTACCCTTCAATATTACTGTCCAGTCTGTGTGAATCATTAAGCCATGATTCTGCTATACCAATTACATCATACCTTTCCTTTAGAGCTATATTTCAAGTTCGCCGGTTTTTCATGGATGAATATTCATTCATCCATGTCACGATATATCTGTATATTCTCATCAGGTCATGTATATCTGTATATTCATCCATCCAGTCACGGTATTCTGTAATATCATTCACCAGGTCCGGTATATCTGTAATATTCATTCATCCAGTCATGGTATTTCTGTAATATCATCCATCCAGGTCACGGTATATCTGTAATATTGATCCATCCAGGTCACGGTATATCTGTAATATTCATTCATCCAGGTCACGGTATATCTGTAATATTCATTCATCCAGGTCACGGTATATCTGTAATATTCATCACCAGGTCACGGTATATCTGTAATATTCACATCCAGGTCACGGTATATCTAATATTCATTCATCCAGGTCACGGTATATCTGTAATATCATCATCCAGGTCATGGTATATCTGTATATTCATTCATCCAGGTGATGATATATCTGTAATATTCATTCATCCAGGTCACGGTATATCTGTAATTTCATCCATCCAGGTCATGGTATATCTGTAATATTCATCCTCCAGGTCAGGTATATCTGTAATATTCATTCATCCAGGTCATGGTATATCTGTAATATTCATTCATCCAGGTCATGGTATATCTGTAATATTCATTCATCCAGGTCATGGTATATCTGTAATATTCATTCATCCAGGTCATGGTATATCTGTAATATTCATTCATCCAGGTCATGGTATATCTGTAATATTCATTCATCAGGTCATGGTATATCTGTAATATTCATTCATCAAGGTCATGGTATATCTGTAATATTCATTCATCCAGCATGGTATATCTGTAATATCATTCATCCAGGTATGGTATATCTGTAATATTCATTCATCAGGTCATGGTATATCTGTAATATTCATTCATCCAGCTCATGGTATATCTGTAATATTCATCCATCCAGGTCACGGTATATCTGTAATATTCCTTCATCCAGGTCACTGTATATCTGTTATATTCATCCATCCAGGTCACGGTATATCTGTAATATTCATCATCAGGTCATGGATATCTGTATTCATTATATCAACTGGACTTGAAGTTTAGTTCTTGAAGACGCTTTGCTAGTCATCCGACTGGCTTCTCAATTCAGAATGACTTTACAAGAATCTGTGGCAATTATGTACCCTGGAAAATCCCAATTAGCATATCACAGCCAGGGGTTAAGGGTGTGATTAGATAGTGGCTAAGAGGTGTTATAGGAACCCCAGAGTAAGGTGTTAAAACAGCATTGTACATGGCAGACAGTTGGTGTCGAACCCCCGCACATCATATATGCAGTGCAGTGCAGTGAAGAATGCTCTGATTTGTATGTGGGGGAGACCAAACAGCACTGCATCAACGTATGGCCCAGCACAGAAGAGCCAATTCCTCGGGTCAGGACTCAGCCATGCCTGCATCTTAAGGATAAAGGACATACCTTTGAAGATTGTAATGTTAACATACTGGCGAGGAACGTGACTGGTTCAAGAGAGGTGTTAAGGAGGCCATTTATGTGAAAATAAAGAAACCAAGCCTAAATAGAGGTGGGGGGGTTCGACACCAACTGTCTGCCATGTACAATGCTGTTTTGACACCTTACCCTGGGCGTTCCTATAACACCTCTTAGCCACTATCCAATCACGCCCTCAACACCTGGCTGTGTATATGCTAATTGGGATTTTCCAGGTACATAATTGCCACAGATTCTTGTACAAGTCATTCTGAATTGAGAAAGCCAGTCGGATGACTAGCGAAACGTCTTCAAGAACTACATTTCAAGTCCGTTGATCTAATTGAATACACAGATATAACCTATTCAATATACAGTAGGTTAGCACAATTTTAACCCCTATTTTTAGCACAGCACATGTGGGTAAATCAGGCCCAAAGAATTTTGTTTTCACTTTATTACAGTATAGTACTAGTATAGTACAGTATCACAGGTACAGTATAGTACAGTATAGTACATAGTATAGTATAGTACAGTACAGTATAGTATAGTATAGTAGTACAGTAATAGTAACAGTACAGTATAGTATCAGTATAGTAGCAGTACAGTACAGTATAGTACAGTATAGTATAGTACAGTATAGTATCAGTACAGTAATAGTATAGTTACAGTAGTAAGTAATACGTATAGTATAGTATCGTACAGTATAGAGTACAGTATGTCAGTATAGTATAGTATAGTACAGTATAGTATAGTACAGTATAGTATAGTACAGTATCATATTATAGTACAGTAAAGTATAGTATGTACAGTATAGTATGTATAGTACAGTATAGTATAGTACAGTAAGTACAGTACAGTACAGTATATAGTACAGTATAGTATAGTACAGTATAGTAAGTACAGTATAGTATAGTACAGTACAGTACAGTAGTATAGTATACTTTAAGTACAGTTACATGTATAGTAACAGTATAGTCAGGTACAGTATAGTAATAGTACAGTATAGTACAGTATAGTAATAGTATAGTACATTAATCTATAGTATAGTACAGTACAGTTTACATATAAGTATAGTACAGTATAGTAATATGTATAGTAGTACAGTACAGTATAGTACAGTATAGTACATGTATATACAGTACATATAGTATAGTACAGTACATGTATATAGTGTAGTATAGTATAGTACAGTATAGTGTAGTATAGTATAGTATAGTGTAGTGTAGTATAGTATAGTATAGTATAGTATAGTATAGTATAGTATAGTACAGTATAGTACAGTATAGTGTAGTATAGTATAGTATAGTATAGTACAGTATAGTACAGTATAGTGTAGTATAGTATAGTACAGTACAGTACAGTGTAGTGTAGTGTAGAGTAGTGTAGTGTAGTGTAGTATAGTGTAGTGTAGTATAGTATAGTATAGTATAGTATAGTATAGTATAGTATAGTATAGTGTAGTGTAGTGTAGTGTAGTGTAGTGTAGTGTAGTGTAGTGTATCTATGGTGATTTGTCTCCCCTTCTGGACCTTTCATGTGAAAATACATTTATGTTGGAAATGTAGTAACTGTATTATCCATACCTTCAATGTATTTCCTTTTTGTTTAAATCTTCTCATATATCTATATCTTCCTCACCATCCTCAAGATCTCCTCAACCATTGGAGACAGAAAGCCTTCTCCACCTGTAGCTCCCACCTCATTGTGGTCTGTACATATTATATCATATATTGCTAAGTATACGGTACCATCAAGAAGACAGGTAGTAAATTTGAATAAAATATTCTCCCTGCTATATACTGCACTCACACCTTTACTGAACCCCGTTATTTATAGTCTTAGGAACAAGGATATTAAATCATCTATAACTAAGCTCACTGCTATAATGTTATAAGTTCATTATTAATGGAGAACTAAGTGCATATAAAGTTTTTTTTTAAAAAAAAACATTAAAATGAAAAGTACCTGTGGCAGGTTTCTATGAGGAGTGGCAGCACAAAGAAAAGTGCTTCTGCCAGGTTTCCGAGTGCTTCAGCACTATCTTTAATACAGGAAGGCCCAGGGCACTAACTGGTAGATGAAAATTGTATGTGCTGTATCTCAAGCAAATAAAGGTGATGGAAGGCACACTGTTCCTCAGAAAATTCTGTTATTGCATCACAAAGCAACGTTTCAGAACATCAGCGTTCTGACACCTGATGAAGGAGACACAGCGTTTCCAAAACTTTATTTGTGATGAGCAATAAACAGAATTTTCTGAGGAATAGTGTGTGCTTCCATCACCTTTATTTGTTTGTGCTATAGCTTGGGATCCTTAAGGTAGAAGACTGAGGGAACCAGCACCTGGAATACGTGGCCTGAAGGAGTGCCTAGGCCCAAACTTATATTATATGTGCTGTATCTCCTCTATGAAACAATATTGGGAGGTAGGAAAAATCAATCTTAGCTCCCTGCTCCAGGTACTTTTCATTTTTAAAAAGTATAGGTGTCCTTTAAATGTATATTGTTATGAATAAAAATAGGCACTAAACTGATTTGGGAAACAATTTAAATGAAATCTATAATTCTAGATGTATTATCCATAATTGTATGTAGAAATTACTATTTACATGTGCAGCTCTGACAGCTAGACCAACTTTATCCATTATAACTTTTTGTCTATGACCCTAACTGCACTTCTGTGTATTATATTCCATCTGAACAAACAGGCTATTCATCCGAACTTTTTGATTGGTTGAGGCCATATAGGAAGAGGTGAAAATTTGAAAGTGTGTATAGAGCAAGGTATTCATTTTAATTTCAACGGTCACCCCAGTCATGAGAGGACTCCCACCTAGAGATTGTCTATAGTCACAATGTATACACCAGCCATTTCACCACAACTTGTTATCTATAATTGGTATGCATTGTACACATGCAGTAAGGATACTTACAGGTCAGATCCACCGAACTTTGGTATAGATTAAATAGTGGGAAATAACTCTAGCAGTCCTTTAATATAGAAATTGCACAGGTTTTACTGAGTTTATTATTATGATGAAAGAAATTATACGAGATTAAACATTAAAAACCCATTAGCTATGCTACAACCAAAGTAGATCACAGAGAAAACAAAACAAAATTAGAGAGATCTTATATCTGTAGTGATGGCCCAGGCGGATTTACCTCGTTTACGAACGGTGGATATCGCCGGTTTTCCGGTTTTCCACCTTACGAACTTTTCCGAACCGCGTTTTTGAAAATGTTCGAAATTACGGGGATTTCTCGTATTTTCGAAAATACCGGAAAATGCGAGAAATCGCAGATTTTGTATTTTCGCAGAATCTCGTTTTCGAAGAATCCCCGTATTTTCGAATTTTAATAGGTTTTAATGGGTCCGCTCGTGGATTTTCGAATTTTCGACTTTTTCCGAAAATTCGCGGATCTTCGAGCGGACCGGATTTTGCGAAGTTCGGAACATCTCTATTAGTATGTGAAAACTCTCATTTATTGAATTAAGTAACTGACTTTTTACCAGGTATGACAGAAATAGACTTTAATTCATAGACGTTGATAATTAGCTACGGTGTGAAACAGCATACAGTATGTTCTTCAATCAGACAAAGAAGATACCATATATACTCGAGTATAAGCGAGGTTTTTAGGTTTAAAAATCAACCTAAAAACCTTGCCTCGACTTATACTCGAGTCAATAGTAAACTTACCTTCAATCCAGAAGCAGCCGTGAGTCAGGCCGGCAGTTCCCAGTAGTTCTCATGGGTGCGCGATGATGTCATCGCGCACGCTGGCGAGATGACGTCATCGCGCAGCCGCGAAGCAGTACTGGGAACTGCCGGCTCTGCACAGAGCGAGTGGCAGCCGGCAGAGAGTTGAGACATGAAGACCAGGTACGGTAAGTGAGCTGGGGGGGGGGTGGGGGTGGGGGGGGGGACAGTATGCCATACAGTACCCCAATACCTTTCTACTATAGGTGGTTGGAATCTACAACATCCCAGCAAATAAAGCATGCTGGAGTTGTAGTTTCCAAACTTATAGTGGAAAGGTATTAGCTTATTAGGGTGGGGGACAGTATGCCATACAGTAACCCCCCATACCTTTCTACTATAGGTGGTTGGAAACTACAACTCCCAGCAACTAAAGCATGCTGGGAGTTGTAGTTTCCAAACATCTACAGTGGAAAGGTATTAGGGTTACTGTATACCCTGGCTTATACTCGAGTCAATCATGTTTTTCTAATTTTGGAGGCAAAAATGGGTACCTCGGCTTATACTTGGGTCGGCTTATACTCGAGTATATACGACAAAAAATGGGGGATATGGAACTTCATCTCCTAGAAATACCTTCCCTAAATATGTATCAGTAGATTGGTCACAAAGGTGAAGCTTTCCTCGATCCCACGCTGTTACGTCTTTTCCTTGGTACAAAACTGTTTTCGACGCGCTCCGCTGACTGGGTCCTGAAGCATGTGACTGAGGTTATGAGGTGTGCTCTGACATACAGACAGGTATTTTATAGTTAAATTTGGTTTAGTTCTCCTTAAATCCAGAGGGGAAACATGTGTGTTGAGGCATTTCTAGCCTCTGGGCAAACAGGAGCTTGTCTAGTGGTGTTAGATAGGGGTATCTATGCCAAAGGAGCAGAGTCTAAATTTTACTTTGTTGTAAATAAAGAAAATAAGCTAATACTACTATTTTCTAAATATATATAACTAGAGCACTCATGTACGTTTTACGAGACACACAATAAAGTAGTAAGTTTAATATTTGTACTTGGACTTGTTATATTTTCTGAGTGAAACTATCCTTTAAGCAACGTCTATATTAAAGCTTATAATATCTATATCATGTATATGATTGGTGAATCCCGGCTTCGAAATGAGCCGGGTTTGTTCGTAATCGTGGTGGTTCAAAACTTGCAGATCAACAGTTTGTTAGAATTTTTCAAAACTTTGAATTATTGAAAATTGGAAAATTTATTATTTAAAAAAAAGGAAAAAATTCTGATTCAATCGAATTATGCAAAAACACCAATTTAAAGGGCATGTCCACCCCTGTAGCAAACTTTGGGGTATAATAGTATTCCTTCCCCCAGCCCCAACTACCATAAAATTATTTTAAGAAAGTCCCCCGATCATTACTTACCTAACCTCTTTCCCCCACCGCAGTGTCCCAGCCTTCTGCTTGCATGGAACTGCAAGCAGGGGGCGGGACCGGCAGCCATGTCTGTGATTGGCTGAGAAGCAGCCAATCAAGGACGCGGCTGCCGGCTGCTCAGAACGCTGGGGCGAGAGGGAAGGTAAGTAGAGATAGGGGGAATTTCTTGAAATTCTTTTATAGCGGTTGGGGCTGGAGGAATGGAACACTATATGTCGCAAAGGGGTTTTATGGTAGGGGGAGGGCTTGCAAAATGGAGGGGGAGGAGGCGGAGAAGGGTTGAACTGAGCATGCACAACTTCTACCGGAGGGAGACAGGAGGCAGAGTGCTATATGGACTCTGCTATCCTCCTGGTGGGCAGTTTTTAGGACTTTAGGGGGACATTACAGGAGAAACTTATGTAGCTGGGATGTCTGGTAAGGATTTTATTACACTACAGAGTGGGACCAGTAGGTGGGGGGAATTATAGTTTTGGGGGTGGAATGCCCTTTAATAATCTCAAACCTCACATAAACAATATTTCTAAACATACGTATTTAACATGGTTTAAACTTGAAATTATTTTTTTTTTAGATACAATATTTAGAAATTCTCTTATTGCTTTAACCTACCAATATGCAAAAATAAATGACAATGTATCAAAACATGACGTAAAGTCCTTGTGCATGGTTAGAGTCTAGAAAATTAAATGCCATATAGAAGTGATTAGAATAGTTTGTAAAGTAAAGTTAACATTAAGAGGAACTCTGGTCCAAAAATGACTTTAGGTAAATTGATAGGAATTGCTCTCCTGAGAGTTTTTGCATTTCCATTGTTTATTTTGCATAGTTTTGAAGACATTTACATTTTTGTATGTGATATGGCAGCAGCATCACCGGTCCCCTGTACTTCCTGCTTCCTGCTCTGAAACCTGTCAGCCAATCTGCCCTGTGTCTCCCCCCTTTGCAGCCCCCCTGGTCCCTCCCACTCATGGACCCATGGTCCCTCCAGTTGCAGGCCACTCTTGGCCCATTCCCTCACAGCCCCATGTGGCCCTGCCCACTCGCGGGCGCCTAAGCCCCACCAACTCGCGGGCACCAAGCCCCGCCACTCACGGGTGCCTGAGCCCTGCGTGCTCACAGGTGCTGTGTGCCACTCTGACACCACCCCACCCCCGCCGAAAATAGCCTTTTCAGGCAGAGTGAGAACAGAGGGAGAACAGAGTGAGAACAGAGTGAGAACAGAGAGAGAACAGAGGGAGAACAGAGGGAGAACTCTGCCTGAAAAGGCTGTTTTCACAATAGTGAGAGAGAAGGGCTGTAGATTCCTTACCTTTCTGCAGCTGCAGATCCTTCAACCAGCAGAGAGGAGGAGGGACTTCCTGTCTCCTCACACACTGAGGGAGTCTGAGGCTGTGCTCGCCGGCGGCATTGTGCAGGAGAAGTCTCAGTAATGTCACATGTCAGCCTGCCACCCATTACTTTCTGGTTATTCATTCTTTATATCTTGGGGCTGTGAGCATGTTAGAGAGGTGGTTGGTGGCTCGTTTTAAAGGTAGGAAACTGGCCTTTCATTTAAACAACTTGTTTGGCGACCACAGTTCCCCTTTAAGCATTGCAAGCTTAGCATACTGTAAAAAAGCCCTCCTGGTGTAAACTCTTTGCCTCTGAGACCTTAGGGAGGCAATGCTATATTTTCTTCTAATGCAGCTTACCTGCCAGAGTTCCTGCGATGCAAAAATCAGCGAGATTTTGTATATCACAGAATCTTGACAGGTAAGTGTGCCGGCTAAACGCCTCATATTCAGTGGCGTAAAGTTTTGTGCTACATAGCGCACGGCGTATGCTTGTGAAGGTTCTCATTCATCCAGGTCATGGTATATCTGTAATATTCATTCATCCAGGTCATGGTATATCTGTAATATTCCTCCAGGTCATGGTATATCTGTAATATAGTAACATAGTAAACATAGTAACATAGTAATTAAGGTTGAATAAAGACATTCGTCCATCAAGTCCAACCTATTCCCTTTTTTTTTTTTTTTTTTTTTTTAACCTACCTAACAGTGATCCAGAGAAGGCAAAAAAACCCCAGCTAAAAAAGGGGGGAAAAATTCCTTCCGACTCCAAACGGCAATCGGAAAGTATCCCTGGATCAACCAGATCTATATGCATTAATACCAGTAATTCTCAATATTTTTTAGTTTAGAAACTTATCCAGGCCTTTTTTAAAGTTATTCAATGAACTTGCCATTACCACCTCTGCTGGAAGACAGTTCCACAGTTACACCGTTCTCACTGTAAAGAAACCTCTCCTAACTTGAAGATGAAACTTCTTTTTTCCAACCTTAAAGGATGTCCACGAGTCCTTGATATGACCTATAGTGAACAATGCACCAGAGAGTTCACTGTATGGGCCATTAATATATTTGTATAAGGTTATCATGTCCCCACGCAACCGCCGCTTCTCCAATGTAAACAGCCCTAACTTGTCTAATCTGCTGCATATTCAAGCCCCTATTCCCCTTATTAATTTAGTTGCCCTTCTCTGGACTGCTTCCTTTCCAAGATGTCCCTTTTGTATATGGGATTCCAAACTGCAACGCATATTCCAAATGAGGCTTACCAGTGCCTTGTAAAGAGGGAGATAATATTTTTCTCTCTTGAATCTTTCCCCTTTTTATACAAGACAATATCTTGCTAGCTCTAGCTGTTGCTACCTGGCATTGTTTGCTACAGTTAAGTCTGTTATCTACCAGAACCCCCAAATCTTTTTCCATTTCAGATGCACCTAACACAGAGTTATTTATGGTGTAGGTGGCACAGGGATTATTAAATCCCAAATGCATCACCTTACATTTATCAACATTGAATCTCATCTGCCATTCTGCTGCCCATTTTGATAATCTATCTAGGTTCTTGCAGCACTTGCCAATCATTGGAAGTTTCCAAAGCTCTGCATAATTTAGTGTCATCAGCAAACACAGAGACCTTGCTCTCAATGCCCCCTTCTAAGTCATTTATAAACAGATTAAACAGAAGCGGCCCCAGTACAGAACCCTGAGGAACTCCGCTTAGAACTTTAGCCCACATAGATGTAGCTCCATTAACCACCACCTTTGTTTGCGGTCCAATAACCAGTTCTCTATCCATGAACAAATGTTTTCTTCAAGGCCACACGTCCTCAGTTTATACATTAGTCGCCTATGTGGCACAGTATCAAAGGCTTTTGCAAAATCCAAATATACCACATCCACAGCTGTGCCTGAATAACTTCTTACTCACTTCTTCATAAAAACCAATTAAATTGTCTGGCATGATCTATTTCTCATAAATCCATGCTGACTACTACTAATAAGATGATCTCTGGAGACAAAGTCAAGGATATGATCCCTTAACAAAGTTTCCATCACCTCCTACCATGATGTTAGGCTTACAGGTCTATAGTTACCAGGCTGTGAACGACTACCTTTTTTGAATATTGGTATTACATTGGCTTTTTTCCAACCAGCGGCACATCCCCAGACAAAAGCGAATCTGAAAAGATGAGACACAGTGGTCTTGCTAGAACTGAACTAAGCTCTTTTAAAATCCTAGGATGCAATCCATCTGGTCCTGGCGCTTTATTGATATTAACTTTGTCTATTGATTCCGTACCATATCCTTGTTATCCAATGTGAAAACTCTTCATTTCCTCCTGACATTGTTACAATCCCTACTGTAAGGATTCTCAACAGTAAAAACCGATGTAAAAAAACGGTTTAGCAGATTAGCCTTTCGGCATCCTCTACAACCACCTCAGCTCCATTATTTAATGGTCCACATTCTCAGTCCTCATTTTTTTACCATTTATATACTTAAAAAACATCTTGGGGTTGGACTTGCTTGTTCGGCAATCCGTATTTCATTTTCTATTTTAGCTAGTTTAATTGCTTTCTTGCACTCTTTATTACAACTTTTGAAGTCCCTGTAAGCCTGTTCTGTGCCTTCTGCTTTCAAAATTTTTAAAGCCTTTTCTTTTTTTCCATTTCTTTTTACCTGAGCATTAAGCCATGCAGGAGTGGACCTAATTTTTTACACTTGTTTCCTAAAGGTACCGATTTGGAAATGTTATAGTTTAATATCCCTTTAAAAGTGGTCCACATCTGCTCAGTATCTTTACTAGAAACAGTTCCCCCAGTCTATGAGCAGGAGCGATTCCTTTAAAAGCATAAAATTAGCTTCCTAAAGTTAAAAGTTTTGTTAAGCCAGTGCACTTTAGTTTTCTGCAACCTATATTAAATGACAATATCATGGTCACATTCCCTAAGCTTCCCATTACCTTCATCTCCAAAATGAGCTCTGGGTTATTAGATATCACCAGATCCAACAACGCATTCTTTCTAGTAGGAACTTCTACCATCTGTGAAAGAAAATGCTCTATAGGAAATTTAAGAACTTTATACCTTTGAGGTGCTGGCAGTTCCATTATCCAATCTATTTCAGGGTAGTTAAAATCCCCCATAACCAGAACATGCCCCATACCAGCAGCCTTCGCCAACTGCATATGGAGATTCATTTCCACCTCTTCCCCGGCATTGGCGGCTTATAACACACTCCAACAATTAATTTACCTACCTTCTTGTTCCTGTACACAGTTCACCCATAATGTGTTCTGCCGCATCGTTTGCTCCCCCATCTATTCCATCTTTTAAATTTGGCTTCAATTCCTGTTTAACATACATACATACTCCTCCTCCTTTTTATTAACTCGGTCATGTCTAAATAAGGAGTACCCTTCAATATTTACTGTCCAGTCGTGTGAATCATTAAGCCATGATTCTGCTATACCAATTACATCATACCTTTCCTTTAGAGCTATATTTCAAGTTCGCCGGTTTTTCATGGATGAATATTCATTCATCCATGTCACGTATATCTGTAATATTCATCCAGGTCATGGTATATCTGTAATATTCATCCATCCAGGTCACGGTATATCTGTAATATCATTCATCCAGGTCACGGTAATCTGTAATATTCATTCATCCAGGTCATGGTATTTCTGTAATATTCATCCATCCAGGTACGGTATATCTGGAATATTGATCCATCCAGGTCACGGTATATCTGTAATATTCATTCATCCAGGTCACGGTATATCTGTAATATCATTCATCCAGGTCACGGGATATCTGTAATATTCATCCATCCAGGTCAGTATATCTGTAATATTCATCCATCCAGGTACGGTATATCTGTAATATTCATTCATCCAGGTTCACGGTATATCGTAAATTCATTCATCCAGGTCATGGTATATCTGTAATATTCATTCATCCAGGTGATGATATATCTGTAATATTCATTCATCCAGGTCACGGTTTATCTGTAATATTCATCCATCCAGGTCATGGTATATCTGTAATATTATCATCAGGTCAGGTATATCTGTAATATTCATTCATCCAGGTCATGGTATATCTGTAATATTCATTCATCCAGGTCATGGTATATCTGTAATATTCATTCACCAGGTCATGGTATATCTGTAAATTCATTCATCAAGGTCATGGTATATCTGTAATATTTATTCATCCAGGTCATGGTATATCTGTAATATTCATTCATCCAGGTCATGGATACTGTAATATTCATTCATCAAGGTCATGGATATCTGTTAAATTCATTCACCAGCTCATGGTATATCTGTAATATTCATTCATCCAGGTGATGGTATATCTGTAATTTCATTCCTCAAGGTCATGGTATATCTGTAATATTCATTCATCCAGCTCATGGTATATCTGTAATATATCCATCCAGGTACGGTATATCTGTAATATTCCTTCATCCAGGTCACTGTATATCTGTTATATTCATCCATCCAGGTCACGGTATATCTGTAATATTCATTCATCCAGGTCATGGTATATCTGTATTCAATTATATCAACTGGACTTGAAGTTTAGTTCTTGAAGACGCTTTGCTAGTCATCCGACTGGCTTTCTCAATTCAGAATGACTTGTACAAGAATCTGTGGCAATTATGTACCCTGGAAAATCCCAATTAGCATATCACAGCCAGGGGTTAAGGGTGTGATTAGATAGTGGCTAAGGGTGTTATAGGAACAGCCCAGAGTAAGGTGTTAAAACAGCATTGTACATGGCGACAGTTGGTGTCGAACCCCCTGGACATCATATATGCAGTGCAGTGGCAGTGAAGAATGCTCTGATTTGTATGTGGGGGAGACCAAACAGCAACTGCATCAACGTATGGCCCAGCACAGAAGAGCCAATTCCTCGGGTCAGGACTCAGCCATGTACCTGCATCTTAAGGATAAAGGACATACCTTTGAAGATTGTAATGTTAACATACTGGCGAAGGAACGTGACTGGTTCAAGAGAGGTGTTAAGGAGGCCATTTATGTGAAAATAAAGAAACCAAGCCTAAATAGAGGTGGGGGGGTTCGACACCAACTGTCTGCCATGTACAATGCTGTTTTGACACCACCTGGGCGTTCCTATAACACCTCTTAGCCACTATCCAATCACGCCCTCAACACCTGGCTGTGATATGCTAATTGGGATTTTCAGGGTACATAATTGCCACAGATTCTTGTACAAGTCATTCTGAATTGAGAAAGCCAGTCGGATGACTAGCGAAACGTCTTCAAGAACTACATTTCAAGTCCAGTTGATCTAATTGAATACAACAGATATAACCTATTCAATATACAGTAGGTTAGCACAATTTTAACCCCTATTTTTAGCACAGCACATGTGGGTAAATCAGGCCCAAAGAATTTGTTCACTTTATTACAGTATAGATAGTATAGTACAGTACAGACAGTAAGTACAGTATAGTTAGTATAGTATAGTACAGTACAGTTAGTATAGTATAGTACGTATAGTACAGTACAGTAGTATAGTATAGTATAGTACAGTACAGTACAGTATAGTACAGTATGTATAGTACAGTATAGTATAGTACGGTATAGTATAGTATAGTAGTACAGTACAGTATAGTATAGCAGTACAGTACAGTACAGTATAGTACAGTATAGTATAGTACAGTATAGTATAGTACAGTATAGTACAGTACAGTATAGTACAGTAAAGTATAGTATAGTACAGTATAGTATAGTATAGTACAGTATAGTATAGTATAGTACAGTACAGTACAGTATAGTACAGTATATAGTATAGTACAGTATAGTACAGTATAGTATAGTACAGTACAGTATAGTATAGTATAGTACAGTACAGTACTGTATAGTACAGTATAGTATAGTACAGTATAGTATAGTACAGTATAGTACAGTATAGTATAGTATAGTACAGTATAGTATAGTATAGTACAGTACAGTATATTACAGTATAGTACAGTATAGTATAGTATAGTATAGTACAGTACAGTATATAGTACAGTATAGTATAGTAAAGTACAGTACAGTATAGTATAGTACAGTACAGTTAGTATAGTACAGTACGTATAGTTTAGTATAGTACAGTATAGTACAATATAGTACAGTATAGTATAGTACAGTACAGTATAGTACAGTATAGTATAGTACAGTTAGTATAGTATAGTACAGTACAGTATAGTACAGTACAGTTATTACGTACAGTACAGTATAGTACAGTAAGTATAGTATAGTACAGTACAGTATAGATAGTACAGTATAGTACAGTACAGTACAGTATAGTATAGTATAGTATAGTAGTGTATAGTATAGTATAGTAAAGTAAAATGTATAGTATAGTATAGTACAGTATAGTACAGTATAGTATAGTATAGTATAGTACAGTATAGTACAGTATAGTACAGTATAGCTAGTATAGTATAGATAGTATTTGTGGTTGAATAAAGACATATGTCCATCCAGTCCAACCCATCTAGCAATATCCTCATTTTCTGTCTAACCGTGGATCAATAGGAAGGCAAAAAAAAAACACCAAATTTATGAAGGGGGAAAAAATTCCTTCCTGACTCCAAGTGGCAATCGGAAATTTCCCTGGATCAACTCTAATTATGTATCAATACCAGTAACTTGTAACATTCCTTGTTTGCAGAAACTCATCAGCTTTTTATTAAACTGACCAATGAACCTGCACAACAATGTCCACTGGAAGACAGTTCCATAGCTTTTCTGTTCTCACAGTGACAAACCCTTTCCGAACTCTACTTATGTATCAATACAGTAACTTGTAACATTCCTTGTTTGTAGAAACCATCCAGCTTTTTATAAACTGACCAATGAACCTGCATAACAACGTCCATGGAAGACAGTTCCATAGCTTTAACCGTTCTCACAGTGACAAACCCTTTCCCAACTCTACTTTATGTATCAATACCAGTAACTTGTAAAACATTCCTTGTTTGCAGAAACTCATCCAGCTTTTTATTAAACTGACCAATGAACCTGCCACAACAATGTCCACTGGAAGACAGTTCCATAGCTTTTCTGTTCTCACAGTGACAAACCCTTTCCGAACTCTACTTTATGTATCAATACCAGTAACTTGTAACATTCCTTGTTTGTAGAAACCCATCCAGCTTTTTATTAAACTGACCAATGAACCTGCCATAACAACGTCCACTGGAAGACAGTTCCATAGCTTTACCGTTCTCACAGTGACAAACCCTTTCCCAACTCTACTTTATGTATCAATACCAGTAACTTGTAACATTCCTTGTTTGCAGAAACTCATCCAGCTTTTTATTAAACTGACCAATGAACCTGCCATAACAACGTCCACTGGAAGACAGTTATTAAACTGACCAATGAACCTGCCATAACAACGTCCACTGGAAGACAGTTCCATAGCTTTACCGTTCTCACAGTGACAAACCCTTTCCCAACTCTACTTTATGTATCAATACCAGTAACTTGTAACATTCCTTGTTTGTAGAAACTCATCCAGCTTTTTATTAAACTGACCTGGCATCGGCGACTTCAGTGGTGTTGGTGTCGCTAGCCCGAAGACGTTGCGTCG
Organism: Hymenochirus boettgeri; assembly: GCA_019447015.1. Lineage (NCBI taxonomy): Eukaryota > Metazoa > Chordata > Amphibia > Anura > Pipidae > Hymenochirus > Hymenochirus boettgeri. The sequence goes on from JAACNH010000024.1 coordinate 405,368, forward strand.
GATCAAGACACCTGTAATATCGGCCTCGTTAAGTCCACCAGTGCCAGAGGTACCCCTGGCAGTCGCAGGGGTACTTCTCAGGGTCAGTGGCCTCAGCAGAGCTGGTGTCACCGGATGGAAGACAGAAGACACCGCCCAAGGGCTCTTTTAAGAGCCATTGGGGGTTGTGGTTTGAGCAGCAGGACACCCAAAAAGGGCCGCAAAGGCACTTACAAGGGCCAGGGAGTGGGGTCCCATTTCGAACTGTGGGACCCCTTAATCCCCAAACGGCCCTGTAAGGACCCAGGAGTGGGTCCCAGTTTCAAGCTGCGGGACCCCCAAACATCCGGATGAATTTGTGAATCTCCAGCCGTTCAGGGGTTTTGGAAACGGCAGTTCGAGTTTTACCGAATGTTCGGAAATCATTGAACGTTTGATTGAACGATCGAAGATTACCAAAAGTGGCCACGAAAACTGGAAGTAGCAAGAGTGTGCTACTAGGTCCGGTTTTTATGCTGGTCCCCGCGCACGGACATGTTCGCCAGACCAACTCCCAGGTCCCAGAGACCTGTATTAACCACTAAAACTAGTACAGCCCCAATGTTGGTTACATACAAGTTGGCATTGGATTAACCAACCCCATGACTTAATGACTCCCAACTCCATCCCTTTATACTGACACCAGATATACCGTTTTTTAGTGATACAATGACTTTAACGATCAGAGATTAAATATTGGTTTAACGATCGTAAATTTACGATACCGATTGTAAATTTGCGATACTGACCGTAAATCTACGATAACGAAATCTTAGATTTACGATCTCCATATAATACCATGCAAGACCATTACTATGGATACCTGGGAGGTGATCTGGGAAGCAGTGGCAAAAACCTTAACCAATATAATACACAAAGAGAATAAGTATAAAATCTTAGTACATTGGTATTACACACCAATCCCAGCCCAAAACCCCACAATCCCAGCCTGGTGCTGGTGATGCAAAAATGAGATGGGCACCTTGCTGCATATCTATTGGTCTTGCTCGGAGTTGGCTTGCTACTGGACCTGGTGGGTCGCTCTATCTCTTTCTCACCCATGTATACCTTGCTGAATGTCCCACATCCAGACCTATTGAAAACGGAAAGCAAATAAGTCAAACATGTCATTACAAGATGTTTGATCCCAGGATATTGGAATCAGACTCAAATCACATCCATGTAAGAGGTCACAAATAGAATCAACAGTATACAGGTCATGGGATATCTCACGGCACAGCTCAAGAGGAAACAGGGAAAACACAAGATTATTTGGGGTCCCTGTCTGAGAGATAAAGGGCAAACCTAGATAAACAGCTTCCCATCCAAACACAAGGAACTCTGGCGCACACCTCGTGTTTGGATGGGACGCTGTGTAATGAGGACCAGTAGCGACGGGTCTGGGGCAGGCAGCACCTGGACCACAGATCCATAGGGGTGAGAGATCCATAGGGGTGAGTTTAGCACGAGGTTTTCTGTGTATCCCGCAGCCAAATATTTTGGAGGAGACGCATGTCCATTGAAGTGAAGGACCCGAGGCAATGTTAACACATTGTATAAAGACACTTCTATATGTCTCAATTGGCCTAAAGCACTAATTAAGATGTTAGAGCATTGAATTAGTTTTTTTATTATATGTACAAACCTAGATAAACACTAGGGTACTGGGAGAGGGAATTTGAAGGACATATGGAGCCATTGCGGAATAACCAGGAGGTCTCTGTGGATTCTGGAGACTCAGATGGACGGACAGAGTGGCTGATAGGCCAAAACATAATCTCACTTTTATATGGTTAAGTATTAAATTCAATAACAATGTTTGTACTAGACATTTAATGGAAAATGAGAAACTGACCTACTCATGTGCCCTTCAGCTTTTGTCTTCATCATCTATAACCACTGGGAAATATATGGACTAAAAGGCTCTCCCTCTACTGGTAACAGGTCAAAGACTCAGACTCACTACAAAGTATCAGAGTACTTGAGTTGTTTAAATTGTTATAATGTCTCTGCATTAAAGAAAACAAATAAAAATGTTCAATTAAAAGAAAAAAACCCAATACCCCTTGTCTTTGTAACACATGGATATACTTGTGTGGAGTCAATGCCTTCTTCTCCTCTCTTAATGTAAGGGACATGATTAGGTTTCCAGGAGATTTGGGAGTTAATGAATGGAACTCGTGACATCCAGGCAGGTAGGATATGAGGGGCTCCCCTGCAATCTGTGCCACATCAGATAAGAAACGATAATATAGGTTGGAGGGAGGCACAGTCCCTTTCGGGAGTCTACGTCCCCTTTCTCAGGTGTGATAAACTCTACGACATGGAAGCTATTTATGACATCGCTCCATTAATTAGTGTAAACTCCGCCCTCTGTCATGGAGTGTTCCAAAAAAGTGCCAGTGCAATGAAAAAGTGCAACTTTTAATAAATTATCAATAAATTACCGTTTCGTCATAAAGTGATCCTACAGTCGATGTTCGAAATGAATAAAATACAATCAGGGTTATTCAATAAAGGTTCTTATTATTTAAAATGGTGCTAATTTTGCCCCAACCAATCAGAACTAATTTAACATTTGAAAGCTAACATCTGATTGGTTGGGGCAAAATTAGCACTGTTTTAAACGATAGGAACTTTTATTGAATAACCCCCAATATATATATATAATAAAGTGAACAATATTCTTTGGGCCTGATTTACCCACATGTGCTGTGCTAAAAATAGGGGTTAAAATTGTGCTAACCTACTGTATATTGAATAGGTTATATCTGTTGTATTCAATTAGATCAACTGGACTTGAAATGTAGTTCTTGAAGACGTTTCGCTAGTCATCCGACTGGCTTTCTCAATTCAGAATGACTTGTACAAGAATCTGTGGCAATTATGTACCCTGGAAAATCCCAATTAGCATATCACAGCCAGGTGTTGAGGGCGTGATTGGATAGTGGCTAAGAGGTGTTATAGGAACGCCCAGGGTAAGGTGTCAAAACAGCATTGTACATGGCAGACAGTTGGTGTCGAACCCCCCCACCTCTATTTAGGCTTGGTTTCTTTATTTTCACATAAATGGCCTCCTTAACACCTCTCTTGAACCAGTCACGTTCCTTCGCCAGTATGTTAACATTACAATCTTCAAAGGTATGTCCTTTATCCTTAAGATGCTGGTACATGGCTGAGTCCTGACCCGAGGAATTGGCTCTTCTGTGCTGGGCCATACGTTGATGCAGTTGCTGTTTGGTCTCCCCCACATACAAATCAGAGCATTCTTCACTGCACTGCACTGCATATATGATGTCGCAGGGGGTTCGACACCAACTGTCTGCCATGTACAATGCTGTTTTAACACCTTACTCTGGGCGTTCCTATAACACCTCTTAGCCACTATCCAATCACACCCTTAACACCTGGCTGTGATATGCTAATTGGGATTTTCCAGGGTACATAATTGCCACAGATTCTTGTACAAGTCATTCTGAATTGAGAGATCCAGTCGGATGACTAGCGAAACGTCTTCAAGAACTAAACTTCAAGTCCAGTTGATCTAATTGAATACAACAGATATACCATGACCTGGATGAATGAGAACCTTCACAAGCATTGAATAGGTTAGCGCATGTTTAACACAAAAGACACCTGTGCAACCAGTGCAATCTATTTAATAAAGGATTTGCACCACTTTTAACTCCAAAATTAAAGACCAGATAATGGCGGGTCTTAAAGTGGAGCTGCGGTAAAATTCCTTTTGGGATTTACCACCAGGTTCAAACCCAGTATTAAATACTGAAAGCCATATTTGCCTGGAACAATTTGTGGCTCTGGGTAAATGAGGCCCTTTAAGGCTTGTTAAGGAATTTTCAGGGTTATTCAATAAAAGTTCTTATCATTTAAAATGGTGCTAATTTTGCCCCAACCAATCAGATCTTATTTAACATTTGAAAGCTAACATCTGATTGGTTGGGGCAAAATTAGCACCATTTTAAATGATAAGAACTTTTATTGAATCTCCCTGTTTGTTTCTAAAGAATTCTACTTTGAATAGAGAATCTTGTTACCTCTACTGTTTTAAGGTCTTTGCACAATAATTTAAGAATTCAAGAAAGATTGTGATTTTTAAACCTTACAGTGTTTTTATTTACCCATAAGGTGAATGGACACTTTATCCCATTAGCACTTTAATAGTACATTATGATGGTTTTTTTTTTAAATTGTAATAATTCTATTTCACTTTATTATATATAGATAAGTAATAGATTATCAGGGAGATTCAATAAAAGTTCTTATCATTTAAAATGGTGCTAATTTTGCCCCAACCAATCAGATCTTATTTAACATTTGTAAGCTAACATCTGATTGGTTGGGGCAAAATTAGCACTGTTTTAATAATAAGCACCGTATTCAATAATAATATTGAATAACCCTGAATATCTTTCAGTTTGAGCTGATAATGAGTCTCTGTAGGATTTGTGTATCATTAAACTCCATAGGGAAACTAAGTGATTGTATAAAATTGGGAACATGAAAGATTTCATAGTTATTATATAAGGAAGGAACTGCATATATTGTAACACACTAACTCTCTAAAAGACAAACCAGTGCCATGTATATATCCGTTCCTATCTGAACTGCAACATTACAGGTAAGGAAAGTGTTAATTACAGGTTATTAATTCCTCTACACGTCATTTATACAATGCAGATACAGGAATCCACTAAATGTATAAAAAAGACATAGAAATAAAGGTTATTTTACCAAGTAAATTCCTACAAGTCATGTTTATAGAGTATTAACATTTCACTTTCAAAAATGATTCAGATTGAATTTAGTTTCTTGTCAGTTTTCTAGTTAACTTCAAGTTGGCATCTTCCATTTGGTGATTCTCCATGAACCTTCCACATATTTACCAAACTGGTAAATCAACCGGTATCGGTGTAAACTTCCTTCTACAACAGATACATTTCCATGTAAACGTTTTGCATAACAGTATCTGTGCAAATACAGACATATAAAGATCCCCTTTTTATAGAAATGTCACATAACTTCCTGGGCTGTTCCTGCTGTTTCCTATCTGGGTTTGGTTGGTTGTGGTTGGTCTGAACTAAGTCTTTTTCTTGCACAGACCAATTCTCTTGTTTTACGAAGTATCAGATCCTACTGGGAAATTGTGATCCCTGTAATATTTTTCCGAAGGATGTAACTGCCATTGCAATATCACAGCTTCACCTTTCTATTGACATTTCTTGCGAAAACCTGTTCATTTTGGAAATTACGACCACAGAAATGTCCAAACCCACAGTGCTGATTTTATATTCATGTAAATCAATATCTTCTATTGAAATTTAGTAAAATATCAAATAAAACAGGCCCATTTTTCGACATTAAAACTATAGAAAACACTGGAAAGCACATTTGGATGAACTTTGTAATAATTATGGTACCTGCAGTATTTGAACCTGTACAGTGTGTATTGTAATGTTTGTAGATATGAACATCACCAGAATCACAGACATCATTCTAGTAGGATTCCAGGTTCCTCACAACCTAACGATATTTGTGTTTCTCTTTCTACTTATTCTATACATTATAATAATAATTAGTAACCTCTTGATCATTGTTTTGTTTCTGAAGAGCCAACATCTCCACAATCCCATGTATTATTTCCTTTGCCATCTGTCCTCAACTGACATTTTCCTTTCTACCAGTGTCGTACCAAACTTACTCTGTGCCCTACTCAATGATGGACAACCCATGTCTCTCTATGGCTGCATCGGGCAGCTTTTTTGCACTGGTTCCTTCACTACAGTGGAATGTTTTATACTTACCATCATGTCTTATGATCGATACATTGCCATCTGTAACCCTTTACACTACACAATCATTATGAATGTCTCCCATTGTATCCATTTAATGATGTGGTCTTGGATCCTTAGCTTATTTTGTATTCTAGTTGTTATCCTTAAAATGTGCAATTTGGAATTCTGTGGGAACAATATCATAGACAATATCTATTGTGATTATTCTCCCCTTCTTGGCATTTCATGTAAAAATACATTTATGTTGGAAATGTTAGTAACTGTATTATCCATACCTACAATTGTATTTCCTTTTCTGTTTATAATCTTCTCATATATCTATATCTTCCTCACCATCCTCAAGATCTCCTCAACCATTGGAAGACAGAAAGCCTTCTCCACCTGTAGCTCCCACCTCATTGTGGTCTGTACATATTATATCATATTAATTGCTAAGTATACGGTACCATCAAGAAGACAGTCATTAAATATGAATAAAATATTCTCCCTGCTATATACTGCAGTCACACCTTTACTGAACCCCGTTATTTATAGTCTTAGGAACAAGGATATCAAGTCATCTATATCTAAACTCATTGCCATAAGGATGTAGGTTAATTATAAAACAAATATTGCTAGATTTAAAGGGACAAGTTTAAAAAAACTTCCTGGGGAGTTAGGAACAATTAACTACTCACAAGACTCGGATATGATAATTTACAAGATCCCAAACTCATAAATAAAAAACTGTCATGCCTGCAGCTCTCACTGTCATTCTGCACCATAGGCACACGCGTGTTTAGAGATAGGGTGTGTGTTGGAGAGAGGGACTGTATGAATGGGAGGAGCTGTGAGAGCTGCAGTCTACAGTATGTGTTTGAGAAAGGTGCGTGTGCACGGAAACGTTACACAGTGTTTGTATGGATAAATACCAGTTGCACCAAGACTGCAGTTTTTCTTTCTTCTTGTGAGTTGTAGGTGTAGGTACAGGAGATTTGTAAGAACAATTAAGAAGAAAAGGTAATTGTTCGTAACTGTTACACTGCATTCCATACACATCTGCATTTGTAGAGCAAACAAATATATTTTTATAAATGTAATTAAGCTTAAAAGATTAAACGTACCTACAGTCCAACATATAGAGGGGAGAGATAATAACATTTTGGACAAAGATTACATTATCTCTATGTCACTACACAGTCTCTATGCTCAAGAAACCCTTTCTAGACCCATTTGCTACTTAGCTCCCAGCTTGTCTCTCGTCTCCCTTTTGCATCTACACTGCTGGAAAGATATGTCTATAGTGACCTGGCTCATCACCTTTCTTCTAGCACTTTCTTCAATCAACTTCAGTCGGGCTTCCTCCCTAACCACTCAACAGACATTGTCTTCACTAAAGTGACCAATGATCTAATTAAAGCTAAACCTACAGGGCACTAATCTCTACTCTTCTACTCTTGGTTTCCAGTTAAGGGGTATGTAGCCTTAAAAGAAACGCATGTTAGAAACAAGCCCAAGGTTATGCATTGACTCCCTATGGAGCTGTTTGCTTGCCATGTCCCTGTTTGCAGTAAAGCAAGTAGCACATCTTGGAAAAGGTTATATTGTGGGCCTAGTTTCTTATCACATCTTTGCATGTTGTATACTAATTTAAATTTAATTAAAGGGAAACTAAAGTCTCCAGACAACATTGTTCCAATAGACAGTGCATATTCAATTGTAATAAAAAGTGGGGGGAAAAAATCAAACTTGAAAGAGTGTTTTGCTTTTTTTTTTAGGAAAACTTGAAATTTGTGAAATTTGAATTTCTACAATAAATAATTTATCCAGAATCCTCAATGTATATATGCAAGAAATACACTTTTACTTGAACAAAGATTTGTTGGTTTAAAAAAGACTCAATTTTTGTAGGAAGTTTCAGGTATTGAGTGGTGTTTAGTTTGAAAGATTGGGAAGTCTCATACACACAGCTGGTTAAACTTTGGGGCTGCAATTGCCCATATACATTGCTTTATTTTTAAACTAGTGATTGGGCATGTCACTGTGTACACCCATTCATGGGGCAAACCATTTCATTAAGGACAGATGAAAAATTTAAATTGAATGAAGTTTTAACCTTCATTCTAGAGATGGACTAGAACTCGAACTTGAACCCGAGTTTGAGCCGGGAAACAGATCAGATCTGTGACCAATTTCCCTGACTCAAGGGTAACCCTTGTATCTAAAAAGGAGATCGATCTTTCATCCACCTCCATCGTAAATTTCAAAGCACCAATATTATTAAGGCTCTCATGAAAGTTCTCTAAGGATTCATAAGGACCTTCCCACACCGCGAACACATCGTCTATATAACGATACCAGAGCTTACAGTGTTGTTTAAACCCACTGTTAGTGTAGACATATTGTTGTTCAAAGTCATTGACGTAAATGTTCGTGTATGTAGGAGCTACATTTGAACCCATAGCAGTCCCGTATATTTGTTCATAGTAGGTAGTAGGATAGTAGATTAAAAAATAATTCCTTTTCAGTACCACATTTAACAGCTTCATAATCAGGTTACATTGAGTACCATCTAACGACAAATCCTGTAATATACATTTCTCTACTGTCATGAGACCTCCTTCATGTGGTATATTTGTATATAAACTTTCTATGTCTATGGACAGAATATATACCTCTTCTCCTTTGAAAACGTGGCCTTTAATCTTACTTAAGAAATCATTTGTATCCCAAATTAAGGATTTATGATTCTCTATGTGTGGCCTAAGAATTTTATCTAGAAACTTAGTTATAGGACTAAAAATAGAACCCACTCCCACCACTATGGGTCGTCCTGGTGGGGCCTCCACATTTTTGTGAATTTTGGGTAGGGCATATATCACTGGTGTGATAGGATGTTCTGGGAGTAAAAATTGTGATAATGGGCCATCTATTATTTGTTTTTGTAAAGCCTCAATAAGTATAGTTTTTAGTTCCCTTTTAATGTCATCCAAGGGATTTCCATGAGTACTGGAACTCCTCATTTAACCACAAGGGCAGTTATAACAGTTGTAACAGTGCTTTGTATTACTTTGTATTCATCTGCAGATATCTATTCTAAATGAGAACAGACTGTGGTACAATGATCTTTATAATTACTTGATGGGAACATAGACACATATTGGACTGTGGCTTTTTTGAATTGAGTTAATAATTATTTAAACAAGAACTATTGCCCATTTTTTGATGTATTAAATAGTATTTACATTTTATATGTGTTTTATTCTTTTTAGGATTGTATGATCGACTGGCCAGCCATTATATGTAAGTTATGCATAATTTTTGCAGGGGATTTTTGCATGTTTTTCATTTTTGGAGACCTGCATTTAATAGTCTCTATTAAAAGGTTTAAATACATTGATTTTCTTATGTGGTTCTGAGTGGATAATATCTTTCTCTCACATACTCTTCAGCATGTCAACTGGGATGATATATTATCAGGTAAAGGAACTGAACAGAAGTGGACTGTGTTTAAGGGGATTTTAAGTCTTTTCTAGAGATGGCCGAAACTCATCAGTTTTGTTCCATTTTTGGATTTTCCAGAGATCCGAAAACAGACCGAATTTTAGATTATTATCGAATGTTTGAGGCTATTTTTGAGGATTATCGAAAATAGCCTTGAATGTTCGAAAATACGATCGGAGACTGCGTTCGCATTTCCGATCGTATTTTCAGGGATTATCGAACATTCAAGGCTATTTTCCATAATCCCCGAACATTTGACAATTATAGAAAATGGGCTCCAAAGTCCCTAGATCTGGCCCGTCCGGACTCAAATGGATCATTCGGATTTCGGAACCGAGGGGTTCTGTGTTGGATCCGGGTCTGAGTCTGAGACGGACCCTGATCCCATCTCTAGTCATTTCACATCTAAATTTATACCCTTGAAAAATAAATGTAAAAAAAAATAAGTCCCCTCCCATGTGGCTGAATTCCGTTCCCTAAAGAGGGAAATGGAAAGGAAGAAAAAGGCATTTAAAACCTTTAAGGCAGAGGGAATGGAAAAGGCCTTTAGGGATTAAAAGGGATTAAACGAGATGTCCCTGTGGGTGCCCATTTCTGCAGCCAAGGACACAGCCTGAAAGACCTAAAAGTCACGGTGCTCATGGGAAATTTCAGATCCCAAAAGGAGAGGTTAGTATGGGAATGTAAACTTATACACCAATGTGGGACTCTGGACTCAACAAAGATCTAAACTTTATGTGTCACTATGTCTCAAATCTTAATGTCATGTAGAGTTAATCAGACTAAATTCCTCTAAACCACCCAAACCCATAAATATCCCATTTATACCAGACCCTCTATGGACACCAGAGGTGAAGTGTATCTGATTGTTTAACCCCTGCTAATTCTTGTATTACTGCCTGTGATCATTGAATGTGTATTTACTGTTTTATTTACGACAGCCATTGCCAATCAGGCATGGGGGCAAAAGATAACATCTATGTAATGTCAGAAAGTCTTTGTTCCCGTATGTATAAATTAGAGTGCTTTATAAGATTCAGTATTGTATCATGGCTGAGGAAAAAGCTTAGTGCTTCGAAGGTATTACTTTATATCCAAGATGTCTTCACTTTCATCTATGGCTAACACGGTACAATTCTCTACTACTACTTTAAATGTAGAATTTTGGCACTAATAATGAATTTATCATTCTCAAAGAGTATCACTTGCACATCCATTACAAACAATAGAATTCTAGTGCACACACAATTCTAATTGCATATTGGCTACCTCCATAAGGTTCTACTACAAACAGTCTGCTAAATCCTGGATAAATAAAAGCAATTAGTTCAATAAGTTGGCCAAATTATTTTAAGCCAAGTCACCATGTCAAGGTTGCTTTCTTTAACTGGGTCCTAACCTACTGGTACTTGCCTTTTTGGCTACATGAGCTGACAGCTTCTCCTGTGTGGCCTGGATGCTTGAAGCTGACTCTCTAGTTTAAAGTGCTCAAATAAATAAATAAAAGCAAATAGTTCAATAAGTTGGTCAAATTATTTTAAGCCCAGTCGCTGTGTTTTTTTTAATCCAATTTGCCTCTTAAATTTGCGATTGCCAGTACTCTTCTCCACTTCCTACTTCCGTGCCCCTACTGGTATCGGACAGGAAGTAGGAGGTGGAGAACATGGAGATAAGTGCAGGAGTTAGATGCTTAACCCGGAGGTGGGGTCCTAGAGGTTTTACCCTGATGATAATGGTCAAGGAAGTACCAGGCTCTGATGTAAAAAGATGTAGTATCAGCAAGCTCCATTCCAGGATCCATACACCGGACATACCAGGGGGAATTTCGGACCTTAAAACTGCACAGAAGGGAACCAGAACATTTAATATAAATATGACTAAATGTGCAGAGATAGAACAAACTGTGAAACATTGCCAAGTTCGTCAGTGCTACAGGCAAAATCCAACATGGTGCCGGCTTCTTGGATTCTAACCAAACTCCACCAAACACACTGAAAAACAAAATTTAGAGAACACAAAACACAGCCAGTAAAGGACATTTTACTATAGGGGGGAAAGGGCTCCCCTGCACATGTCACTGTCCTCTCAGAGGACAAGGAGGAGGCGTAAACCTTTCATACAGGAAGACAGCTCCTACTCTTCAGTTTTGTGGTCTTTAGACAAGCACTGCACGAGAACCATAAGGAGCAGAGATGTAAGGTAAGGGGTTTTCAACACTACTCAGTGGGGCTAGTATGGGGTTAAATTTTAGTTTGGGGGGGTGGACATGCCCTTTAAAGAAAATATCAGTCACATTTCTATTTCTAATCAAAAACTAACACTCAAGATGATACAAAACTGACCACTTCTTCCCATGCTACTATAACTACAAGCAAAACACAATAACCCACATGTTACTGTTTCTACAATGACCCAATCGTTTGCTTCTTTTAATGGTGCAAAGTAAAGACATCGCTATGGCGATCTCAGAGGTAAAGGGGACTATGGAGATTTGGGAGTCCGAGTAGCTCGAAATGAAACAAAAATTGAAGAGTTACAGAGAGACGCAATATCACTATAATACATAAGGCTCTGGCATTTCAATGGGGAGGTGCAGTGGCGAGAATCTATATTACAGTCACTCAGTGATGTCACTGAGTGACTTCCTGTATTCCACGGCCCCATTTCTCTTTCCCTGTATTAGTAATGTAGATAACAAGCCTGTTTCTGTACACTGACTGACTGAATTACTGTGCTGATAAGGAGGAGCGAGAGGCCGAGTCAATTATGAATCACAGGAATGCGCTCGCTCCTTCTTATAAACACAGTAATTCAGTCAGTCAGTGTAATGAACCGGAACTGCACCGGGTGAGAGACGATGTTTATTGTCTTCTTTTAGTTAGAGATAGAAATGGCAGTTAACTATTTGTATGTACAAAAATGGGCTTGTTATCACATTACTAATACAGGGAGGGTGAGACAGGGAGGTGGGAGACAGAGGCCTGTGCTGGATTATTTTTTTTTTTACCTTATGTATTATATGGAATAATACACTACCTACAGAATAATATAAGGATATTACTTCACCTCGGAGTTCCCTGACCTGTATAAAAACACTCAGCCTGGTGGCCTCGTGTTTCTATATGGTCAGGGAACTCCTCGGGGGCGTAATATCCTTAAATTACACTCTAGGTAGCGTATTATCCTTTATATTATACGTATAACCCAATGAAATGCGGTTTTAGACTTATTTAAAGCTCTGCACCATTTCCAAATCTTTGTGGAAATAATATAGCGCCCCCGATACAATTCCCTTAAACTAAAGCTTTGCTCTACCTCGTAGGGTGTTTGTATGGGGACCTTAAAGCCATGCAAAGCCGTGCGTCTTACCTTTCTGTGCTTCTGGCTGCCACTCAGTGACATGGTTAAGTCTTAGCCAATCACTGAGCATCTGTTGGTCTGGCCCCTTCTCCTGGTTTGGTGATCGCTATAAGTAGCAGAAAGCCTGCAAGCCCTGGGCTATGGGACAGTGGGATGGAGAGAGGAGGTGCCCTTTAAAAGAGAAATTCCTTATCAACATATATAAACCACCCAAGTCAAAGAATGTTTAAATATTTGGAACTAGAGATGTATTTGAAGAATTATCTATTTCTGTGATAAAAGGTCCCATTCAAATGAGAAAACAACATTACTTTTTGCCACAACATTCTAATACAATTCTTTTCAGATGTATCAACATTAAAGGGGAAATGTTTAACTTATTAATAGTTGCTCTATTAAAAAGGGTGCATAAAATGAATCCAGGCTTCTATCTGCTTCTAAAGTTACAGCAGTGTAATGGGTGTTTTTATCCTACCAGCACTTGGGGTCTGCCTCTAAGTTTAAGGTTGGAGCATGCCCACTGCTGGGATGAAGCATCTTCAGCTGCCCAACCCTTGAACATCTAAATCAGTTTTAAAGCTTCTGTCTCTTCCTAAGGTGTCCATAGGAAGAGGACAGAGAGTCAAGGCATTCTGGAAAGTGTAACTTTAGAAGCCTATATCATAATATCCAGATAAAATAGAAGCATCATCCAAGTCTTTCCCACATGTATGGAAACAACAGCTACCCTTTAACAATTCAATGCTATAACTACTATACTACTATATTTATTTAATTTTTTTCTGATAAAAACTCTTCTTGAATAGAGATGTCCGAACTTCGCAAAATCCAGTCCGCTCGAGGATTTTCGAAAAAATTTGAAGTTTTCTCGTATTTTCGAAAATTTTCAAAAATACGTATTTTCGAAAATACGAGTCATCCTCGTAATTTCGTAAATTTTCGAAAATACGTATGTACAGAAATAAGAGAAATCCTTGTATTTTAGAAAATTTTCGAAATTACGAGATTTACCGTATTTTCGAAAATTTTCGAAAATACGAGAAATCCGCGGTTCGGAAGTTCGGAAGGCGGAAAATCCGGAAAAATCCACCGTTCGCGAACGGGATAAATTTGCGGCGGATCCGGGTTCGGCCATCCCTATTCTTGAAGTGTCGAACATTGAATGAAATAATGCTGAATTCACAGATTGACTGTTCCTCTCTATATATGGATTTCTAATACTGTAGGTGTAAGATTGAAATACAACACCTGGTGGCACAGGTGGTTGGATGAGTGCAGATTGGAAACACTGAGAACTAAGACACATGTGGTTAAAGAAGGAAATATCCATACCATAAAAACAAACTTAAAGGGTATGTCCACCCTTAAATGTCATTTTTAATATGCTGTTCCCCCATGTCTCCCAGCCCCAACCGCGTAATTTTTATTTTCAGAAAGCCCCCCAAACTCTACTTACCTTCCCTCTTTCCTCCACTGCGCTCCCGGCCTTCTGCTTGCAAGAAGATGCAAGCAGAGGGGCAGGACCGGCAGTCGCGTCTGTGATTAGCTGAGCGGCAGCCAATCACGGACGCGGCTGCCGGTCATTCAGTGCAACGGAGGAAAGAGGAGAGGTAAGTAAGAGTTTGGGGGGCTTTTTGAAAATAAAAAATATGCGGTTGGGGCTGGGAGACATGGGGGAACAACATATTAAAGGGGTTTTATGCTAGGGGGAGGGATAGTAGAATGGGAGGAGGTATGGATTCAAGGGAGGAAAATGTAATTCTCCCTCTTTACAAAGCATTGGTAAGGCCTCATTTGGAATATGCAGTGCAATTTTGGAATCCTGTGTACAAAAAGGACATCTTTGAAATGGAAAGGGTTCAGAGAAGGGCAACTAAATTAATAAGGGGATTGGGGGAGCTTGAATATGAAGAGAGACTGGAAAAGTTACAATTATGTACGCTGGAGAAAAGGCGCTTGCGTGGGGATATGATTACTGTGTATAAATACATTAACGGGCCATACAATAAACTATCTGGGGCATTGTTCACCAATAGAACATGTCAGAGGACATGTGGACATCCCTTAAGACTTGAAGAATAAGGTTTTAGGCTTCAAGTTAGGAAAGGGTTTTTCACTGTGAGAACGGTAAGCTATGGAACTGTCTTCCAGTGGATGTTTTATGGCAGGTTCATTGGTCAGTTTATAAAAAGCTGGATGGTTTCTACAAAACAAGAATGTTACAAGTTACTGGTATTGATACATAAAGTGAGTTGGGAAAGGGTTTGTCACTGTGAGAACGGTAAAGCTATGGAAGGTCTTCCAGTGGACTTGTTATGGCAGGTTCATTGGTCAGTTTAATAAAAGCTGGATGAGTTTCTACAACGGAATGTTACAAGTTACTGGTATTGATACATAAAGTAGAGTTGGGAAAGGGTTTTGTCACTGTGAGAACGGTAAGCTATGGAACTGTCTTCCAGTGGACTTGTTATGGCAGGTTCATTGGTCAGTTTAATAAAAAGCTGGATGAGTTTCTACAAACAAGGAATGTTACAAGTTACTGGTATTGATATAAAGTAGAGTTGGGAAAGGGTTTTTCACTGTGAGAACTGTAAAGCTATGGAACTGTCTTCCAGTGGTTTGTTATGGCAGGTTCATTGGTCAGTTTAATAAAAAGCTGGATGAGTTTCTACAAACAAGGAATGTTACAAGTTACTGGTATTGATACATAAAGTAGAGTTGGGAAAGGGTTTGTCACTGTGAGAACGGTAAAGCTATGGAACTGTCTTCCAGTGGACGTTGTTATGGGCAGGTTCATTGGTCAGTTTAATAAAAAGCTGGATGAGTTTCTGCACAAACAAGGAATGTTACAAGTTACTGGATTGATACATAAAGTAGAGTTGGAAAGGGTTTTTCACTGTGAGAACGTTAAGCTATGGAACTGTCTTCCAGTGGACGTTGTTATGGCAGGTTCATTGGTCAGTTTAATAAAAAGCTGGATGAGTTTCTACAAACAAGGAATGTTACAGTTACTGGATTGATACATAAAGTAGAGTTGGGAAAGGGTTTTTCACTGTGAGAACGGTAAAGCTATGGAACTGTCTTCCAGTGTGTTGTTATGGCAGGTTCATTGGTCAGTTTAATAAAAAGCTGGATGAGTTTCTACAAACAAGGAATGTTACAAGTTACTGGTATTGATACATAAAGTAGAGTTGGGAAAGGGTTTGTCACTGTGAGAACGGTAAAGCTATGGAACTGTCTCCAGTGGACTTGTTATGCAGGTTCATTGGTCAGTTTAATAAAAAGCTGGATGAGTTTCTACAAACAAGGAATGTACAAGTTACTGGTATGATAATAAAGTAGAGTGGGAAAGGGTTTTTCACTGTGAGAACGGTAAAGCTATGGAACTGTCTTCCAGTGGACTTTGTTATGGCAGGTTCATTGGTCAGTTTAATAAAAGCTGGATGAGTTTTCTACAAACAAGGAATGTTACAAGTTACTGGATTGATACATAAAGTAGAGTTGGAAAGGGTTTGTCACTGTGAGAACGTAAAGCTATGGAACTGTCTTCCAGTGGACGTTGTATGGCAGGTTCATTGGTCAGTTTAAAAAAGCTGGATGTTTCTGCAACAAGGAATTTACAAGTTACTGGGATTGATACATAAAGTAGAGTTGAGAAGGGTTTTTCACTGTGAGAAGGTAAAGCTATGGAACTGCTTCCAGTGACGTTGTTATGGCAGGTTCATTGGCAGTTTATAAAAAGCTTGATGAGTTATCTACAAACAAGGAATGTTACAAGTTACTGGTATTGATATATAAAGTAGAGTTGGGAAAGGGTTTTTCACTGTGAGAACGGTAAAGCTATGGAACTGTCTTCCAGTGGATGTTGTTATGGCAGGTTCATTGGTCAGTTTAATAAAAAGCTGGATGGGTTTCTACAAACAAGGAATGTTACAAGTTACTGGTATTGATACATAAAGTAGAGTTGGGAAAGGGTTTGTCACTGTGAGAACGGTAAAGCTATGGAACTGTCTTCCAGTGGACGTTGTTATGGCAGGTTCATTGGTCAGTTTAATAAAAAGCTGGATGAGTTTCTGCAAACAAGGAATGTTACAAGTTACTGGGATTGATACATAAAGTAGAGTTGGGAAAGGGTTTTTCACTGTGAGAACGGTAAAGCTATGGAACTGTCTTCCAGTGGACGTTGTTATGGCAGGTTCATTGGTCAGTTTAATAAAAAGCTGGATGAGTTTCTACAAACAAGGAATGTTACAAGTTACTGGGATTGATACATAAAGTAGAGTTGGGAAAGGGTTTGTCACTGTGAGAACGGTAAAGCTATGGAACTGTCTTCCAGTGGACATTGTTATGGCAGGTTCATTGGTCAGTTTAATAAATAGCTGGATGAGTTTCTGTAAACAAGGAATGTTACAAGTTACTGGGATTGATACATAAAGTAGAGTTGATCCAGGGAAATTTCTGATTGCCACTTGGAGTCAGGAAGGAATTTTTTCCCCTTCATAAATTTGGTGGGTTTTTTTTGCCTTCCTCTGGATTAACAGTTAGGCAGGAAATGAGCATATTGCTAGATGGGTTGGACTGGATAGATATATGTCTTTATTCAATCTCAAATACTATACTATATTATACTACTAACTAAAATGAAAAGTACCTGGGGCAGGGAAGTAGGATTGGTTATTCCTACCCCCCAATATAATTTCATTGAGCAGAATCATCACATTAATTTTCATCTTACCTGGATTTTCCTGTATTAAAGATGGTGCTGAAGCACTGAGGAAACCTGGCAGCAGCACTTTTCTTCATGCTCCCTACGGGAATGATATTGGGAGGTAGGGATTACCTTTCCAATCTTCCTGCCCCAGGTACTTTTAGTTTAAACTGATTTTTTTTTAAAATCTTCATAAGCATTATATTGTTGTTTTTTTTTAATATTTATATAATTGAACCATGAACTGTAAGTGGCACTGATATACATATGTTTAAACACACATTAAAGGCATGTCCACCCTAAAAACTATCTTTTCTCCTAACATAGGTACCAGCCCACCCCCAACCACCGTAATGTTTCTTTTAAAAAAAGCCTCTGATTGTTACTTACAGAGCCTTCTCTCCCAGGACGTCTCCAATCCAGCTCCCTGCTTGCATAAGTTGCAAGCAGGGGCTGAACCGGCAGCCGCGTCTGTGATTGGCCTAGACAGAAGAGAAGGCTCTGTAACTAATGATCTAAAAATGTTTTATTATTAATAATATTTTTTTAAAAAATATTACGGTAAAGAGATTCACTCTAGGTGCCATAACTGCAGAGGATGGATCCAGATGGTCGGAGCGGGGAGGGAAGGTCTCCCTGCATTTGTCGAGGTTAAGGAAGAAACAGGCACCAGATGACTCACTGACAGCTTCTACTCTTCACTTTCCTGGACTTTAAAAAGGCATAGCAGGAGAGCCATAAGGAGCAGAGATGTAAGGTAAGGTTTATTTTAAACTACAGAGTGGGGCCAATATGGGGTTACATTTTAGTTTTGGGGGTGGACATGCCCTTTAATTACTTTTTCATATTATGTTACAATATGCTATCACTGAGTTACAATTTTCTGAGACAATTATAGAATTACTCTCCAAAATAAATCTTTATTATTTATACTGCATGTTCAATTCTATTGGTCAGATCCTTTGGTTTCCTTTATAATGTTAATACTGTACCAACCATAATTATACTTCTTTCTCTTGGTAACCTCTATCAATTATTTATCCAGTGTCCAATATATAATAATAATGTAAAGTATTTGATGAAAACAGTGCTTGGTAGAGCTTTGTGTAAAGTCCACTCTACCTTCTGGGAACATAGTGGGATCCTGTTTGTTTGGCCCCAGTCTGATCTGAGTTAAGGATTTCATTTTTTTCCTTTTTGGTCTTAAATATATTTCACTTTTCTCTCTAAAATACATTTTGTCATATTATAATATATTAAATAAAGTTAATGTTTTTAATGTAAACTTTCAGGGTTATTCAATAATAGTTCATATCGTTAAAAATGGTGCTAATTTTGCCCCAACCAATCAGATGTTAGCTTTCAAGTGTTAAGTAAGATCTGATTGGTTGGGGCAAAATTAGCACCATTTTAAACGATAAGAACTTTTATTGAATCTCCCTGTATGTGTGTTTCCAGCCCTAGCCACCTGTTATCTAGTGTGTTACAATGTATTTACTGATAATATTTCCACTAATAGTACATATTGACAAAGGGACATGACTGGTACAAGAGAGGTGTTAAGGAGGCCATTTATGTGAAAATAAAGAAACCAAGCCTAAATAGAGGTGGTGGGGGGGGTTCGACACCAACTATCTGCCATGTACAATGCTGTTTTGACACCTTACACACAGACAGCTCCTACTCTTCACTTTTTGGAATTTTGGAAAGACACTGCAAGAGAACCACAAGGAGCAGAGATGTAGGGTAAGGATTTTTTTAACACTACACAGTGGGGCCAGTAGTGGGGTAAATTTTAGTTTGGGGGGTGGACATGCCCTTTAATTTTGTCTTTGTTATACCGAATTGGTATTCTGTTATAGTTCTAGAACACCAAGTACATTTTGCACTTCTGCGCACTGTGTGATATATGGAACATTATATCTGTTGTATTCAATTAGATCAACTGGACTTGAAGTTTAGTTCTTGGAGACATTTCGCTAGTCATCCGACTGGATCTCTCAATTTAGAATGTACAAAAATCTGTTGGCAATAAATACCCTGGAAATAAATACCCTGGAAAGCTCCCTGGAAAGCTCCTGGATGAATGAATAGTACAGATATACCATGACCTGAATGAATGAATATTACAGATATACCATGACCTGGATGAATGAATATTACAGATATACCATGACCCGGATGAATTAATATTACAGATATACCACGACCTGGATGGATGAATATTACAGATATACCGTGACCTGGATGAATGAATATTACAGGTATACCATGACCTGGATGGATGAATATTACAGATATACCGTGACCTGGATGAATGAATAATACAGATATACCGTGACCTGGATGGATGAATATTACAGATATACTGTGACCTAGATGGATGAATATTACAGATATACCGTGACCTGGATGGATGAATATTACAGATATACCGTGACCTGGATGGATAAATATTACAGACATACCGTGACCTGGATGAATGAATATTACAGATATACCATGACCTAGATGGATGAATATTACAGATATACCATGACCTGGATGAATGAATATTACAGATATACCGTGACCTGGATGGATGAATATTACAGATATACCGTGACCTGAATGAATGAATATTACAGATATACCATGACCTGGATGAATGAATATTACAGATATACCATGACCCGGATGAATTAATATTACAGATATACCACGACCTGGATGGATGAATATTACAGATATACCGTGACCTGGATGAATGAATATTACAGGTATACCATGACCTGGATGGATGAATATTACAGATATACCGTGACCTGGGGAAAGTTTGAGCGGAGAAGAGAGAAATACATAGGGGAATGGAGATGTCGACTGCCCACAAATAAGCAATAGTGATGATGTTTACAAACAATGTAGCAATATATAACAATAGAAATATAGTAAATGTTAAAAACAAGAAGTTTTGAGAAGCGCCAAGTCCAACCAGAATACATCCCGAATCCTTCGTTTGATTGACAGTCCTCATTCTGATTCGTAAAAAAGGAAGAAAATTTACCATGTGAGAATAATTAGAAACACGGTTAACATTATATTGGGCTTTCCAGTCACCATTATGGTTCAGCACATTCAGCACAACGCAGTTAATGGTGTTCCTCTATAAAAAAAAATTGCCAATGGGGGATCCCCAACAAGGAATCAGAAACTGTGTATGTATCATTAGACCATAACATTTATACATAGATATATGGGTTGAAAACAAACCAAACCCTTTATAAAAGCCCAACAACACCTATCTACATCTATTCACATATATGGCTTTGGAAACTAATTAATTAACCCTGGTTAACCACATCAATGGCAGAATATCATCATTATTTATATTTCAACTTTTATCTCCATTCCTACAGGAATCTCAACACCTACAGGAATCTCAACACAGATCTTCCTTCTAATCTCCACATTCTTTGAACAAATATCGAACAATGTAAAATTTCCTTAAATGTCAGTTGTGAATTTGCACAAGTCCAAATGTCTCTGCACATATGTAAATATATTTGGTGATGGTGTTACAGTGTATAATGGCCTACATGTTTGTGAAGGTTCTCATTCATCCAGGTCATGGTATATCTGTAATATTCATTCATCCAGGTCATGGTTTATCTGTAATATTCATCCATCCAGGCCATGATAATCTGTAATATTCATTCATCCAGGTCACGGTATATATCTGTAATATATCCATCCAGGTCACGGTATATCTGTAATATTCATTCATCCAGGTCACGGTATATCTGTAATATTCATCCATCCAGGTCATGGTATATCTGTAATATTCATTCATCCAGGTCACGGTATATCTGTAATATTCATCCATCCAGGTCACGGTTATCTGTAATACATTCATCCAGGCTGGTCATGCATGGTATATCTGTAATATTCATCCAGCCCGTATGGTATACCTGTAATATTCATTCATCCAGGTCACGGTATATCTGTAATATTCACCATCCAGTCGTGTATATCTGAATATTAATTCATCCGGGTCATGGTATATCTGTTAATATTCCATTCATCCAGGTCAGGTATCTAGTCAATATTCATTCATTCAGGTCACGGTATATATCTGTAATATTCATCCATCCAGGTCACGGTATATCTGTAATATTCATTCATCCAGGTCATGGTATATCTGTAATATCATCCATCTAGGTCATGGTATATCTGTAATATTCATTCATCCAGTCCGGTATGTCTGTAATATTTATCCATCCAGGTCACGGTATATCTGTAATATTCATCCATCAGTCACGCGGTATATCTGTAATATCATCCATCTAGGTCCCAGTTATCTGTAATATTCATCCATCCAGGTCACGGTTATTGTATTATTCATTCATCCAGGTCCGGTATAAAATTACAGATATACCGTGACCTGGATGGATGAATATTACAGATATACCATGACCTGGATGGATGAATATTACAGGTATACCATGACCTGGATGGATGAATATTACAGATATACCATGACCTGGATGAATGAATATTACAGATATACCATGACCTGGATGGATGAATATTACAGATATACCCTGACCTGGATGAATGAATATTACAGATATACCATGACCTGGATGAGGCGTAAATCCCATCCGCCGATTAATACCGGCACCACAACATGTCTGGTCCAATGTATATGTATGTCAACCCAGAAACCCTAAACCCAAGACCCCAAAGTAATATACAATGTGAGCGGAGCCAAAAAGGCTCTATTTAATGTTAAACTCAACCTAACTACCTGTGCTCTAAGTCCTCCAAGTTTATGCAAGCGTATCTTGCCCCCAGAGGACTACTATAAGAACTGTTAAAGGTTTTTACTATAAGAAACTGTTAAAGGTTTTTTAAGCTTACACAAGTTTAAAATGTGGAAAGCGAATAAATTTGTAAATAGTTGGTTAATCACTAAGCCGTCTGCAATGAGAAATATCTCCCAATACTTCCTATTACTGTATATCTGTCAGTGTTGTTAAGTAAAACTCATGTCTCGGTACTCTGGGGTCCCGCTCCAGTGCAGCAGCTATCGATCCAGCAGGAGATGCCACAAACTAACCTAATAAGTTCCTAACGTGGAACGTACGGGGCTTGCAAAAAAAACTAAACGCCTGGCGGTACTACGCCACCTAAAACAGTTACATGCTGATGTCATAATTCTTATAGAAACCCATCTCACAGGACATCAGCAAAAGACCCTCAAAATCCTTGGGTGGGATGGGTATATCATGCTGAATTCACATCAGGATCTAGAGGGGTAGCAGTGATATAGGTAAATCGCTTCAATTTGAACTGCTGGATCTGAGAATGGGCCGCTGCGGCACTTATGGTGTATATATGCAAAAATATTCAACAAACCTATTGTTTTAATAGCAATGTATATAACCACCCCCATATACAGCACGTATGTTACAACCAGCGATTGAATATATGATAGCACACCCCGATACCCCTGTGGTCTGGTTGGGAGATTTTAATGTGGTGCCAAATGTTGCCCTGGATAAAATCCATCCAAGTAACTGGCAACCCCCACCCAACCCCTGGACACGGTTCGGACGGGTGCTAACATCTTTAAACTTATGTGATGTGTGGAGGGCAAAAAAAACCCCACACCCTGGCATATTCATGCTTTTCTGCCACTTATAATACGATGTCTAGAATTGATTTAATTATTGTAAACTCACAACTGCTTATTGATATAGAGGATGCCTCGAGGATTCTGTCAGATCATTCCCCATGTGGATGACACTTAAATGGGGACGCCCGAAAAAAAACCCATATCCTGGAGGTTAAACCCATATTGGCTCAATCTGATCCCAGATGAGGTGGACCTAGTTGCGGAGTGGGAGAGTTCTTCCACACCAACACCAAATTCAGCAAATCCCATTGTGGTTGGGAGACGTTCAAAATCCACTCCGTAGGATCCTCTCACAGACCATCAATAATCAAACACTCCTCTGCAGTAACTGAAAAAACAGCTATGACAAACCTTGACAGAGCAAACGCAAATTTCCAATCTAACCCATCCCCCGAAACAGCACAAGCACTAAAACTACAAACCAAAATTACAGATCAAATCCTACTAGCAAAATCAACTCAAAAAACTGCACTTCCAATCATTCAGAATCTACGAATATGGGGAAAATGTGCTACTAGCTTTCTAGCACGATACGAACACAAACCCCCTATCAATATCTCCTTAACAAACCACTCAACACCCAATACTACAGACCCGAAGAAAGTATCAAATTTTTTTGCCACTTATTTCTCCAACCTATACACCACAAAGCTACAGTACAATCAGACGGAGAGATACAGAGCTTCCTCCAAAAAATCCCACTCCCTAAACTCTCCCTCAAGACCACAAAGATTGGAAGCACCCATAACAAAACTGAAATAAGACATACTATTCACAAATGTCAAAAAACAAGACACCAGGAATGGATGGCATACCGATCGAATTCTATTCTCATTATATAGACAACCCTAGCCCAAGCTACTAAACCTATACAATACTATGTTTGAAACAGGTATCCTGCCAAACTCAATGGCAGAACTCTTATCATGCATACCTAAACCAGGCAAAGACCCCACCCAACCGATATCATATCGCCCTAATCCCTCCTACAAGTAGACTTGAAAATACTAGCCAAACTACTATCCCAGAGAATTACACCCTGCATAAAGTCACTAATCCATCCTGACCAAACAGGTTCATCCCGAACAAAAATACCTCCCTCAACAAAGAAGATTGTTCATGAATCTACAAACACAACATGAGTCAATAGGTACCCGATGTATAGTATCACTGGAGTGCAGCCAAAGCATTCGATTCTGTAGAATGGACATTCCTGTGGCAGGTCCTCACCAAATACAACATCGGCCCAACCTTTTGCACTGGCTCCGCAATTCTGTACTCCACCCCCAAGCAAAAGTGATGGCCAACGGTGGACATCGAACTCATTCCCCTACCAGAGGGACGAGGCAGGGCTGCCCCCTATCCCCATTACTGTATGATTTGGTCATTGAACCCCTGGCAACTATGCTGAGAAATGACACAAATATAGAGGGCCTGAAGGTTGGCTCCCAAAAGGAAATCATAAGTCTATATGCAGATGACATGCTCCTCTACCTGCCTGACCAGGGAGATCGTCCTAAACAGAATCCTAACTCTATAAAATGAATACGGCCAATACTCTGGCCTCGCAATCAACTGGGACAAGTCTCAAATCCTCCCAATCGACATCTTTCCACCAACATAGAAAGTGCACAACAAGTACTACCCAAACAAATACAATAAATAACTTAGGTTTATCACATCTCCCATAATCCCTCAGACTATATCAAACTAAACATAGAACCACTCTTCACCATAACAAAAAATAAAATCCAATATGGAGCAGATTGCCCCTTGGAGTCACAGGCAGAGCAAACTGGTTAAATGATCCTACATCTCCAAAAACATATATGTCCTGTGGCACGCTCCAACATATATCCCATTGAAATATTTTAAAATACTAGAATCACTTCTAAAATCATTTGTATGGGGCTCAAAAAGACACAAGGTGAACGGGAGACACTTACCAAAACCTACACACCTGGGCGGATTGGCCATACCTGATTAAAACCTATACTATATAGCCTCCCAACTATCTCATATGTACCACTGGTATAACACAGAACCAACCAGAGCTATTGAAATGATGGGAATACCACATGCAACTTCATACCCAGAACCCCTCTACCTAATTGCCAGGGGCCAAAAGGGACAGGTACTTGCCCACAAAATCACACACTCCTAAACAACCAAGCCCTAAAAATATGGGACCTGGCCCTCAAAAAACTGAGGATCCCTGCTCTCCACAAGCAAAACTCCACTATGGGAAACAATAATCTTCCAGAGTTCCTTACCATACCTCACCCCACTCAATGGTTCAATCATGGATCTACCAACTATCACATATTATACACGAAAATACCCTGAAAACATTCAACCACTCAAGAAGAATTCCATCTTCCAAATCATATGTTCTTCAGATATCAGCGTCGAGACACGCCACCCAAGCCCAATTCACACCAAATACCGGAACTAGCCACTAACCAGCTGACAAAAGTCTTAAGCCAGAAGACTACAACTAATTAATATCCCAATATACCAAGCTCTCCAGGCCCACACCGCACAGCAACAGTCACTAATTAAGAAAACAACATGGGAACACGATGTAGGACCAATGGACGCTGAGGAGTGGGAGGAGATAATGGACTCTTGTAGAAGTGTCTCATCTAAAGCCTCCGACAGGTTAACCCAAATATATATAATCAACAGAGCCTATTTGACACCCCAGAAAATCTCGAAATACAAAAGAATATAGTCCGAACTGTCCTAAATGCCTGAATCTCCCCGGTACCTTTTACCACATGTGTGGTCGTGCCCCAGGATACAATCCTACTGGCGGCAGGTGCTACAGTTCCTGCATGACGAGATGGGATCCCCTGTGGGCGTGGACCCCAAATTGTGTCTGCTGAGTTCGTGGACTCACTAGCAGCCGATAAATTTTCTAGAGAATCACTATTTACCGCTAAGAAACTTATTGCTAGGATGTGGATGAGTGCATCCACGCCCACTATCCAACAATGGAAACAAGAAATCAATAAAGATTTGCCATATAAAAAACTTGCATAGCCCACAGGGGGTGCCCCCTTAATATGACAGGGTGTGGGGCGGCTGGAGGTATCCCCCAACACAGGAGCCAATGAAAATAAGGCCCGAGGACATGAACAATATGTGTAATAGTATCACCCAAAATAAAACACACTGATAGAGTAAATGAAATAGAACAAACTCAACAAGTAAAAACGGCTTGGTGATATATAAAAAGTTTATTGAACTGAATTGCAGCGTTGTTAATAACCCCCCAAATGTATAAACCCTTCAATGTTATAAATTTTGAGATATGTTTTGTAACAAAAGCAATGTGCTTTACCTAAAACTACTGTATGTGGAAATTGCTATATTATTTTTTTGACTGTTTTTTCTTATCTCAATAAAGTTCCTCCCTAGGGAGGGGATTTAAAAAAAAAAACTGTTTGTACAACTACAATATGGAAGTCAATCTCTATCTTACTGATTTGAATCCTTTCCTAATTCCTTTTATCCTGCTGATAATTGTTTTCCAAAACTAGGATATTAAATTAGCAAATACACTAATATGTTACACGCTACTTTCCCATAGAGTTAGAGATGATTTTTATGAATGCTTTTCTAATCTCTGTGTTTCTGAGACTGTATATGATTGGGTTGAGTAGAGGTGTGACTACAGTGTATAAAAGAGAGATGACTTTGCTCCTATTCAAGGATTGACCATTGGTGGGCACAGCGTATTTTGCTATTATTATGCTATAGAATGTGCAGACAACTGAGAGGTGGGAGCTACAGGTGGAGAAAGACTTGTGTCTGGCGGAGCTGTTAGAGGTCTGGAGGATGGAGACAAAGATCCTGATATACGTTAAAATGATGAACAAAAAAGGGAAAATGGCCACAGGCAAGGTAACTACGATAGCCAGTCGTTCCACATCGGTTGTGTCTGAGCACGAGACTTCTATGAGAGGGGCAAAGTCACAGTAAGTATAGTTAATGACAATAAACCCACAGAAATACAAGCGAGATGTCATAATAGCAAAAATAAGGCAGAACAGTAAACCTGAGAACCAAGACGATATAACTAGGTGTACGCTAAGCCTGATGTTCATTATGCAGATGTACCTCAGTGGGTTACAAATGGCGACATATCGATCAAAGGACATCACAGCGAGAATAAAACATTCTGCCGCAGCGACGGAGCAGCAGGAATAAAACTGAGTAATACAACCAGACGTAGACATGGCCAAACCACCTCTTAGTAGGGCACATAGCAAAGCTGGCAGAACATTTGTGGATAGCAAGATATCACATAAGGACAGTTGAGCGAGAAAGAAATACATAGGGGAATGGAGATGTCGACTGCCCACAAATAATGCAATAGTGATGATGTTTACAAACAATGTAGCAATATATAACAATAGAAATATAGTAAATGTTAAAAACAAGAAGTTTTGAGAAGCGCCAAGTCCAACCAGAATACATCCCGAATCCTTCGTTTGATTGACAGTCCTCATTCTGATTCTGTAAAAAAGGAAGAAAATTTACCATGTGAGTAATTAGAAAACACGGTTAACATTATATTGGGCTTTCCAGTCACCATATTGGTTCAGCACATTCAGCACAACGCAGTTAATGGTGTTCCTCTATAAAAAAAATTGCCAATGGGGGATCCCCAACAAGGAATCAGAACTGTGTATGTATCATTAGACCATAACATTTATACATAGATATATGGGTTGAAAACAAACCAAACCCTTTATAAAAGCCCAACAACACCTATCTACATCTATTCACATATATGGCTTTGGAAACTAATTAATTAACCCTGGTTAACCACATCAATGGCAGAATATCATCATTATTTATATTTCAACTTTTATCTCCATTCCTACAGGAATCTCAACACCTACAGGAATTCAACACAGATCTTCCTTCTAATCTCCACATTCTTTGAACAAATATCGAACAATGTAAAATTTCCTTAAATGTCAGTTGTGAATTTGCACAAGTCCAAATGTCTCTGCACATATGTAATATATTTGGTGATGGTGTTACAGTGTATAATGGCCTACATGTTTGTGAAGGTATCATTCATCCAGGTCATGGTATATCTGTAATATTCATTCATCCAGGTCATGTTTATCTGTAATATTCATCATCCAGGCCATGATATATCTGTAATATTCATTCATCCAGGTCACGGTATATCTGTAATATTCATCATCCAGGTCACGGTATATCTGTAATATTCATTCATCCAGGTCACGGTATATCTGTAATATTCATCATCCAGGTCATGGTATATCTGTAATATTCATTCATCCAGGTCCGGTTAATCTGAATATTCATCCATCCAGGTCAGGTATATCTGTAATATTCATTATCCAGGGTCATGGTTATCTGTAATATTCATCCATCCAGGTCCTGGTATACCTGTAATAATATTCATTCATCCAGGTGCACGGTATATCTGTAATATATCCATCCAGGTCTGGTATATCTGTATATTAATCATCCGGGTCATGGTATATCGTAATTCATTCATCCAGGTCATGGTATATCTGTAATATTCATTCATTCAGGTACGGTATATCTGTAATATTCATCCATCCAGGTCACGGTTATCTGTAATATTCATTCATCCAGGTCATGGTATATCTGTAATATTCATCCATCTAGGTCATGGTTATCTGTAATATTCATTCATCCAGGTCACGGTATGTCTGTAATATTTATCCATCCAGGTCACGGTATATCTGTAATATTCATCCATCCAGGTCACGGTATATCTGTAATATCATCCATCTAGGTCACAGTATTCTGTAATATCATCCATCCAGGTCACGGTAATCTGTATATTTTCATCCAGGTCACGGTATGATATATGTATATTATCCATCCAGGTCATGGTATACCTGTAATATTCATTCATCCAGGTCACGGTATATCTGTAATATTCATCCATCCAGGCGTGGTATATCTGTAATATTAATTTATCCGGGTCATGGTATATCTGTAATATTCATTCACAGGGCATGGTATATCTGTAATATTCATTCATTCAGGTCATGTATATCTGTACATTCATTCATCCAGGAGCTTTCCAGGGAGCTTTCCAGGGTATTTATTTCCAGGGTATTATTGCCAACAGATTTTTGTACATTCTAAATTGAGAGATCCAGTCGGATGATCAGCGAAATGTCCCAAGAACTAAACTTCAAGCCAGTTGATCTAATTGAATACAACAGATATAATGTTCCATATATCACACAGTGCGCAGAAGTGCAAAATGTACTTGGGGTTCTAGAACTATAACAGAATACCAATTCGGTAAACAAAGACAAAATAAAGGGCATGGTCCACCCCCCAAACTTAAATTTACCATACTGGCCCCACTGTGTAGTGTAAAAAAATCTTACCCTACACTCCTGCTCCTTGTGGTTCTCTGCCGTGTCTTTCCAAAATTCCAAAAGTGAAGAGTAGGAGCTGTCTGTGTGTAAGGTGTCAAAACAGCATTGTACATGGCAGATAGTTGGTGTGAACCCCCCCACCACCTCTATTTAGGCTTGGTTTCTTTTTCACATAATGGCCTCCTTAACACCTCTCTTGTACCAGTCATGTCCCTTTGTCAATATGTACTATTAGTGGAAATATTATCAGTAAATACATTGTAACAACTAGATAACAGGTGGCTAGGGTGGAACACACATACAGGGAGATTCAATAAAAGTTCTTATCGTTTAAAATGGTGCTAATTTTGCCCCAACCAATCAGATCTTACTTAACACTTGAAAGCTAACATCTGATTGGTTGGGGCAAAATTAGCACCATTTTTAACGATATGAACTATTATTGAATAACCCTGAAGTTACATTAAAAACATTAACTTATTTAATATATTATAATATGACAAAATGTATTTTAGAGAGAAAAGTGAAATATATTTAAGACCAAAAAGGAAAAAAATGAAATCCTTAACTCAGTCAGAACTGGGGCCAAACAAAGGATCCCACTATGTTCCCAGAAGGTAGAGTGGACTTTACACAAGCTCTACCAAGCACGTTTTCATCAAATACTTTACATTATTATATATATTGGACACTGGATAAATAATTGATGAGGTTACCAAGAGAAAGAAGTATAATTATGGTTGGTACAGTATTAACATTATAAAGGAAACCAAAGGATCTGACCAATAGAATTGAACATGCAGTATAAAAATAAAGATTTATTTTGGGAGAGTAATTCTATATATTGTTCAGAAAATTGTAACTCAGTGATAGCATATTGTACATAATATGAAAAAGTAATTAAAGGGCATGTCCACCCCCAAAACTAAAATGTAACCCCATATTGGCCCCACTCTGTAGTTTTAAATAAAACCTTACCTTACATCTCTGCTCTTATGGCTCTCCTGCTATGCCTTTTAAAGTCCAGGAAAGTGAAGAGTAGAAGCTGTCAGTGAGTCATCTGGTGCCTGTTTCTTCCTAACCTCGACAAATGCAGGGAGACCTCCCCTCCCGCTCCGACCATTTGGATCCATCCTCTGCAGTTATGGCACCTAGAGTGAATCTCTTACCGTAATATTTTTTTAAAAAAAATATTATTAATAAAACATTTTTAGATCATTAGTTACAGAGCCTTCTCTTCTGTCTAGGCCAATCACAGACGCGGCTGCCGGTTCAGCCCCTGCTTGCAACTTATGCAAGCAGGGAGCTGGATTGGAGACGTCCTGGAGAGAAGGCTCTGTAAGTAACAATCAGAGGCTTTTTTTAAAGAAACATTACGGTGGGGGGGTGGGCTGGTACCTATGTTAGGAGAAAAAGATAGTTTTTAGGTGGACATGCCTTTAATGTGTGTTTTTAACATATGTATATCAGTGCCACTTACAGTTCATGTTCAATATATAAATATTAAAAAAAAACAACAATATAATGCTTATGAGTTTTAAAAAAAATCAGTTTTAAAACTAAAAGTACCTGGGCAGGAAGTTGGAAAGGTAATCCCTACCTCCCAATATCATTCGTGGGAGCATGAAGAAAAGTGCTGCTGCCAGGTTCCTCAGTGCTTCAGCACCATCTTTAATACAGGAAAATCCAGGTAAGATGAAAATTAATGTGATGATTCTGCTCAATGAAATATATTGGGGTAGGAATAACCAATCCTACTTCCCTGCCCCAGGTACTTTTCATTTTTAGTTAGTAGTATAATATGTATAGTATTTGAGATTGAATAAAGACTATCTATCCAGTCCAACCCATCTAGCAATATGCTCATTTCCTGCCTAACTGTTAATCCAGAGGAAGGCAAAAAAAACCCACCAAATTTATGAAGGGGAAAAAATTCCTTCCTGACTCCAAGGGGCAATCAGAAATTTCCCTGGATCAACTCTACTTTATGTATCAATCCCAGTAACTTGTAAAATTCCTTGTTTACAGAAACTCATCCAGCTATTTATTAACTGACCAATGAACCTGCCATAACAATGTCCACTGGAAGACAGTTCCATAGCTTTACCGTTCTCACAGTGACAAACCCTTTCCAACTCTACTTATGTATCAATCCCAGTAAATGTAACATTCCTTGTTTGTAGAAACTATCCAGCTTTTTATTAAACTGACCAATGAACCTGCCATAACAACGTCCATGGAAGACAGTTCCATAGCTTACCGTTCTCACAGTGAAAAACCCTTTCCAACTCTACTTTATGTATCAATCCCAGTAACTTGTAACATTCTTTGTTTGCAGAAACTCATCCAGCTTTTTATTAAACTGACCAATGAACCTGCATAAAACGTCCACTGGAAGACAGTTCCATAGCTTTCCGTTCTCACAGTGACAAAACCTTTCCCAACTCTACTTTGTTATTCAATACCAGTAACTTGTAACATTCCTTGTTTGTAGAAACTCATCCAGCTTTTTAAAACTGACCAATGAACCTGCCATAACAACATCCACTGGAAGACAGTTCCATAGCTTTACCGTTCTCACAGTGAAAAACCCTTTCCCAACTCTACTTTATATATCAATACCAGTAACTTGTAACCTTCCTTGTTTGTAGAAACTCATCAGCTTTTATTAAACTGACCAATGAACCTGCCATAACAATGTCCACTGGAAGACAGTTCCATAGCTTTACCGTTCTACAGTGACAAACCCTTTCCAACTACTTTATGTATCAATACCAGTAACTTGTAACATTCTTGTTTGTAGAAACTCATCCAGCTTTTTATTAAACTGACCAATGAACCTGCCATAACAACGTCCACTGGAAGACAGTTTCCATAAGCTTTACCGTTCTCACAGTGACAAACCATTTCCCAACTCTACTTTATGTATCAATACCCGTAACTTGTAACATTCTTGTTTGTAGAAACCCATCCAGCTTTTTATTAAACTGACCAATGAACCTGCCATAACAACATCCACTGGAAGACAGTTCCATAGCTTTACCGTTCTCACAGTGAAAAACCCTTTCCCAACTCTACTTTATGTATCAATCCCAGTAACTTGTAACATTCCTTGTTTGTAGAAACTCATCAGCTTTTTATTAAACTGACCAATGAACCTGCCATAACAACGTCCACTGGAAGGACAGTTCCATAGCTTTACCGCTTTCACAGTGAAAAACCCTTCTCAACTCTACTTTATGTATCAATCCCAGTAACTTGTAACATTCCTTGTTGCGAGAAACATCCAGCTTTATATTAAACTGACCAATGAACCTGCCATAACAACGTCCACTGGAAGACAGTTCCATGCTTTACTTCTCACAGTGACAAACCTTTTCCAACTCTACTTTATGTATCAATACCAGTAACTTGTAACATTCCTTGTTTGTAGAAACTCATCCAGCTTTTATTAAACTGACCAATGAACCTGCCATAACAAAATCCACTGGAAGACAGTTCCAAGCTTTACCGTTCTCACAGTGAAAAACCCTTTCCCCCCAACTCTACTTTATATATCAATACCAGTAACTTGTACATTCCTTGTTTGTAGAAACTCATCCAGCTTTTATTAAACTGACCAATGAACCTGCATAACAATGTCCACTGGAGACAGTTCCATAGCTTTACCGTTCTCACAGTGACAAACCCTTTCCCAACTCTACTTTATGTATCAATACCAGTAACTTGTAACATTCCTGTTTGTAGAAACCCATCCAGCTTTTTATTTAAACTGACCAATGAACCTGCCATAACAACATCCACTGGAAGACAGTTCCATAGCTTTACCGTTCTCACAGTGAAAAACCCTTTCCAACTCTACTTTATGTATCAATCCCAGTAACTGTAACATTCCTTGTTTGTAGAAACTCATCCAGCTTTTATTAAACTGACCAATGAACCTGCCATAACAACGTCCACTGGAAGACAGTTCCATAGCTTAACGTTCTCACAGTGAAAAACCCTTCCAACTCTACTTTATGTATCAATCCCAGTAACTGTTGTAGCATTCCTTGTTTGCAGAAACTCATCCAGCTTTTATTAAACTGACCAATGAACTGCCACTAACAACGTCCACTGGAAGACAGTTCCATAGCTTTACCGTTCTCACAGTGACAACCCTTTCCCAACATCTACTTTATGTATCAATACCAGTAACTTGTAACATTCCTTGTTTGTAGAAACTCATCCAGCTTTTTATTAAACTGACCAATGAACCTGCCATAACAACACCACTGGAAGACAGTTCCATAGCTTTACCGTTCTCACAGTGTGAAAAAACCCTTTCCCAATCTACTTATATATCAATACCAGTAACTGTAACATTCCTTTTGTTTGTAGAAAACTCATCCAGCTTTTTATTAAACTGACCAATGAACCTGCCATAACAATGTCACTGGAAGACAGTTCCATAGCTTACCGTTCTCACAGTGACAAACCCTTTCCCAACTCTACTTTATGATCAATACCAGTAACTGTAACATTCCCGTTTGTAGAAACTCATCCAGCTTTTATTAAACTGACCAATGAACCTGCCATAACAACGTCCACATGGAAGACCTTCCATAGCTTTACCGTTCTCACAGTGACAAACCCTTTCCCAACTCACTTTTATGTATCAATACCAGTAACTTGTAACATTTTTTTTGTAGAAACCCATCCAGCTTTTTATTAAACTGACCAATGAACCTGCCATAACAACATCCACTGGAAGACAGTTCCATAGCCTTACCGTTCTCACAGTGAAAAACCCTTTCCTAACTTGAAGCCTAAACCTTTATTCTTCAAGTCTTAAGGGATGTCCACATGTCCTCTGACATGTTCTATTGGTGAACAATGCCCCAGATAGTTTATGTATGGCCCGTTAATGTATTTATACACAGTAATCATTATCCCCACGCAAGCGCCTTTTCCCAGCGTACATAATTGAACTTTTCCAGTTCTCTCTTTCATATTCAAGCTCCCCCAATCCCCTATTAATTTAGTTGCCCTTCTCTGAACCCTTCCATTTCAAAGATGTCCTTTTTGTACACAGGATTCCAAAATTGCACTGCATTTCAAATGAGGGCTTACCAATGCTTTGTAAAGTGGAGAATTACATTTCCTCCCTGAATCCATACCTCGCTTTATACAAGACAATACCTGCTGGCTCTGGCTGTTGCCGCCTGGCACTGCTTGCTACCTTTAGTTTGTTATCCACCAAAACTCCAAGATCCCTTTCCAACAGGTTCATCTTTACTGTGTACTTGTCCTTTAAATATGTAGAATATTGTTCCATCAATTATCTAGTCTGAATAAAAAATATTTTTAAGATTTGTAATAAAAACACATTTATCTATCTACAATGAATGTTATGCGAAATCTGCCCCTCATATAATCTCTGCGCCTAAAGTATAAAGAACGGACTTTCGGCGGAGCAAGCTGAACGCTGACCATCTGTCCTATTCTTATCCGTTCTGTTACCATTACCTGGATGGATTGAAGTATTACAGATATACGTGACCTGGATGGCTGAATCTTTACAACAGACCGATATAACCGGACCTGGATTATGAATATTAACAGATATACCATGACCTGGAGAATGATATTCAGATTAACCCCGTGGACCTGGATGGATGGACATATTCGATATCCCATGACCTGATGGCTGATCTTATCAGATATCCGTTACCTGGATGGATGATATTACAGATATACCGTGACCTTGATGTGAATTTACAGATAACCATGACCTGGATAAATATATTACAGATATACCGTACCTGGATGACTGAAATTCCCGATATACATACCTGGATTGATGAATAGTACATATATACCATGACCCTGGATGATGAGAACCTCACAAGCCTTTTCAAATCCTTTTGGGGAGAAAACCCTCAAACTTGTACGTCAATATGAAAAGACAAGCAAGAAATTGCAGACTACAGAAACCCACCTGCGATTAACCTCCGATGCCGACAACAAGGCTAGTACCCATGCAAGCAAACGTCATGGATTCCACATTGTAAAGGCATCATAGCCAAACAGATACTGCAAAGGCTCAAACCAGCTTCTAAATGAACGAGCTACGACATACACATTTTACGTCGAGCTTTATGCCCCACATATCACTAGAACGAACCTTGCCTCACAGCTCCCTGTAGCCATCTGGGAAAGAGTGATTGATGCCACACCACACAAGCCGCTTTCTCGCACTGTAAGGGCAACAAAGGCAACAGACACGTTCCGTATTCTGTCATCCCCAGAACGCCCCAAAGGAGAACAACTACCTTGGATACAAAGGAGGGAACAGTGTCCCTTCATATCAAACAGGAGGCATGGGTGAGAACATTGTCTAACAGGACCCTGACCCAGCCAGACATGGAAGTCCTTGGTAAGGGCTTGAATTTTGCACATCACCCTAGCCATCCCTGTGGTGGATATTATAGCAGCCACAGAACCTCAATCCACAATACTAAGGTACCACCGACGTTGCCGGCAGAACAACTTCGCCTTATGATCTTCAGCCTATTCAATGCTAAAAAACTCCTTCATCTAACCTGACCACACAGAAGAGAGCCTTAACATCCCGCAAAAAGATTCCAGTAATCACCATTCTAAAACCCGGCATGACAGGTAAGATCTACTCAATCCTCAGACTATATGACTAAGGTGACCATGCTTCTTGGTTTGATAACAACACATATGAGCCTTAAAACAAGGGATCCCACCAGCTTGTTACAATAAAAAGGTCATAGACCTTACTACAACCGCTTCCAAAAGATCAAGCCATTGCCGGCATGTAATCAGCGCCTCCTTACCCTGGTGAGGCACATCCATGCATTATGGACTCCCAAAGATACATAAGGAAGGGGCACCACTAAGAAGACCTATATTCGCAGCATCCACTCTGTAACATAAAGGTGGCCAAAATACTTAGCCAACAGCCTTAGAAGAAACTAGGTGTCCTATGATGTGACATCTCTCTTCTCCTGTATACCCACCAAGGAGGCTGTGGACATGGTTAGCAAAACGTAGGCCAGATACGCAACTCTTACAGCAAGAACTGATCTCAACCCAGAACCGGTGTGTTCCTTGTTGGATTTTGCCTGAATACCACCTATTTCAAATACAGGATAGTTATAGGCAAAACCGGATGTGCTTTGGATCTCCAGTTTTCACCATCACACCCTTGTGGCCCACCTTTACATG
This sequence comes from Hymenochirus boettgeri, assembly GCA_019447015.1. Taxonomy (NCBI): domain Eukaryota; kingdom Metazoa; phylum Chordata; class Amphibia; order Anura; family Pipidae; genus Hymenochirus; species Hymenochirus boettgeri. The sequence continues at coordinate 442,076 of JAACNH010000024.1, forward strand.
GAGGAGGAGAAAAACAGGCGCTTAATCCCTTAAAAGGCAATAGCAAGCACCCAGCCCTGGTCAGATATGTGATGACACCCCCTGGTTAAAATCCACCAGAAAGAAGTACAAGCTTTCACGAACACTTAATGGGCGTTAGATCAGACATCAAATATAAGGGAAGATACAAAACACAACTGTCTTCTTTCTTGGACTGCTTGGTAGAATCAGGGGAATGGAAACTGGCAGTATAGGTTTACATACCTGAGGAAGGGGAATGTCCAATCCCCCAAACGTTGTATGTTTTTTTGCCTGCATAAACACTTGGAAATGAAAATAGTGTGCGCCTCCAACGTTTTTTGCTTTGCCGTATTGCTGTTGCCCTTTGCGGTGGAGGGCTTTGGGAGGATTGCACCTATCATTGGATGCCATGCCAAGGGAGGTGTGTGGGGTGTACTTTCCTACTGTCTTGAGACTGTAAATTACAGAAAAACCAACACCACAGATCAGTATTTGATGTTTGGACTCCCACCACCCTTTAGATCACAGTCTTGTGTCAGCAGAACCCTGCAACCAGAGCTGAGTACATCCCCCCGTACAGAAGGGGCAACGGCCTAAAGAAATGAAACTCTCGAGGAGCCCTTAAACTTGTGGAACCCATGACTGGGGCCTTTGGTCAAAAGAAGTAGAAGGAAAGAAAACACACGACTACCCAACAGTGAAGGGGAAACAAGGACGGAAAAAGAACATGGTCTCCCATCTGTAGCAGGGGTCCCTGAGAAAATTAGAAGAATTTTCAATAACATCGTATCCCTGTCCTGCTTTAACAACCGAGCAACACGCTGTGGCCTCGCAATTGGATACATCCGAAAGACCCATACCGAAACCAAGAAAAGCGACATCATTACGCAGTGCCATTGAAGTGACCTCATATCTGCAGTGCAGTGCAGTGAAGAGTTACATCATATAATTGCAGTGCAGTGCATGAAAAGCGACCTCATAAACAAGTGCATTGAAGAATATCTCTGATTTGGTATGTGGGGGAGACCAAACGCACTGCATCAACTATGGCCCAGCACAGAATAGAAGCCACTTCCTCGGTTTCATGACTCAGCCGTGTACCTGCCCATCTTAAGGATAAAGGAGATACCTTTGAAATTGTAATGTTTAACATATTGGCAGGAACGTGACTGTTCAATAGAGGGTGTTAAGAGTGCCATTTATGTGAAAAATAAAAAACCAAAGCCTGAATAGGGTGGGGGGTTCCCGACACCAACTGTCTGCCATGTACATGGCTTTTTTGACAACCCTTACCTAAACCCCTGGGCTTCCTAGTACAACACCTCTTATCCACTATCCCATCACAAAACACTCCTTACACATGGCCTTGATAACTAATTGGGATTTTTCCAGGGTACATAATGCGCACAGTTCCTTGTACCAGTCATTCTGACTTGAGAAAGCCAGTCGGATGACTAGCGAAACGTCTTCAATGACTACATTTCCATTCCAGTTGATCTAATTGATCCAACAGATGACCCTTGATTCCTTAGTGAGTTTCCTCTGACTTGAGGATAATTTACTATAATGTCGTAAGTGAAGTTGAGGGTATTTATTAGATACCTGGCAGCATCTAGAATGGGCTCTAAAAGCTTGGTACACATGAGACACTAATTCAGCCGCAACAGACTGACATTTCAGTGTTTTCGGCGGGAGTCGCCAAATTATGCAGCTGCGACCGATCGCCGTCGGACCGGTCGGATATTCAACCATCGCGCAGTCCTCTATGGACCACAGATCGTTCACACCTGTCGGACCCAGCTGCTTTTTTCCGCAACCACAATCCTTCCTCCTGGCCAACTGGAAACCTCGAAACGGTTTGGTTCAGGAGGAGGATTGTAATAGTGTGTACCAGCCTAAAATACCACAGGTTTAGATTGACGAGTTTCTCACCAAGGTTTAAAAGACCTCCCCATCCACCATAATCAGATGGAACATGGGTACTTAAACATAACCTAGATAGAACTCTTGCATCGAATGGTAAAATATTTGTAAAATAATTTAAAATTCATCCACAGGCCACATCGCATATTTTAACATCCCACGTCTTGAGGTTCCACAAAGGTCTCAAACATAGTTAAGTGAAATCTGTTGCTTGTCTGGCAAAATCCTTACATTTCAGACAAACCCGTTGTGGAACAACACCGCGTCTTGTTTTGTCGTACAATGGATCGCTATCAAGATCCGCAGATCCGTCTGTTTTCGCCCCCGTGTATAAAATCCCGAGCCCTTATCATTATTCTGATCGCGTGGTTAAGAAATGTTTCCCTTCACTTAGGTTCTCCGCGGAGACCGAGGCTCGTCTTGATATACAACTTTAACACCACTATTGCGTTTTACATATTCCAGTTTACGTGGGAATGTTTTCCAGAGAACCTTCGTCTGAGATTATGTTGCCTCTATCAATACCGTGACCTGGATGGATGAATATTACAGATATACCGTGACCTGGATGAATGAATATTACAGATATACCGTGACCTGGATGGATGAATATTACAGATATACCGTGACCTGGATGAATGAATATTACAGATATATCATGGCCTGGATGGATGAATATTACAGATAAACCATGACCTGGATGAATGAATATTACAGATATACCATGACCTGGATTTTTATATCACCAAGCCGTTTTTACTTGTTGAGTTTGTTCTATTTCCATTTACTCTATCAGTGTGTTTTATTTGTTGGGTGATACTATTACACATATTGTTCATGTCCTCGGGCCTTATTTTCATTGGCTTCCTGTGTTGGGGGATACCTCCCAGCCGCCCCACACCCTGTCATATTTAAGGGGGCACCCCCTGTGGGCGTATGCAAGTTTTTTATATGGCAAATCTTTATTGATTTCTTGTTTCCATTGTTGGATAGTGGGCGTGGATGCACTCATCCACATCCTAGCAATAAGTTTCTTAGCGGTAAATAGTGATTCTCTAGAAAATTTATCGGCTGCTAGTGAGTCCACGGAACTCAGCAGACACAATTTGGGGTCCACGCCCACAGGGGATCCCATCTCGTCATGCAGGAACTGTAGCACCTGCCGCCAGTAGGATTGTATCCTGGGGCACGACCACAACATGTGGTAAAAGGTACCGGGGAGATTCAGGCATTTAGGACAGTTCGGACTATAATTCGTTTTGTATTTCGAGATTTTCTGGGGTGTCAAATAGGCTCTGTTGATTATATATATTTGGGTTAACCTGTCGGAGGCTTTAGATGAGACACTTCTACAAGAGTCCATTATCTCCTCCCACTCCTCAGCGTCCATTGGTCCTACATCGTGTTCCCATGTTGTTTTCTTAATTAGTGACTGTTGCTGTGCGGTTGGGGCCTGGAGAGCTTGGTATATTTGGGATATTAATTTAGTTGTAGTCTTCTGGCTTAAGACTTTTGTCAGCTGGTTAGTGGCTAGTTCCGGTATTTGGTGTCGGAATTGGGCTTGGGTGGCGTGTCTGACCTGCAGATATCTGAAGAACATATGATTTGGAAGATGGAATTCTTCTTTGAGTTGGTTGAATGTTTTCAGGGTATTTTCGTGTATAATATGTGATAGTTGGTAGATTCCATGATTGAACCATTGAGTGGGGTGAGGTATGGTAAGGAACTCTGGAAGATTATTGTTTTCCCATAGTGGAGTTTGCTTGTGGAGAGCAGGGATCCTCAGTTTTTTGAGGGCCAGGTCCCATATTTTTAGGGCTTGGTTTAGGAGTGTGTGATTTTGTGGGCAAGTACCTGTCCCTTTTTGGCCCCTGGCAATTAGGTAGAGGGGGTCTGGGTATGAAGTTGCATGTGGTATTCCCATCATTTCAATAGCTCTGGTTGGTTCTGTGTTATACCAGTGGTACATATGAGATAGTTGGGAGGCTATATAGTATAGGTTATAATCAGGTATGGCCAATCCGCCCAGGTGTGTAGGTTTTGTAAGTGTCTCCCAGTTCACCTTGTGTCTTTTTGAGCCCCATACAAATGATTTTAGAAGTGATTCTAGTATTTTAAAATATTTCAATGGGATATATGTTGGAGCGTGCCACAGGACATATAATGTTTTTGGATGTAGGATCATTTTAACCAGGTTTGCTCTGCCTGTGACTCCAAGGGGCAATCTGCTCCATATTTGGATTTTATTTTTTGTTATGGTGAAGAGTGGTTCTATGTTTAGTTTGATATAGTCTGAGGGATTATGGGAGATGTGTAAACCTAAGTATTTTATTGTATTTGTTCTGGGTAGTACTTGTTGTGCACTTTCTATGTTGGGTGGAAAGATGTCGATTGGGAGGATTTGAGACTTGTCCCAGTTGATTGCGAGGCCAGAGTATTGGCCGTATTCATTTATAAGAGTTAGGATTCTGTTTAGCGATGCTCCCTGGTCAGGCAGGTAGAGGAGCATGTCATCTGCATATAGACTTATGATTTCCTTTTGGGAGCCAACCTTCAGGCCCTCTATATTTGTGTCATTTCTCAGCATAGTTGCCAGGGGTTCAATGACCAAAGCATACAGTAATGGGGATAGGGGGCAGCCCTGCCTCGTCCCTCTGGTTAGGGGGAATGAGTTCGATGTCCATCCGTTGGCCATCACTTTTGCTTTGGGGGTGGAGTACAGAATGCGGAGCCAGTGCAAAAGGTTGGGGCCGATGTTGTATTTGGTGAGGACCTGCCACAGGAATGTCCATTCTACAGAATCGAATGCTTTGGCTGCATCCAGGGATACTATACATCGGGTACCTATTGACTCATGTTGTGTTTGTAGATTCATGAACAATCTTCTGGTGTTGAGGGAGGTATTTTTGTTCGGGATGAACCCTGTTTGGTCAGGATGGATTAGTGACTTTATGCAGGTGTTAATTCTCTGGGATAGTAGTTTGGCTAGTATTTTCAAGTCTACTTGTAGGAGGGATATAGGGCGATATGATTCGGGTTGGGTGGGGTCTTTGCCTGGTTTAGGTATAAGCATGATAAGAGCTTCTGCCATTGAGTTTGGCAGGATACCTGTTTCAAACATAGTATTGTATAGGTTTAGTAGCTTGGGGGCTAGGGTGTCTATATAATGAGAATAGAATTCGATCGGTATGCCATCCATTCCTGGTGTCTTGTTTTTTGACATTTGTGATATAGTATGTCTTATTTCAGTTTCTGTTATGGGTGCTTCCAATCTTTGGTGGTCTTGAGGGGAGAGTTTAGGGAGTGGGATTTTTTGGAGGAAGCTCTGTATCTCCGTCTGATTGTACTGTAGCTTTGTGGTGTATAGGTTGGAGAAATAAGTGGCAAAAAAATTTGATACTTCTTCAGGGTCTGTAGTATTGGGTGTTGAGTGGTTTGTTAAGGAGATATTGATAGGGGGTTTGTGTTCGTATCGTGCTAGGAAAGCTAGTAGCACATTTTCCCCATATTCGTAGATTCTGAATGATTGGAAGTGCAGTTTTTTAGTTGATTTTGCTAGTAGGATTTGATCTGTAATTTTGGTTTGTAGTTTTAGTGCTTGTGCTGTTTCGGGGGATGGGTTAGATTGGAAATTTGCGTTTGCTCTGTCAAGGTTTGTCATAGCTGTTTTTTCAGTTACTGCAGAGGAGTGTTTGATATTATTGATGGTCTGTGAGAGGATCCTACGGGAGTGGATTTTGAACGTCTCCCAAACCACAATGGGATTTGCTGAATTTGTGTTGGTGTGGAAGAACTCCTCCCACTCCGCAACTAGGTCCACCTCATCTGGGATCAGATTGAGCCAATATGGGTTTAACCTCCAGGATATGGGTTGTTTCGGGCGTCCCCATTTAAGTGTCATCCAGCATGGGGAATGATCTGACAGAATCCTCGAGGCATCCTCTATATCAATAAGCAGTTGTGAGTTTACAATAATTAAATCAATTCTAGACATCGTATTATAAGTGGCAGAAAAGCATGAATATGCCAGGGTGTGGGGTTTTTTTTGCCCTCCACACATCACATAAGTTTAAAGATGTTAGCACCCGTCCGAACCGTGTCCAGGGGTTGGGTGGGGGTTGCCAGTTACTTGGATGGATTTTATCCAGGGCAACATTTGGCACCACATTAAAATCTCCCAACCAGACCACAGGGGTATCGGGGTGTGCTATCATATATTCAATCGCTGGTTGTAACATACGTGCTGTATATGGGGGTGGTATATACATTGCTATTAAAACAATAGGTTTGTTGAATATTTTTGCATATATACACACATAAGTGCCGCAGCGGCCCATTCTCAGATCCAGCAGTTCAAATTGAAGCGATTTACCTATAATCACTGCTACCCCTCTAGATCCTGATGTGAATTCAGCATGATATACCCATCCCACCCAAGGATTTTTGAGGGTCTTTTGCTGATGTCCTGTGAGATGGGTTTCTATAAGAATTATGACATCAGCATGTAACTGTTTTAGGTGGCGTAGTACCGCCAGGCGTTTAGTTTTATTTTGCAAGCCCCGTACGTTCCACGTTAGGAACTTTATTAGGTTAGTTTGTGGCATCTCCTGCTGGATCGATAGCTGCACTGGAGCGGGACCCCAGAGTACCGGAGACATGAGTTTTACTTAACAACACTGACAGATATACAGTAATATGGAAGTATTGGGAGATATTTCTCATTGCAGACGGCTTAGTGATTAACCAACTATTTACAAATTTATTCGCTTTCCACATTTTAACTTGTGTAAGCTTAAAAAACCTTTAAACAGTTCTTATAGTAGTCCTCTGGGGGCAAGATACGCTTGCATAAACTTGGAGGACTTAGTAGCACAGGTAGTTAGGTTGAGTTTAACATTAAATAGAGCCTTTTTGGCTCCGCTCACATTGTATATTACTTTGGGGTCTTGGGTTTAGGGTTTCTGGGTTGACATACATATACATTGGACCAGACATGTTGTGGTGCCGGTATTAATCGGCGGATGGGATTTACTGCTTTCCAGGGTATGGAGTTCACAAAGGGGTGCTAAAATGGCCTGTGTGACCTTCCCCACATATGTATAGTTTCTGCTGGGCAAAGCATAAAGTTCTTGGGAGGGATGGATCTGTAACCTTTGCTGTATTCTTGGGGGTTGTTCCCCGTCGGGGATAGAGTCCACCATCGTCCGTAAATTTCCTGCTGCTCAGCCTTGAGCCGGAGGGGGTAAGTGGCGTGTTGGGGGGGGTAAGTATCTACTATGGGTTATGTTTCCCCACCTGGGACTGTTTAGGGGGCGGGTGGGATATGGAGGATAATAACAGTACCTGTAGTTGCTTTAGTTATCCTTCTGGTGTGTTGGTCGAGGTTGCGAAGTTGAGATCCCAACGTGGTTGTGTGCGGGTCAGTGTTTCATATTCGTGGTGTTGGGTCCTAGGGTCTGAGAGTGGGACGTGCGTCTGATGACTCCATCCACAGCATGGCATCTCCCGGGGTGGAGAAGAAGTGTATACGATCCCCGTCTATTACCTTTAGCCGTGCTGGGTATAGCATAGCATATTTGATTTGGCGGTTGCGCAGGAGACGTTTCACTTCAGTGAACTTGGACCTTTGTTTTTGTATTTCCATAGAGAAATCCGGGAATGCCGCTATAGTGGTGTTTTGAAAGGGTAGATTCCCTTTTTCCCTAAAGAGGCGCAGCACTGTGTCTCTATCTTTGTAGTTTAATGAAGTGGTTAATCCCCCTTTCCTCTTCCACCTGAGCCTAGAGGTAGAAGTCTGGAGATTCAGGCTCCCATTACACTCCCAGCATGGGGCAGTCTCTGAAAAAAAGGCCAAATTGCAGTAAATTTGCTGGTAATTGAAAATGCCATCCAGTGCGTTTACCCTCCTACCCCCGGTCCCTCGGAATGAATTCTTTTTGTGTCTCTCAATCCCCCGCCTGGTAGGGCCTATTTGGCTTTAATTGAGTTGAACAATTGAGAGGCAATTACGAACCTTTGTGATCCGACAGAGCAGAGGGAAAGTCTGAAACATCAGCAGCAAAGCCTCAGCCTTTGAAATTCCGAGTCCCCCCTTTACACCCAGCGGGAGAGGTGCCAAATAGGGAGATAGATTTCATTGATTTCCCTCTCTAGCCATGTCCCTACTGTGTTATGATTGCAAACTGGGGGCCTCTTAGGGCCGGGGACGTGGGGATGTCTATTTAGTTTATTTAGTGACTGTTTGGCCCTAATTATTTAGAACAAAATCTCTACGTTTAGTGGCTGGTGCAGGGTCTATAAGAAAGGGAGTAAAATGTAAATGGACGTCCCACACTGATTGGTACAGACCAAATGGATTCTAGATTGTAACTGGACAATTACACTTCTTACTATAAAATACTTTACACGCCCATCTCCATTGGATTCCTGAGTATAAAATACTTTTACACGCCCATCTCCATTGGATTCCTGAGTATAAAATACTTTTACACGCCCATCTCCATTGGATTCCTGAGTATAAAATACTTACAGATATCTGGATGGATGAATATTACAGATATACCGTGACCTGGATGGATGAATATTACAGATATACCCTGACCTGGATGGATGAATATTACAGATATACCGTGACCTGGATGGATGTATATTACAGATATACCGTGACCTGGATGGATGAATATTACAGATATAACCCGGTGACAGTATTACCGATATCACACCGATACCGCAACAGCAATATCAACCCGGTGACAGTCTTACCGATATCACACTGATACCGCAACAGCAATACCAACCCTGTGACAGTATTAGCGATATCA